>JAQIHA010001027.1:0-12419 GCA_028751875.1 Rapana venosa
GTTTTATTGTAGTTTTTAAATTTTTTTTAAATTTAATTTTTTTATTTTTTTTTTATTTTTTTTTTTAAAAATTTTGTTCTTGATTTGTTTTTTTAAAAATATATTTCCTTTTGTTTTTACTTTTTTTTTTACACACACAGCGCGAGGCATGTAGGACCCCCCACCACACTCCCACAAAAGAGTAGTTCTCTTCCTCTCTCCTCTCTCCTCTCTCTCTCTCTCTCTCTCTCTCTCTCTCTCTTTTCCCCTCCCGCCCTCTCCTCTCTCTCTTTTCTCTCTCTCTCTTCTCTCTCTCCTCTTTTCCTCTCTTCTCTCTATCTAAAAAATTTCATCTCCTTTTTAAAGGGGATCGTTGGTACCCTTTTTAAGTGGAAAGACTTAAAAATTGAAAGACTTACTTATTACCACACAACACACACAACACACCACACACAACACACACACACCACACCACACACACCACACACCTAAAAAAAACTGAAATCGAAAAAAAACGCCTTCGGAGGGGGAAAACTAAAAACCCCTGGCCCCGTGTGCGAACAATGCAAAACACCTTGCGCACATTTAAAACCCTTTTTCCCGTTTTCAAAAAGAGTAGGCCATGGTGTGCCGATGGGAAACAGAGACAAAATTTAAAAACGCATGCAAACGGGGACTGGATGAAAAAAGCACGGGTTGCTTATTCCCATAATCCTCGATATAAAAAAATAAATAAAAAAAATAAAACTTCACACACATAACCCCCCCCCCCCCCCACACCACACCACGAAATTTAGGGAATACAATGTTGAAAAAAAACCAATGATTGAAAAGCATTAAAATTATTGTTACGTGTTAGCACCACAACGCCGCACTTTCGCACTTCCAAAAACACACCCATATATGAACACCCAATTTTTTAAAATATTACTAGTAAACCACACGCGCGTGCGGACTACCAAATGACCAGACTGTAAAGAAAAAAAACCTTAACCCCTCACACACACAAAAAAAAAAATCATGTGCACCAAAAGTAGGTACAGGAATACTTATTTTCATGGGCATACAAAACACACAACCCACACACAACACACACAACAACACACACACACACACACCACACACACACAACACACCCCACCACACTCTCTCTCTCTCTCTTCTCTTTCCCCTCTCTTCTCTCTTCTCTCTCTCTTTTTTCTCTCTTAGTATTTTGGGACAAGAAATAAGGCTGTTTGTATTGAAAGTGAACTAAAGCAGAAACAAAATTTGGCTGAGAGTCGGGTTTTTCTAAGGGTTTACAACTTGTTCAAAATGAAACATTTTTTGGCATTTTTGTCACCTCATCCGTCCTGTAGGCAAACTGAGTGGAAAGGGTTCTTTTTTTAAAGGGAAAGAAGGAGATTTTACAATCTTTTTACGTTTTCTACAAGATTGTGAGGGTACAGGTCTGAAATCGTTGGCGAAAAGGATTGGTTTCTTTGGAAGAGGTTTTAATTGGAAGTTTCAAATAACTGGTACTGGTGGCCCACCAGGTTTGGAAAAGGGTGCCCCAAAGATGCTGGAAAGGCCATAGGCAGAACTTAAAGGTTCTGCCGCAATCCCCTTGGCCTGGGAGTTTGTTGTTTTATTGCCTTAGAGTGTTTCAAATAAATTTTTCATCAACTTTAAAAAGATTTCAAAGGGGTGAGTTTGCTTTAGGCCCATTTATTTTGTCTAAAACATGCTTTCAAAGGGAGTAAAAAATGCTTTTTAAAATGTCTGGTAATTTGTTATTCTACCCCTGCAGAGCTTTGACATATGTGGGGCAGCTCCATTTTACTGCCAAAATGTTTTTTTTCCCTGCCAGGCAGCATGAAATTGTTCCTGCAAACTTTCCTCACTTATTTTTTAGTAAAATTAGCCAGTGCTTTAACTTCTTATTCATTTGTTCCTTTTGGGTTTTTTCTGTCCCTGTTAAAATAGTACTTTCTTTTTATTTAATAACGTTTCAGGTCCTTTGAAACCCCAAGGCCTATTACTGGGTAAATAGTTATGCCCCTTTTTGGAAAAGACTACTACCAAAATAAAATATGGGGAAGAAATAACATCACTTAATCATTCAAACGAACACACGTTATAAAACATTCCCAGTCAGTGCATTGAAGCACCTTGCAGGTGTATTTCAAAAGCGATTGTTAATTCCCCCTGGCATATCCCCCTCGCATTTTTGGAGGTCTTAGATGAGTATACTGAAGCGGCTCCGGTACTTGCAGAGCAAGTTACCCCCGAACCCACAGTGCGGTTTAGTGCCAAACAGACCCCCATGACGTGATTTCTCCTCAATAATTCGGGAGAAATGTGGGGAGAAAACGCAGCCACTTGTTGCCCTTAGCCCTCACAAAAGGCTTTTAAAATCGGTCATAGGGGCCCTCTTTAGATCCCAAGATGGGAGTCCTCCCCCAAACTTCCCAGCATCATCAGTCATTCCACAAAGACAAAAAAGGGATCGTTTTTTCTTCGATGGTTAAAATCAACGTCGTTAATATACGGAGCAGATTGAAACGGGTTACGTCCGGGACCCCGCCTTGTTTGGGCGTCCTCGGTTGCTGTCTGCAAAAACCACAATTGGTCTGCAGGTAAAGGTAGTACCTTGAACCAGGTCAGGGGAAAACCCCCTAAACATCCCCAGACTAAAAAACCGGGCTTGGGTCCAAGTGAGGTGCCTGCGGACTCCCCTTTGCAGACATGGCGGCAGTAATGCCCACTTACCTCAAGACCTACAGTGCTCTGAATCCCTTCGCAAGCCTCCCAAAAGACTTCGTTTTTAAAAATTGGTTGAAAAAAGCACTGGGACAAGTTGACTTTTCCCCTGTCATCGCACAATGACCATGAACTGGTGTCATCCAGACTTCGTGTCCCTGGGTAAAACATCTCAGACCCCCCTATCATTGAGAGAGATCAAAAGGCATCGCAAAACAGCTACCACCATAAAACAGACGACAAGAAACCCATGGAAAAACAGAAAAACTGACTGAGCACACAAAGAGCATTTTGAGCACCCCCCTGTATAAGCAGTCTGTGGCTTGCAGCACAAAAAGAAAAAAAAGCTAATTCTTTTCACAGCGTTGCCCCGAGAATCCTGAACACACCGGGGAGGACAAGGTCCCAAAAACACGGCGGGGAAAAGTGGTACCCCAGCTGTAACGCCCCTGAAACAGAGGGTATGCGGGGTTGGCCATTCGTGCGCAATGGATGAGGAGGAATCCCAAACTCCTTATGGAATTTGTAAAGGGGAAAACTTCCATAGGAGACGCACTGCATTTCAAAATGTGCAAGGGGGAAAAAAAAGCCCTAAAAACGACAAAACAACTGGGGAAGGGCAACGCCTGAAACAGTCGCCTGGGCAACTTTGCGAAAGGTCTCCAAGTTCGAAGAACACTTGTCAGCGCAAAAAGGGCCCCAAAAAGAGAACGAAAAAAAAGGTGCCCCCCCGGCAACAACCGTTTCAGACTTATCGTCCTCTGTTTGAAATGTCTTTCCAGGTCGGTTGCCACCCAAAACCGAGGGTTTTCCCCAAGAAAACCAAAGAGGGAAACCCCATTCTTTTGACTGGGGCTGCCCCCTTAACAACATACAACACCAGAAACAACAAACCCAACACAACAACACACACACCCAATATATATATAAATATATATATATATATATTTTTATATTATATATATATATATATATATATTAAAATATATATATTAAAAATATATATAATTTATAAATAGGAATTTAATAGCGTAATCTTGTAAAAAAAAAAAAAATCGAAGCGTTGCACTCAATATTTACAGGCTGCAACTCTCCAAAACAAAATGAACAAAAATTTTCAAACCATGGCGCGCACGTCGCACGCACAAACACCCACCCAAACACACACAAAACCCCAACACACACCACACCAACCACACACACCCACACAACGGAACAACACTTAGAAGGTGAAAGATGCTGTTGGGAAAATTAGGGACAGATATGTGGGGGGAAAAGCCCCCAGGTAGGAAATAGTGTTTTAGGCTGGATTTGAAGGTATAAAAGTAAAGGGGTTTTGGCAAAGTAAAAGGGGGGAGGTCATTCCAGGTGGATGGACCAAAACACAAAAGGGCGAGGGCCCAAACAGGTTTGTTTAAATTGGGGTTCGAAAGCAAAAAAGAGTGCGCCCTAAACGAAGGGAAAAGGATGGAGTTAAGATGAAGACAGTTACAGAGATAAGAGGGGCGATTTGTGGTCATTTGAAACAAAGTATTGATTTTTACTCAGTTTTGGGAACAGGCAGCCTTTTGAAGAGAAATCGCAGAAGGGAGTGAAGTTCGAATTTTTCTTTTTAGGACCGTCGGCTGCGGTTTTTAATGCGTTGAAGAGAGGGTAGATGAGCTGGTGGGCCCAGCCAAAAAAGAGAATTTACAGTATCTAAACTGAAAAAATGAAGATGGACAGTTTGGAAGTTGCATCGGGGAAAGAACTTGCGAATCGCGCTTTTTCCCGAATTGATGTGAAGTAGTAGCAGACTGGCAGGTTTGGGGTATGACTTTTTTCATAGGAGTGTGTTGTAAAAAACTCTCCTAAATACTTCACAGATTGGAAAAAGGAACTGACGCACTGCCGAATTTATTGATGTTGTTTGAAAAAAGGAAAAATTTAGTTGGGCCCCTAGAGCTGGCTTCGTTTTATCAGCAAAATTTGTAATGTTCAGAGCCCCAAAAATTTAAAATTCTTGAAGGCATGGGAATATTTGCAGGGGAAGGCAAGTTTCAACGTTCATGCACTGAAGCTGAGTAATGCATTAAATGAGATCAAATGGTTTTTGTTATTATATGTGAGATGGAGCATGAAAGATAAAGAGAACAGGGCCAGGACTGCCCGGGGACCCCACATTCATTTTGACGGTTTTGAAAAATTTTTGTTTACAATAACTTTCGAACCCGGTTGTAGGTATGAAGTAAACAGGTGAGGGCGTGCCTTTAAACCAAAGATTTTGGAGGCAAAGAAAGAGAATGAGTAATCCTTTTGGTATCAAGGCGGAGAAAAGTCAAGAAGAGTGAGGAGGGAGTTTTTTTCCGCATCGAAAGCTTTAAAGTTATCTAAAGGGGGATAGGGGGGGTTTCGGGCTGTGGTTGGGTATAGGCGCTAAAAAGTGGAAAAAGAAAATTTGGAAATAAAGGGACTGTTGAGTTTTGAGAAAACTTTTTCTAGTCTTTAGAGACAAAGGGTAAGTTTGAGCCCGGCCCTTAATTTCAGAATGTTGGGATCGGGGTCGTGCTTTTTCAGTAGAGGTGTGAATTTTTTGTTTTAAGGCGAGGAAAAAATTTCCGGGGGGCTGAAGAGATAGTTTATATTTAGTGATAAGGACAAGTTGTGGAAGGCATTTTGAAAAACGGAGAGGTTTGGGGTCAAGGTCCAATTTTATATTCTTTCCTTTAGATTTTTTATGATTTTTTTTTAATTGTGGGATGGAAGGAAAAGGAGGGTGAGTAAATGAGGATCAGGGGCCGGCTGGAAAGAGTCTGATCCATCTGGAGCGTTGTTCGAACTTTGTCTGAAAAGAAAGGGAGGAAATATGGATGGAAATTCGACAGGTGTGGGGGTTTGGAGGGAGTTTGTTTTTGCAGATCCCAAAATTGAGGGAGGGAAAAAAGAGATTTTTAAAGTTTTAGAAGAAATTTTGGGGAAGAGTTAGTAGTTGTCTTTGTGAAGGATTAAAATTTTTTTACTTTGTTTATTTTTGGAAAGCTGTTTTGATTTCGGTTTTTTGAATTCCGCCCCTGCCGTTTTTTGCCCGGGGTTTTCGCTTCGCTTAAGATGTCTTGGGTTAAAGGCCCCCGGGGGTTTCAGGGAGGAGATGATCAGTAGGAGGTGCATGCTATCAAGCAGTTGGCGGAGAATAGTGTTAAAAATATCAGAGAGGGCATGTGGTCAGAGGTTTGTGAAAAACGTTCGGAAGCTTGTGAAGGAAGGTATGAAGTCAAGGCCTTTAAAATTGCGACGAGTAAATTTTTTTCTTTTTTGACGGTTTTGTGTGTTGAGATGGAAAAGAATGGGGAATTTTCAGAATGCAGTTCGCGGGACAGAAAGATGTGACAAGATTTAAGAAGCATTAGTAATCAGCAGTCTAAAAAAATGACCAGATCTGTGCGTTGCTTCGTTTACCCGTTGAAGAAGAATGGGGGACAAAAAGAGAAAAAACGTTTTTACATCGGAGAAGACTGGTTGTGAAAAAAAGGGAATTAAGTCACCGAGAAATTTAAATTAGTGGGAAAAGGGCGTTGGCGGGGGAGGAATTTTTGGGGAAAAAGAGAAGATGTTAGGGGGTTTTTTAGGTGGGAGGTGGACGGGAAAGGCAGAATAGTAAAGAGTGGAAGGGGGTTGAGATTTTGATTTTGCAAACTTCAAAAGATTGAGTGAGAATTGAAGGGTTTTGTGAAAAAAGAGTGGTTCCCAAATGTCTTTGAAATGATGGCAATCCCCCCTCCTCGAAAAGTCGGTGAAAAAAAATGGTTTTATATCCTGGAGGGTCAGCGTTTATGTTTTGGGCATGGCCTGTGGGTTTTAAACCAAATTTGGGAGGGAAGAAGTCAATGTTTTTTTCCGGGGGATGAAAAAAGATATGTATCGGCTTTCCTTTGGAAGACAGACTGACATTGAACAAACAAACTTGAAGGATTGAAGGGGGTGGGGAGGGTTTAGATGAAAGGGTGGTTTGGACAAGCTCGAGGAGAGGGGGAAGGCGATGGTGGAGTGCGGCTGGGAAAAAGAGCAAGAGTTTGGAGGGGAAACAGGGTAGAAGTGGTGAAAGAAAAGGCTATCAGGGGAAACGTTTTTTTTAAAACATCATGATAACATTAATATCGAAAAAAAACATTTTCAGTGTTCAAAAAACGAACAATCAAAGTGAAGGGGGGTGGGCGGCAGCATGGGGGGAAGCGTTTTTTAGGGGGGAAAAAAAGTGAAGTCAGAGGGAGGGGGGAGACCCCAGGAGAGGGAAACCCCATGGCAATGACGTCGGCCTGCCGTGTTCCAGTCTGGTTTTGCAGGTTTTAAGCTAAGTGTGTTATGGTGCTTAATAAAGGAGAAAAAAGTATGTTTTTTGACAAATTCAGGGGCCACTACTCAATTCCCCGGCTCTCAGCCATGGGAGAGAACAACACACCAGTCTTTATTGGGGGTTTGGGTCAGTTTGGAATCACGTGCATTTGTTGAACGGCAGTAGGGTCAGTTAAAGGGGGTCCGAAGACCACACAGTAGGTAAACAAATTATAAGTCGATCGGGAAAATTTTTAACAATTCAAAAAAAGGAAAAATATACATCGAAATATCCCAAAAAAATAGATAATAACAAAGAAAAAGTTCTGACCAAATAAATCAGGGGGGAAAACACCAACAAAAATGTAACAAAATTTTTGGAAAGGACCAAGAAAACCCCCACTCCGCATTCAAACCAGAGCCCACACACTGCGCCAAAGGGCCAAAGGGAGTTAAAACTCTCTTCTCTCTTTCCTTCTCTTATTAAAATAATTATTTTAATTTTTTATATTATGAGAGAGTTAACATTTTTTTAATTCTTTTAAAGGGAGGATAAGGCAATGAGAGAGAGAGAGAGAAGGGGGGGAGAGAGGGGAGAGAGGAGAGAGAAAGAGTGAAGGAGAGGGAGAGAGGGGGAGAGAGAAGAAGAAGGTGAGTTGGGTTAGGTGATTTACGGGGAAAGTGATTTATTTTCTTACAGTTCCAAACCGGGTTTCATGTCTTCCATGTTTTTTGTGTGGTTCTATCAATGAAAATGAATTTTGTTACATTTTATTGAATTATGTTTAACCAAATAAGTAGATGTGGAAGAATGTAGACAGACAGACGGAGGCAGGAGACGGGGGCAGGCAGGGGAGACGATCCTGCATACTACAAACAACTACATACATGCAAACTCAAAAACTTACAACATAAATACATACATCATACATACTACATACACACTACATAATAACAAAGCATACTAAAAAAAATACAAACTACAAACCAACATAATACATACCCTCACCACATAAATATATACATCAAACAAGCTCATACAAAAAACATACAAACTAATACAAAATAAGTACAAAATACATACAAAAATACGCATACATACAATGTACATACGTACATAGCACGTGAAAAACCCCAAACATGAAGGGAAAAGAAAAAAATTGAGAAAAACACAAAGACCATAGAAAAACACACACCCCCCCCCGCGCGCCGCCACACCACATACACGCGCGCGCGCGCGCGCACACACACACAACTCAGACACCAACTATGGATTGTTAGGGGGGGGGGGGAGTGAGAAGGAAAGAGAGAGAAGGAGAAATGACAAATTTACAATGACAAATTTTTTTTTTTTTCGAGGGAAAAGAAAGCAACCCCTGTGTTTTTTTTCACCCCGTCCCCCCCGTTAGGGTACACTTAATAATAATAACCCAATAATACGTCTCGCAATAAAAAAAAGGGAAATAACCCTTTTCAAAAAAAGCTCCCCCCCCAAAAACCCTCCCCCCAAAAAAAACAAGTAATTAAAAAAAAAAACCTAAGAATACCCCCCCCTCCCCCCCCCCCCCCAAAAAACCCTAACCAAAACAAACAAACAAAACAAAGAGAAGGAAAAACCAAACCAACAAAAGAATGATAAAAAAGAGAAAACAGACAAATCACAAAAACATGAAACAAGAGTCTAACAACAAAGTCAGAAAAAATAACACAACCAAATTAATAAGTCATAAAGATAAACATCTACGCATTGTCAAATTGGTACACATTCCTTGTTACACAGGATTATAAGGTATTGATAATAGGGGCATCTCAGGTGAAACTAAGTACAGAGGCAGAGAAAAGTCCAATAAAGTAGAAATGGATAAATATATATAATATGATCCTTTCACTAGGACTTATTATACTTATGACTATTTGAAGAAGGGGTACGATAAAAGGAGAGAGCGAGATGAGAGTACAGAGACAGAGAGTGTGTAGTGTGTGATATGTTCAGAGATTATATCCAAGTATAAATCCAAACAGTATGCCAGATCTCCTCAACACTCATTTAGATTGCTACTCGTTTCAAATTTACTATGTCATAGATAATGAAAATAAAATTTTAATAATACCATACTCACAGCAATAAAGAAAAATAAGAAACAAGAAGTGGTACGTTCACGTATACGAAGATGGAGAATAGGAGAGGATTACGTGAAGAGACTGAGAAGTGAAGAGGATAGAGTTAAAGTGCAAGATACTCAGAGGGAGTGAGTGGAAGAGATAGAGTGAAGAGAGAGAGAGTGAGAGATGAGAGTGAGGAGAAGTGAGAGAGAATTGAGAGACGAGAGAGGAGAGAGATGAGAGAGAGAGAGATTCAGCCTGTGAAGTGATCTTACAGAGGACAGTGATTTTTTAACCTTTCAGGTAGCAAGCATCGTTATGTCATCGAGTGAAACTCCAGCCAGAATTGTCAGGAGGGGTTAACTTCTGCATGGGGTTGTGGGGTTATAAACATCACTTTACCGCTTCGTGTTTGTTTGCGCCATTGAGTCGGAGGTTTCATTCACAATTGGCACAGAATAGGTTGTACAAGTTAATATGCTCTTGTTTTGATCTTTTTCGTTGTCTTTTTCTCTCTCTCTCTCTCTTCTTCTCTTCTCTTCTCTCTCTCTCTCTCTCTCTCTCTCTCTCTCTCTTACTCCTCTCTCTCTCTTTCTCTCTCTCTCTTACTCTCATGTCGTTTTGTTCCCGTAGGTGAGCGTTCTGTATGCTGATCACCTTGCTGTTGAAATTAAATATTAATCCAGCATATGGATCGCATGGATTGTGGTAACTGAGGAGACAGACAGTTTGAGGGAAAGTTTGTCGGATGAAAACATAACTCTCTCAGTTTTCAAAGGACAGTCTTGTGTGAAAAGAAACATGTGTGAGAATGTTTTAAATGCTTTTTCGTTGATTGGATGAGAACATTGACACAAAGCTCTAATTTGTTATTGGTTTAGATAATTCAGTGCTGAAGGCATGAAGGAAAAAGTTACTTATCAATTAAGGTCGCCTTCAAATAATACATGGTGTATATGGAATGTTATAAGCAGATTGACAGGAATATTATGAGGGGTCAGAAATTTTTTAAAGACTTGCTGAAACGTTCAACAACTAAGACAAAAAACTTCGTAATGTATCAATGAAACGTGCGATTAGAAATAATGCTTGAAAGGAAAGAAACATAGAATTGGACCTTGACTTGCAGATATGATGTCTATCAATTGTCTTCCTCAAGTCCCGTTCTTGGGAAAAGGTGTTAAGAGGCATCTTTTAGAGAAAAAAAAAGTCAGCCAACTGAATCATATATCAGTTGAACAGATGTTGTCAACATTTTCATAGAAACCTCTGTTGGATGAATGAATCTAATATAAGTATTGACAATGATAAAACTGGAGAAAGTTGTGTGCTTCCCTTATATGTTAAAGATGAAATATTATTGGCACTTTCGAAACTAAAGAATGATAAAGCAGCTGGTCCTGATTCAATCATCGGAGAATTGCTAAAAAAATGAAGGTGAAAATGTTGTGCTTTTCCTTCTAAAATTATTTAACAAAATCTTTGATGATGGTCTTTTTCCAGATAACTGAACTGAATTTATTTTAACCAATCACGCAAAAATGGCGATGTTGATAACCCTAATAACTATGAGAGAATTTCTCTTTGTGACATAAGTAGTAAGTTGTATAGTACTATCATTAATGATAGATTACAGGAATGGGTAATAAAAAAAAAGAATATTACAGGTGATCACAAAGCTGGTTTTAAGAGAAAATATTCCACATTATATATATTTTGTTAATTTTGCTTGCGTTTGTACAGAAACAGTTTGCTCACAACGTAAGCTCTATATAGCATTTATTGACTTTGAAAAAGCAGTTGATTGTGTTAACAAAAATGTGTTATGGCCTGTTATCCTGAAAATGGTGTAAAGGGTAAATTAATACGATGTTTGAGAGCCATGTATCAGACTGAAAAA
Organism: Rapana venosa; assembly: GCA_028751875.1. NCBI lineage: Eukaryota > Metazoa > Mollusca > Gastropoda > Neogastropoda > Muricidae > Rapana > Rapana venosa. The sequence goes on from JAQIHA010001027.1 coordinate 11,033, forward strand.
GCAGAATAAGATGTAGAACTAACTTACTGACATAATATACTTTGACTGGTGTTAAGCAGGGTGATGTATGTAGCCCTTTATTGTTTTCTGTTGATGAGTTAGCCAGAGAAGTCATCAATCATGGTAAACATGGTGCCACTTTCCCCAAAGATTTCCAGAATTGTTTATTTGTTGCTTGCTGATGTATGCTATCTTACTATCTGAAACAGTTGTAGGCTTAAAAAACCCAGCTAAATGGCTTAAGCAGTACTGCAACAGGACTTGATCTTAAGGTTAATCTGATAAAAGTAATATCCTTGTATTCAGAAACAGTGTTAATTAGCTGCTCATGAAAATGGTTGTCAATGGAAATATCATGCCTGTGATTAATGTTATATAAATATTTAGGAATCTGTTTTTCTACAAAGCTTAGTTTCACAACTGCATGTAAAGATCTGACAAGTCGAGATAAACGAAGCGTGTTATTTCTTTCGGAAAAAAACACACCCAATTATTGAATATAATAATAACTCCTCTGACTTGCTCATTAAGATATCTGAATACACAAATACAACCTATCTGATGCACAAATACAACGGGTTGCATTTGTGGTGCAGAAAATTTTGGGATTTGGATACAACTATAACACATTGTGAATCAGTACACCTCCTTGCTTTAAAGCAGTTTATAGACTTAGACATGCACACCATCATCTTGTTTATAGTGAAACTAATGGATATCCTCTCTCCGTTAATGCTACTGTGAGATGCATTAGATAATGGATCAAGATTCTGCATATGGATAAGAGCAGGCTACCTTTTACATCATACAAGATGCTTTATGATCTAGATGTCTAAGGGAAAAACAACATGGCCACACAAATAGATACCTGTTTATGTGAACTGGGGTTTTGTTTTGTTTGGCTCAATCAAGGTGTCAGAAATTTTAGACAGTTCATTAACACTTTCATGCAAAGATTGATTGATTGACGATGGCAACAATGAAGTGATCATTTATTTATTTTATTTATTTTATACTTTTATATTGAGGATAATTGAATAAGCACTTATGTGCTTTTTCACATCCAGTCCCCGTGTGTATGCAGATTTGTGAATTCTGTCATCTGTTCCCACCGGCACACAATGGCCTACTCTTACGAAAAGCAGAACAGGATTTAATGTTCCAAGATGTTCTGCATGCGTTCGCACACGGGTCTCGGTAATAGTCTCATCCAAAGGACATTGGGGGAGAGTGGAGTCGCTGATGGAAAAAAATCCCCTTGAAGGGAATCGAACCCCGGGGCGTCAGATTTCAAAACCCAAAGTTCGACCCCTAGGCTATCCTGCCCCCCTACAAAGCATGAAAAAAATCAAATGTGAACAATTTGTAAATTACATGATGTTTTAAA
>JAQIHA010001028.1:0-12410 GCA_028751875.1 Rapana venosa
CTATTGGTGATTCTGAGGCATGCCCCTGTGGCACTTCTCCCATGACAGTGGAAACTTCCTCCAGACCTGTCAAGACACCAAAACCTGAGAGCCGATATCTGGCCTACTGACTGCCGATGAGGGACAAGCTCTCTGGACCCCCGTAGGGCCTTCAGCGCTCGGCAGCATTTGTCAGGGCCTCAGGAGTTGCTGTGTGAGTGTAAGACGAAGAGGAAGAAGAAAGGAATTTTAATTTTACACTAGGTTACTGTGAAGTTTTTTTTTATAGAAAAGAGAAAATTGATAGTGATCTACTCCCCATACTATTTTCCCCTTCAACTTTGCAAAACATTAGAAACAGAATACAAAACCACAACATCTTTTATTTTTTCTTTTATATCGAGGATAATGGAATAAGCACTTATGTGTGTTTTTTACACATAGTCCCCTTGTGTATCACTGTTCACTATTCACTGGTCCCGTAACCCGCCAGGGTCGTAGGGGCGCTGCATGGTGGACGAACGGCGGACCAGCTGGCTCCACTTAGCACGGTCGTGGGCGAGTGCCTGGGTGACACTGAAGTCCTTCCCTGTCCAATCACGGATGTCGTCGGCCCACTTTCTCCTCTGTCTGCCCCATCTTCTCTTCCCCTGGACTGTTCCTTTCAGGATGGTCTTTGCAAGTCCTGAGCGTGTTACGTGCCCATACCATCTGAGTTTCCTCTTTTTCGCCGTGGTCAGTAGGTCTTCATAGTCCCGCACTTGTTGAGTGATCTTTCTGCGGACTTCATTGTTGGTGACATGGTCCTTGTATGAGATGCCAAGGAGCCTTCTGAGGCATCTCATTTCTACTGCTTGGATCCTCCTTTGTAGGTCTGCGTTCAGTGTCCATGCCTCACATGCGTAAAGCATGATTGAGGTGACTAGCGCCTTTAGTAACTTTACCTTAGTTCCCCTTGTGTATGCGGTTTTGTAAATTGTCATGTTTCCACCGGCACACAATGACCTACTCTTTCGAAAAGCGGAACAGGATTTAACGTTGTGCGCAAGATGTTGTGCGTGCGTTCGCACACAGGACCTCGGTTTATAGTCTCATCCGAAGGACTTTTGGGGAGAGTGGAGTCTGCACTGATGTTAACTCCAGGGGAAAATATCCCCTTGAACGGGATTCGAACTGTCTGTCTGTCTTTCTTTATTTCTGTGCCTTGTGTCTGTCTTTCTGACTGTTTGTCTATCTATCTCGATGGTGTGCGTTTACATGAAACCAGGATGACCATACGCCTTTACTGTTGAAACTGGACATTTGGCAACAAAGCTAGTCATCATGCTGTTGTGCATAGTACCCACTAAGTTGTGTTGTGTAGAAGCAGATAGGGATGAAGTGGCATGATTTCGCTTCCTTGTGAAGCGCTTTGTGTAGCACTGTCCCGTTGCAGCAGTCTCCAGTGTGTGACAGACAATATGTCCAGTTGATTCAATAAGCCCGTTTCTTGATGTATATTTCCACTGCGCTTTTCCTGTCTTTATGTCTGTCTTTCTTTATTTCTGTGTGTCTGTGTCTGTCTTTCTTTCTCTTTGTCTATCTGTCTGTATTCATGTTTAAACGACTGTATGTAAGACTATAGTCAGAGTCAGAGGTGTTCCTCTGCTACTGGTAACCTGTAGCCCAGTACTACCTGTCTCAGTGGGGAGATAACCCGACCCAAAAATCCCCAGCTATGGGCAAATAGCAGCTTGGAGAGGAGATGGGCGCCGCCAAGCAATCCACGCCCACAGAAATACCAACATGGACAGTACTGCAAGAAAAGACATGCCGGATCGGTTGAGGCCCGGAATACCAACAACCGCGCCATCCACTGGAGCGTTCCAGGATGGAGGTGGAAAATATGCGACTGGGACGCAAACAACAGCGATCAAACTCCAGGCTGAGAGGACCATCATTGGTACATGGAACATCCGTACCTTGCACGCATGTGGGAAGCTCCAAGAACTAACCCATGAACTACGAAGATACGAATGGGACATACTTGGACTGGTCGAAGTCCGTTGGGTCGGATTCGGCGAAACAACCACAGAAGAAGATCACAAACTATGGTATAGTGGCGACGACTCCAAACACCAACGTACGAGATGTTCTGCGTGCGTTGCACACGTCCCTCGTTTATAGTACTCATCCGAAGAACTTTTGGGGGAGAGTGGAGCTGCACTAAATTAACTCTGTGTGTGTGTATGTATGTTTGTGTGTGATGGTGTGTGTGTTGTGTTTTTTGTTGTTTGTGTGTTGTGTGTGCGTGCTGCGTGTGGGTTTAGGTACACGAAGGTGCTTTTCTTCTTGTTTAAAGTACCCCACCTCATAGAGATTGGTTGGTATGCATGTTGTGTTGTTGTGTGTTGTGTGTGCGCCGCCAGCTTTTCATGCTGCTGCGTATGTGTTGTACGTTAATTGATTGTCATAGTTGATTTAAATGCTTTGCTTTCTACCAACACCATCATTTCTTTGCCAAAACCAAAACAATATTTGTAGCTGAGATTTGACTACTTTTTATAAGAAATAAACTTTTGACGCACGCTACGCGCACCTACTCTACCCACTCGGACTCTACTCAACTCCACTCTACACAAACTCCGCTCTACTCCACACTCCACGCCACCCTCTCCTACTCCACTCCACGCTACACCACTTACTCCACTCCTCTCTACACGACTCTACTCCCAACTCTAACACCACTCTACCTACTCTACTCTACACTACTCCACTCTACTCTACTCATACTCCACTCTACGCCACTCCATCTCTACTCTACTCAATCGACTCCCCTCTACCTCCACTCCACTCTACTCTACTCTACGCCCACCTACTACCACTCCACTCATACTCTACACTACCCCACTCACTCCACAAACTACTCTAGCTACCCATCTCCACCTTAAATAACATTCAATACAGTGGATATTCTCTAAAACCAATAACCAATCACACAAATAAACAAGAAATAACAAACTTAACCCACCAGCTTACATTTTAAGCATCACTCCTCTTAAGTAAATCAGCTAAATAAATCCACATAAACATCATTCTTCCCTACAACTCTACAATCTAAATATAACTCCACCACTAACGATCCACTAACTATCAAAAACAAATCACCAAATAATAGTCACAATAATATAATTATCCACTCAAACAAACCCCACCCCCCCCCCCCCCCCACCCCCCCCCCCCCCCCCCCCCCACCCCCCCCACCCCCCCCCCCCAGAACCCCCGGCCACCCCCCCCCACCCCCCGCCCACCCCCCCCTCGATCCCCCACCCCCCCCCCCTCACTCAATCTTCGAACTCTACTCCCCTCTACTCCACTCCACTCGACTATACTCTACTCTCTCTACTCAACCACTCTACCCTACTCGACCTCCCCTCTACTCCTCTCCACTCGACCTACTCATCTCTTCTAATCCACTCTACACTAACTCTACTCTACTCTACTCTACACAACTTCACTCCTCTCTACTTCTACTCTACTCTACCCACTCTAACTCCTTCTCCACTCCACTCTACCTACTCCACTCCTCACGTCTCACTCACTCCCCTCGTCTCCACGCCACGCTTCACTACTCTTAGCCCCTCTGACTCCACCGTCCACGCTTCACTTCTGCCCCTCTATCTCCCACTCCACTCTACTCTACTCTACGACCACTCTACATTCGCAAGCACGCATCTACCCCACGAATTAACCACTCACTCCCACTCCACATCTACTCTACTCGACTCTACTCCACCTACTCTACTCCACTCTACCTACTCTACTCTTCTCGACCCACTCCAAATCCACTCGATCTCTACGTTCCTACTCTACTCACTCACTCCCTCAACATCTACTCTACCTACGCTACTCTAACCCACCCTACTCAACGCTTATCTACTATTCTTCACGCCCCTCCACTCCAGCTACTTCACGCACGTTGACGCCACTCCACCCTCAAAGCGATCTCGTCCTTCGCATACTCCACTCTACATCTACCTACGCTACTCGACGCGTCTCTACTCTTCTATACTCTACTCTACGCCACATCAATCATGCGATAACTATAATACCGACACCGGGCTAAGATCAGAAACAAGCTGGCGCACATAGTAAATCTGTTCCCTGTTCGAAAAATAACCATTGTTCCGGTAAAATGACAAAAGTTAAAAACCGCATACACACACATAATAAAAAATATTTCTCTACCTTATTTGTTGCTTTACAAGATTTACGCTATAGAAATTCCATATTTATAAGTATTATTATGACGCCCACTCCAACCCACTCTACTCCACCTACTCCACGCAGCCCACATCTACGCCACTCACTCCCTCTTCTACACTCCACTCTACTCCCACTCTACTCCACGCGACTCCAATCTCGACTCCACTCTACTCCACTACCACTCCACTCCATTCCACACTACCCACCTACCCCCTCTCCCCCTACTCCACGCTACTACTCTCCCCTCTGCTCCATTCTACTCTTCTCCACTCAACTCCACGCCACTCTACTCACTCTACTACACGCTACCTACTCTACGTCTACTCTGCCTACTCTGCATTTTCAGTAGAGATAATACAAACCGAACCATATCAACGATAATTGGCTGGGATCCCATGGCCCATCATAACGAAGCGTGTGACTAGAAGAACGTTACAATACATGATTCCCATTGATGCCTTCTGTTCCTTCGATAACTATAAACGTTTTTCGTGTATCCCGCTGTCAAACCAACTTCCTCATAGTTGAAACCCTTCGGATGTTCGGATAGTAGCTATTTTGCTACCCAGAAGATGACTACAGTTTCAAACGCATAACACACTGGATCCACGAAGCACATATCATAGTCCGTGTCCTCGAAATAAAAGAAATTTAAGCTCAATGAGTAAGGATCTCACCTAAATTATATGAAAAGATGATTTATTAAAAATAAGACAGTTGTTTTATCAATCGCTTATTTAGAAATCAAGATTTAAGCTAGAAATTTGAATGTGGATAAGAGAAAGATGACAAAACATGACAGAAGCACTTCGATATCATAGTATTTTAAAAGATTTCGAAGAATGAAAAAGATGAAGAAATGAATAAAAATAAACAGTTTTAATAAACAACTTTGTTTCTTTTTCTCACTTGTTAAAAGCTATAACTTTGAAATTAAAACAAATTCCATTGTGATCTCAACAACGAAAATATATACATTTAATTTTCTTAAAGGTTTAGTAGGTTGTATTGTAAAAGCTTCCTTATTTATTTTGTTAATATCGAATAACGCCTACTAATTTTAGCGAGTTTTCATAAAAAATACAACTACATCCTGCTTAAGAACAATATCAATTGTAACTAGCTACGCCTGCAGACCAAACACCACATGTTTACCAATCTACTTTTTGATTCTTACATGCCCCTGGTGCACTTCTCCCTTACAGTGGAACACTTCCTCCAGAAAAAAAGACCTTCCAAGACTCCAAAAACCTAACCATTAGCTGGCCCTAATGACCTCCGAAGACAAGCTCTCTGACCCCCTACCTTCGAGCGCTTCGCAGCAAGTTGTCAGTGGCCTCAAGTTGCTGTTGATTAAGACACAGGACAAAAAAATTTTAAATTTTACACTAGTTACTGGAATTTTTTTTAAAAAATAAAATATAGATCTACCCCCAACTATGTCCCCTTCAACTTTGCATACATTAGAAACAGAATACCAAAACCACAACTCCTTTATTTTTTCTTTATACGGAGAAACATGGAATAACCACTTTATGTGTGTTTTATACACTAATCCCCCTGTTTATCACTTTCACTATTCACTCCCTAAACCCGTCCAGGTCGTAGGGGCGCTGCATGGTGGACGGAAACGAGACGTACCAGCGGCTCCACTTAGCACGGTCTGGGCATCCGGGGTACCTGAAGTCCTTCCCTTCCAATCACGGTATGTGCCGTCGCCCACTTTCTCCTACTGTCCTCCCCAATCGTCTCTTACCCCTTCTGTCCTTTCAGATCTTGCAATCTGAGCGGACTCCCATACCATCTGAGTGTCCTGCTTTTGTTCCCGTGGTCAGAGTCTTCATATCCCCCACTTGTGATGATCTTCTGCGGACGTGCATTGGTGTGACATGCCTTGTAGGAATGCCAAATCATTCTGACTGCCATTTCACTGCTTGATCCTCCTTTTACTCTGTCATACCAAGCCTCCACATTGCTAAACCTGATTAGGACTAGCGCTTGTATAACTGTACCTTAGTGCCCCTTGTTCAATCTTTGAGTAATGTCATGTTTCCCAACCGCACACAATACCTACTCTTTCGAAAAGCGACAATTTACCGTGTGCGCAAGATGTTTCTTGCTTCGCACACAGACCTCGTTTATAGTCTCATCCGAGGACTTGTGGAGAGAAGGAGTCTGCCTGATGTTAACTCCAGTTGAAAATACCCTTGAACGGGATTCGAACTGTCTTCTGTCTGTCTTATTTTCTGTGCCTTGTCCGTCTTCTGACTGGTGGTCTATCAATCTCAGGTTGCGTTTTAACATGAAACCAGAGGGACCATACCCTTTACAGGTGAAACTGACATTTGGGCAGACAAACTAGTCATCATGCGTTGATGCATAGACCACCACTAATTGGGTTTTTAAAGCAATTAGGGATAAGTGCATGATTCGCTTCTTTGAAGCGCTTTGTTCTCTGTCCGCTTGCACATCCTCCATAGGGTGACAGACATATTTCCATTATTCTATAACCCTTTTCTTATTATAATTTCCACTGCGCTTTTCCTGTCTTGATTCTCTTTCTTTATTCGTGTTCGTCCGCGTTCTTTCACTTTCTAGCTCTTATGAGTTTTAAAACCTGTATGAAACTAGATCAAGTCAAGTGTCCTCTGCTACTTAACCTGTAGCCCATACTTCCTGTCCTCATGGAATAACCCACCAAAAATCCCCTCTAGCAAATAGCACTTGAGAGAATCCCGCCACAATCCAAGCCCACAGAAATACAACATACAGTACTGCAAGAAAAGACATGCCGGATCGTTAGCCCCCCGAATACCAACAACCGCGCATCCACAGCTTCCAAATGGTTGGAAATATGCGACTAGGGCCAAACATCAGCGAAAAACACCACTAAGGACCAACAATTGGTACAACATACATCCGTACCTTCACCAATTGGAAGCCCAAACTAACCCATGAACTACGAAATACGAATAGACAACTTGACTAGGTCGAAGTCCGTTGGTCGGATTCGGGCGAAACAACCACAATAGATCACAAACAAATAGCGACGACTCCAACACCAACACGAGTAAGATTTCTTGTCAACAAAAAACTAACAGTTCATCACTGAACCCATCTCATAACTGATCTCCAATCGTGTGCAGCAAAACCACAAATCTTGTAAATCAGTCTTGTCTATTCACCAACTACAGAGAAAGATGATGAAGCAAGCGAGTGGTTTCGAAATAGGTTTTGGAGAGAGCCATTTATCAAACTCCTAAGAATCTTGCAGGAGCCAGGCGACGAATACAATATGAGTAACCTACTGTTTACAATCAAGTAAATTACCGGTGCGGGAACAATCCAAACGATAAGGTCTCAGACTTTAATGCGCAAGCAGCCTCAAATTCTTACTGTCCCAACTACATATCCCCCACATGACCATCAAGATAACGTCTCACGCACCAAATGTATGTGTCCAGTACCAGATTGAACTACATCTGGGCCCACTAAACGATTAAGTCGACATCATCAAAGCCCCAACGTGATACGTGCCCGGCCGGAGTGTGGCATGAACACGACATTAATCCATTCTACAGATCAAGCTAAACCAAAACCAGTAAAAAGCCACGGGCGGCACTTTCTTTTTACTGAAACCCAATCGCGGAAAATCTTTAAAGCTGAATAGCAAGTTGCTGCATGGAATTGAACTCCAGATACACAACAACCCACTGACGCACAAGACCAACAGGAACACGCTGAATCCTTAAAGAAAGAAAAAACACCTGGGGGACCACATTGCCTGAACCGTCATCACGAAGCTAAGCCAAAAAACAAAAACCCAGAAACGGCCCGAAGAGTATAAACAGTCAACATCATATCGCAAAAAGATTACCGACATGGAATGATGGCAAACAATCTCCAAGTGTAAAAGCAATGCGAAAGAAAAACAAACGTAACCAGACCATCAAGGTACTAACCACTCCCAGCACCTAAAACCTCCCGTTTTATAAACAAAAGTCTCCTTACAAACGCCAAACATAAGAGATGGTGAAAATAGCACGACCTGTACAACTACAAACGAACGACAGAACAAACTTCACGACTAATCCCAACCAATCAATCCTAAGCACACAGTGCAGGAAAGGTAGAAGAACATAAGACCTTAAAGGAGCAATCCACCATATTGAACATCCGCTGTCTCACAAGTCAGGCTCCAAGATAACAACTTAACAAGCATCCCAGAAGCATCGAACCACAACAGAGTGCCAACAGGGACCCAAGCCACAAATTTCCACTTCCAAAAAACCGAAAAAATCCAAAATTACAGATCAACCAGTCTAATAACCATCAAACAAAGATATTACGCATGCCTTACCAACTGAAACCACAGCAGAAAAATCCCATCAGAAAACACAGGATTCAACAAGGTCAAGCACTGTCGAACATATCAATCTTGCAACAGCAGAATGTTCCCCACCATAATACTCTCCAACATCAACTTACAGCTCTACATACAACAACTTCATTGACTTAAGAAGCCTGCACCATGTCAAAACTTCGATAAATCAGAGAGACTAACATCGACGAAACCTATCAGTCACCAGGCGCTGAATGACAGCTTCCCACAGAAGTCCCTCATCTGGAGAAAATCGGGGAGTCTTCCGACTTCAGTTGGGATGACGACAACGTCCCCCATCTCCCCGTTCTTTTCAACGTTTTCCCTGAGAACATCATGCACGCCACCTTACTTCAGACCACCATGCACAATAAGAACCATCCCTCTAAATCGTCGAATTCGCAGACGATCTTATCTCATGCCCAGGTGAAGAAAACTCCAGATCTCACTAGAACCAACTGGAAATCAATCAACCAATGCCCATCGGTATGGTGAATCAGCCATCGGAAAAACAATATCCTCGTGTACAGTACCACACCACCACCCCACCAGCCATCAAATATTCAACTCAAGAGGTGATAACGTCCAAGTACCTTGGTGCATCATCACCAAAGAAGGTACAGCAACACAAGAGTGAAACAACTTGCTGGCACTCATCCTCCATGACTAAGCTGGCGAAAGTTGGAGAACCAGAACATCAGATCCCACACAAGTCAGACTCTACAAGGCACTCGTGCACACTCCCTTGCCTTTACTCTGAAGGATACACGTACGGCCGATTTAGAACTCTAAATTCATCCTTTGAGATAAGTCCACAGCGGATCCTGAACACACCTACAAACCTAAACCATGACTACGGCTGCCACATATCGAGGCACTGCTCAAACGAAAACCATTCTAATCACACAATCGGAGGAATCTAAATTTGGCCTCACAACAAGCATAACCACCTGGCAAGACAGTCCGGCAGGAATGGTGGAAGAGCAAGAGGAAGGACGACCAGCGCTAAAGCTGTATATCCGACATCAAAGGATGACCGCCTCATGTAAACAAAACCTCCTGAAAAAGCAGCCCAGACAAACCATTTGCGTCCACTGCAGCTCCTCGTACCCAACTCGTCTCGACCAAGGATGATTAATTCAATCAATGGAAACGAGTTTTGACCTCCCATGCCTCCAAACCTTATTTTATACTTTCCTATTATCAGACAGTCATTATTCATTGATTTTTGTTCATTCATTCATTCCTTTCATGCACGCTCCATCTCGCCTCTCTCACCTCCAATCACTTATAAACATGGTTCATAATCAGCAGTCATTCCTTCAATCATTCATATTCAATTCATTCATCTCATTTTATCTGCATCCCCCCCCCCCTCTCTCAGAAGTTGAAGACAAAACTGAACCAATGCATATAGGAAAAACAGCATAGCAAATTGCAGCAATGTCAATAGTGTAATCGACTGGCATACACATAGAAAACATGACAAACACGAATATTGCCTTGTCCACACCTCGCCATCGCAGTGGCTATTTGTGTAGAAGGTTTGTTGGTGTGTGTGTTGTGTTTTTGTGTTGTGAGTGTGGGTGTGTGGTGTTGGTGGTTGTTTTTGGTGTTTGTGTTGGTTGTTTGTGTTGTACATGGATATGTCTATGGTGTGTATGTTGATTGTTTTTTTGTTGAGAGGACAGAAAGAGAAGAGAGAAAGAAGAGAGAGAAGAGAAGAGAGAGAGAGAATGAGAGCTAAGAGAAGAGAAGAGAGAGAAGAAGAGAGAGAAAAAGAGAAGAAGAGAGAAGAGTAAGTACCGGTTAGAAACACAACAGATAAAACACACCCAAAAAGAGAATTTAACAGTAAAAACAATTGCTTTATCAACCTGGTCTAAAAACACTTACAATTAAACTCTTTTTTTCCCGAGCAATTAAAACACACAGCCCTTTTCCGTCCCTCCACCCCTCCAACTCTTTCCTTAAGAATTTATTAAGTGTCACTATCTCTCTGAATGATGTAATTCTTCCCTTTCCCCTTTCAAGTTGGTAAATAAAATTGCATAAGGATATAAAACAAGATCTTTTCAAAGATAATATACAACAACTAACAATTTTATGTCCATCCACGTAAGATTTATATGAAATATACTCTATATAAAATAATTAGGCATTTTGTGACTTATGTACAAAAGAAACTATAAATTCTAATGTTCCTTTATACACATGAAACCAAACAAAGTCCCTGACATTTCGAAACCATGAGGAATGTATTAGATATCAACCCAACTTCTTAACCTCTGCCATTGGGAAAAATTTTTCACCGCATTACACAGAATACAAAAAACATAAGACTGGGTAATTATAGCACATGTTTTAGTATTAATGTTGTAGTAGATTCTAAAATGGCATTGCCCCGTATGATTATTAGTGTTTCAAATGTATCTACACGTTTGTAACAAAATTTAACCTCGCTGCGTTCAACTTTCACTGCCACAGGCCTCTTGATTTCCGCTCATTCTATCTTGCAACATCCAGCTCTGCCCCGTTCCAACGACGTTCCCCCCCCCCCCCATCCCCCCCCAAAAAATTCTCCTGGAGACGTTGGCAAGAAGAATTTGACGTACCAAAACCACGCCAGCTTCCCAGCTTCCTCCGCTTTACAACACACCAAAATTGGTGTTCCTGAGCCCACTGTCAATCATCCCTCGGCCTTCCACCCTGAACTCTTGGTTCTTGACCCCCCAAGTAATGTCGCAGCTTCTGAAGATTTCATTTCCAAGGCTCAGATTCATTTCTAGTTTTCTTGAGCAAGTCCACACGCACACTAGCAACAAGGAGTAGATAGTGTTCCTAACAGCTTCAAATTGTTTTTGGGAAGCTGACTCTTCGCTTTCCAATCCTGTGCAACCTGTCTAGGCCAAGGTACAAATGTCATGAAACAAAATGTTTAAACTGAACTTTGCATGTGTGCATTAAAAACGACCCATAAATTCCCGGGCCTTTTGTCATAAAAGGTTACTATACATCGAAAAGTAATCTATTTCTGTGACATGAAATTCTTTCTTGACCATTCAATTATTCGCTTCCCTTTAAATTATATATTTCAGTTTTTGTTTCCCCTATCTCTTGTATTTGTGACGGGTGGTAATTAATTGCCTCCCCTGCGACCAGGCCAAAGCGACGTGTGTTACTATTTGGGTCACCCTGCAAATTGTGCCTCCACTTCGCCTCCATGGAGAGGGTAGGGTTTAAGCAGGCTCATTTTAAAGCTACATCCCATCTTGAGACGTACCAGCACCCGGGTTTAAAGCAAGGGTGGGACATGACAAAATTTTAACACTCAATTAATGTCCGCTTTTTGACACATGTTGTAAAGCTTCATGAATGTCCACTCTTTGACACATGTTGTAGACTTTTTAAAGAATCATTCTGTTGCTTTTTTTGTGGTAATGCTTGAAATGAAGATTTTATTTGATGAATTGGTTACTAAAAGAGTGTTACTATTTTTCATATATTGTAAAAAAAAAACCCTGTTAATTGTGCGCGTGTGTGTTTTACATTTGAAAATTTTTAAAAATCTTTAACGTAACTGCTGCATGTGAAAGAATAGATAAAGAGAGCGCTTTGATTTGTTTTTTTTGCAAGATTTAGCGCTGTATAAATTCCATGTAATTATTATTATTTTTATTATATTGTTTTAGCACACTTTCTCCAATGAGGCCCAAGAAAAGGTAATGTCTTTAAATAACTATTATTGAACGACGCAGAAGTCTTGCGCAAATTTAACCTGCCTCCCTCTTTCAAAGGACCCCGG
>JAQIHA010001029.1:0-12407 GCA_028751875.1 Rapana venosa
GTTTGTTTGTGGGGTTGGTGGGTTTTTCTGCAAAATGCAGAGTAGATGTACCTTTTTAACATGTGATGTTTTAAGCAAATTCCAGGTGACAGATTTCTAAATAGAAATCTCTTGGGGAGTGTGTGTTGTGTTGCAATGTCTACAACTGACTGGTTATAGAACCAATATTATAAAGAGAAAATTCAACCTACATATTACACACGTGTATGTGTGCTTGGCAGACATTAAACCAAGTGCAGGTAACCAGTCACAATTTATACATGTCATAAAATTATTTTTATCAAAAATTCGAAAATTTCACAAAGTAACAGTTTTAAGGCAGCATTTGGGAAAGATTTGTACAAGTACCATGCCTTTAACCTGGCCTGACACAAGATGTGATTCCTGGATGAGCATTATTCAGAAATCCCAGCAGTAATTGATCCTTTAATCATCCTCTGTGGTACCTAACAGCAAGACACCCTCCATAATTTAGAAGTGTCTATTGCAGCCCTAAGAATAAATAGATATTCTTGTGGCCTACCACCCCTGCCAGCAAAAGATAAGAATAAGAAGAGAAGGAAATTATATTAAAATAATAGTTGTAAAATATTTTTTTCAATATATATATATATAATTATCGGCGGAAATAAGCAGCTAGCGAATCTTTGTTCCTCAGGCTTGGGGATCCTTTTATAGAAAAAGGATGCAAGGGAGATCATAAAGTCTGTCCCCAGCCAAATGGGCCTGTCTTAGCTGGATAATGATGATAACCCAAACCCCGAGGTTTGTGCTTCTACATCAACGAGCGTTGGTTTCGTGATGTTAAAATTAGAGCAACGCTATCCGTGGAGGACATTGAATTGCTGTCCATTTCGCTCAGGCCTTTCTACTTACCAGGGAATTCCTGCAACTATTTTTTACTTTAGTTTACATCCACCCCAAAGCAAAAGTGGCTAGAGCAACTGAACATATATTAGATCACCTCCATGTGCTCGATTCTATATCCCCTGATGCCCCTAAGTTTATCCTGGGTGATTTCAATAGCTGTTCCCTTAGTAAACTACTGAAGAACTATGAACAGTATGTGACCTGCCCTACACGAAGAAACAAGACCCTAGACTTGTGCTACGGGACTGTAGCAGGCGCCTATAGATCGTTGCCCTTGCCTCCCCTGGGATCGTCTGACCACAACTGCATTCTTCTTGCACCCAAGTACCAGTTAGTGTTTCAGCGCCTTCAGCCCATAGTCAGGACCACAAAAAAATGGACTGCTGATAGTATAGCTAGTCTGCAAGGCTGCTTTGATTGCACTGACTGGGATATGTTTTATAATGTGTGTTCAGATCTGAATGAGCTCACTGATGTTATATGTTCTTATATTTCATTTTTGTTAGTTGTGTCATTCCAACTAAGGAGATAACCATTTACCCCAACAACAAGCCTTGGGTTACAAAGGATCTGAAACGTGTTTTAAACAAAAAGAAAGTAGTATTTTACACAGGCACAGAACAACAAAAGAAGGATGTAAATAAAGAAGTCAAAGCTGCTGTTGAACAGGCCAGACGTATATATAAAAATAAGATAGAAGACAAGTTTGCGGGGAAAAATGTTCGTGCTGCATGGCAGGGTATCAAAAATATGTCTGCAGTAAATATGGTAGGTGTCCAACAAAGGTCAAAGATCAGTTTGCAGGGAGTATGTGATAACTACTTACCAGACCATCTAAACGCATTTTTTACTCGCTTTGAAAAGCATGATTTCTCAGATGAAATAAATGACCTGAAGCAATCCCTAGTTTCGGAGAATAGCGTCATTGTTGATGAAGAAATTATCTGTAAGCACTTGAAGGCAATAAATATTAACAAATCTCCCGACCAGATGGTATATGTGGAAGAACCCTGAAATTCTGCGCTACTGAGCTTGCCAGTGTCCTTCAACACCTGTTCCAGGCCTCACTGGATACTTGTCAGATTCCCAAACTTATTTGAAAATTTCCAATGTAATACCTCTTCCAAAGAAACCCAATCCTTCTCGGCCTAACGATTTTAGACCTGTAGCTCTCACATCTCTTGTGATGAAAACGCTAGAAAAGATCATAAAATCTCTCATTCTTTCCACTACAGAGAAAGACCTTGACCCACAACAATTTGCGTACAGGTCTCGAAGGGGTGTCGAAGATGCCAAATTATTCATTTTGAACAAGTTGTATAGCCACTTGGAAACACCTGACTCTCATGCCGACTTTAGTTCAGCTTTCAATACAATGCAGCCTCACGTTCTGGTTAACAAAATAATTTCAAAATTTGACGTAGACAATCAACTTGTTCTTGGCTGATTGAATTTTTAACCAACAGACCACAGCTTGTTTTGGCCAACAAAATATCTTCTTCGGTTAAATTTACCTGCACTGGTTCTCGGCAAGGTTGCGTCCTCTCACCACTTCTGTACATTTCTATACACAATGATTGCAGAACCAAATATGGAAATTCCTTTCTGGGAAAGTTCGCAGACGATACTGCGCTGTTATCTCTCTATCCAGATCAGTCTTAGACCACGGTCCAGCCCTCACTGAGTTCGTACACTGGTGTGACGAGGCCTATCTAGAGCTAAATGTTTCTAAAACTAAAGACCTGCCCATCGACTTCAGAAGATCAGGGCATACTCCTAAGAATATTATTATCCATAATCAAGAAGTTGAAAACGTTTTGAACTATAGAGTATCTGGGAACTTTTTTTTGACCACAAGTTAAACTGGGACGTTAACACTGACGCTATTGTCAAAAAGGGACAACAACGTGTGTATTTTCTGAGGAAACTGAACTATTTTTTGTAGACAAAAGATTTTTTTCCTTTGTTTTCAAGTCTTTACATAGAGAGTGTTTTTAAGTTTTTGCTTCATTTGTTGGTACAATAACCTTAGTGTTAAAAAAAAAGAATGGCCTTCAGAGAATTGTAAGAATCTGCTCAAAAATAATTGGAAAAGAACAAAGAGATCTCATGTCGTTCTGCAATCAGCAGCTTGTACGCAAAGCCACAGCCATTTTGGCTGATCCTTCCCATGCTTTGTTTCCAGAATTTTAATTGTTGCCTTCAGAACGCCGTTTTCAGTGTCCCTTCAGCAAACTAACAGAAAAAGAAATTCTTTTGTGCCAGTAAGCATTTTGAATCTGAATTCACACATGATGTTTGACTACCTAGTTTTTACATTTCTCTGAATTACTTGCCTGATTGTCATTGTTAATGAGTGTTGTCAATTTAAAAAATTATGTGTGTGGGGGGTGTGTGTGTGGGTGGATGCGTGGTTGTGTAAATAAATCTGTCTCTAGTCAAAGGTCTTAAAACATTGAATTTAAAAATTTGGTGTATGGTGTGGTTGTGCGTGGGCGTGTTCGCACACACACGTACGTGCGTGTGTTACGTTTCTGCGTATATGCGTGCGTTAAAAAAAAAAGTTTTATGTCTTCTAGTCAATGGGTTTTAAAATTGTGTTCACAATTGATTTTGTGTGCATGCGTGCGTGCGTGTGTTTGGTGTGTGTGTGCGCAAAGCGCCCCGTTGTGGTGTTGTGTGTGTGTGTTGTGTGTGTTGGGTTTTGTGTGTTGGGTGTGTGTGTGTTGTGTTTTGTGTGTGTGGTGTTCGTGACATTTTATTTGAAGTCATTTGAAAAAACCCAAAACGAAATATAGCTTTTGTGTCTTGATAATTTTTGATTTATCAATCCCAATAATTTTAACCCCCCAAAAAAAAATTTTTACACACACCAACTTGCCCCCAAAACGTAAGTTAGTTTTTTTCGGGCCCCTTCAGCCCTTAGTCGGGGGGCCAAAAAAAATTGGATTTTTGATAGTTTAGCTTGTCTGAAAGGGCGTTTTTGTTTGGGCCTGACGGGGATATGTTTTTTTAATGGGGTTGTTCAGATTTTTTAAATGACCCTACTGATGTTTTTATGTTTTATTTTTTCCTTTTTTTTTTTATTTGTGCATTCAAAAAAGGGGGAAAAAACCTTTTTACCCCAAAAAAACCCTTTGGGTTTTACAAAGGTTTTGGGGAAACTTTGGTTTTTTTTAAAAAAAAAGAAAGTAGTATTTTACACGGGCACAGAAAAAACCAAAAAGGGGGAGGTTTGTAAATAAAAGAAGTAAAAGTTTGCTTTTGGGACAGGCCCGGGGACCCGTTTATATAAAAAAAAGATAGGAAAGACAAGTTGCGGGGTAAAAATTTTTTTCGTGCTGAAATGGCGGGTTTACCCAAAAATATTTTTTGCAGAAAATAGGGTTTGGTGGTTTCCAAAAAAGGTCAAAGATCTTTTTTTGAAAGGGAGTATTTGATTAATTTTAATTACCAAAACCATTTAAACGAAATTTTTTTATACCCCCTTTGAAAAGCATGATTTCTCAGAAAAAAATAAAGGGAACCTAAAGGGCAACCCCTTTAAGTTTCGGAAAAAAAAAATAGGTCATTGTTGATGAAAAAATTATCGAAACCACTTAAAAGGGAAATTTAAATATTAACAAATCTCCCGCCCGGGTTTGGAAAATGTGGAAAAAAAACCCTAAAATTCTGCGCAAACTGAGCTTGCCAGGGGTCCAAAACACCGGGCCCAGGCCTCAGGGGATACTTTTTCAGATTAAAACTTTTTTGGGAAAAAAACTTCCCAATGAAATACCTTTTCCCAAAAGAAAACCCCAATTTCCTTCTGGGCCCTTTAAAACCGTTTTTAGACCTGTAGCTCCCCAAAATCTCTTGTGATAAAAAAACGCAAAAAAAATTATAAAATCTTTTCATTTTTTCCACTACAGAGAAAGCCCTTTTGCCCCACAAAAAATTTTGGGTTTTTTACAGGTTTTTCCGAAGGGGTGTCGAAATCCCCAAATTATTCATTTGAACAAGTTGTTTAGCCACTTGGAAACACCTGACTCTCATGCCGATTTATTTTTCAGCTTTCAATACAATGCGGCCCACGTTTTGGGTTTTTAACCAAAAAAATTTTAAAAATTTTGGGACTAGACAATCAATTTGTTCTTGGGGGTTTTTAAATTTTTTTAAACCAAAACAGCCCCACAGTTTTTTTGGGCCCAAAAAAATTTAACTTTTTGGGGTTTTAAATTTACCTCCCACGGGGGTTTCGGAAAGGGTTTTTGCGCCCCTCTCCCCACTTTTTTACTTTTCAAATACAAGATGATTGCAGAACCCCAATAGGGAAAATTTCCCTTTTTTGGTTTTAAAGTTTGCAGACGTTACTGCGCTGTTATTCTCTTATCCGATCAGTTTTTTTAGACCACGGCCCACCCCCTCACTGATTCGTTTCCGGGTGGGGGACGGGGGCCTATCTGGGGAGTTTAAATTTTTCAAAAAATTAAAGACCCCCTATCGACTTCGGGAGATCGGGGCATACTCCAAAGGGAAATTTTTTTATCCATAATTTTTAAAGAATTTTGAAAAAGGGGTTTTAAAACTATAAATTTAATTCGGGGAATTTTTTTGGCCAAAAGGGTTAAACGGGGACGTTAACACTGACGCTATTGTCCAAAAAGGGAAAAAAAACCGTGGGGTATTTTCTGGGGAAAACTGAAATTTCATTTTTTGTGGGGAACAAAAATGTTTTCTTTCCCTTTTGTTTTACATTTTCTTAATAGAGGTTTTTTAAAAGTTTTGTTTTCCCAATTTTTTTGGGTTACAAAACCTTTAGTTTTTAAAAAACAAGAATGGCCTTTCGGGGAATTTGTAAAAAATCTGCTCAAAAAAAAAATTGGAAAAAAAACCAAAGAATCTCATGTCGTTTCTGCAATCAGAAAGTTTTTGTACGCAAAGCCCACCCTTTTTGGGTGCCCTTCCCCATGCTTTTTTTTCCAAAAAATTTTTAATTTTTTTCCCTTTCAAAAACGCCGTTTTTTCAGTGTCCCTTCAGCAAAAACTAACAGAAAAAAGAAATTCTTTTGTCCCGGGAAGTTTTTCGAATTTTTGAATTCAAAAAGGGTTGTTGATCCCCTAGTTTTTACATTTCTTTTAAAAATTTCCCTTGCCCTGATTGTCATTGTTATGAGTGTATTTCAAAAAATTTAATTATGTGTGTGTGGGGGGGGGTTTTTTTGTGGGGTTGGGAAGGGGCCGGGGTTTTGGTGTAAAATAAGTCTGTTTTTTGGTAAAAGGTCTTAAAAACATTGAATTTTTTTTTGGTTTTTATGGTGGGGGTTTTGTGCGTGGGGGGTGTTGCACACACACGTACTGTGCTTTGGTTACGTCCCGGGCGAAATATGGTCGGAAAAAAAATTTAAGTTTTTTTAGTTTCTATTTCATGGGGGTTTAAAATTTTTGGTTAAAATTTGTTGTTTTTTTGTGCTTTCGTGCGGGGCTTTGTGTTTGTGTGTGTTTTGCGCATGCCCCGTTTTGGGTTGGTGGTGTGTTTTTTGTTTTTTGGGGGTGGTGTGTGTGGTTTTTGTGTTTTTGTGTGTTTTGGTGTGTTTTTGTGGGGGTGTTGTGTTTTTGTGTTCTTTGAAAATTTTTTTTAAAGGGTCATTTTGAAAAACCAATACAAAATTATTTTTTTTTTTGGGTGTCTTTGATTTTTTTTGATGTGTATCAATCTGCCTTTATCTGTATTGAAATTTGCCCTTTCTTTGGGATGTTTTTAAAGGTTTTTTTTGACTTGACTTTTGGAAAATTGGGCCAGCACTTCCCAAAGGGGCCGACACGGGCCCGTAGAATTTTAAAAGGAGAAAGGGCCCTTTATTTGGGGGATCTCAAAAGAGTTTTGGCTATTCCTCACTTGACCATCTTTAATTATCCAAATAAAATTTAAAATGGTTAAGGGAACGACACCATGCGACTGTTTGGGGGATTTTTTTCTTTTTTGGGGTTTTTTTTTTTTTCTCCAAGGGAAAAGTCGCTGTCTGGGGGACATTTCAAGCCCCCCCCCCAACTACCCCCCATTCTCCAATGGGGGGGTTTTAATTCTATTCAAGCACATAACACTAAAAAATTCAAAAATTTCAAAAACGGGGCAGGCCAGGGGGGAACGGGATAGTTTCAGTGGTCAGAGACTCGCTTTTTCCCCAGCTAATTTTTAATTTGGGCATCGAGGGGGGGTTTTTTTACCATTTGGGAAAGGGGGAAACCGGGTTTTTGGCCCCTTTTGGGCCCCTTCATTTACATTTTCCCCCCATTTTCACCCAGTTGTAAAGGGTTTACCCTTTACCTCCCCTCTTTAGGGTCGGGGGGAAAGGGTTAAACAGCCCCACCCGAGAGGGAGATGGGCGCCCCCTTTCCCAATTTGTTGGGCCCTTTTTGGGGGAAGTTGAGGTCTCTGATCCCTTCGCCTTCCCTACGACCTTATAGGTTTTGGACACTTTACAGCCATTGAAATTTCCCTTATCAGTTTTCACCAAAAAACACTAGGGAACACCCCCCCCAGGAAAAGGGCCCAAAAATTTTTGTTTAATTTCCCATAAAAAGGACAAAGGTTTTTTCCCTTTCGCGGGGGAGTTAAAATTTTTGATACAAAAACTGTAAAATTGCAATTGTTTTTAGTGTTTAAACACTTTTTTTTTTTAAATGGTACCCTTTTCTAGGGAAAAAGTCCAACCGGGGTTTTCGTCAGGGGGAATAAATTAAAATCAATTATTTTGTGACAGATCGGGTTTAGGTTTTTTGAGGGTTTTCCGCTTCCACCAAAACAACACACACCCCACCACACACACAAAACCACACACACCCCACACACACCCCACACACACACAAAACCCACAGGGGGCCCAAACGGCTTAACAAAAAAATTAATTTTTTAAAAAAAAAAGGAAGGGGCCCTTTTTTGTTAGAAAATAACATCGGATTATACAAAATTGAGATAAAAGTCAACTTCACCATTTGCATACAGCCCAAAACCCACACCTTCCAAGCCTTTTTTTTATTTTTGAAGGCCCGACACACCCCGCACGGGGCCCCAAAACACGCGCACGCGCGCGCGGGGCGCACACGAACACACCACACCCACACAAAAAGGGCCCCTTTGGATGGACTTTTAAAACCCAGGGGCCCCCCCTGGGTTTGAACGCATGGAGAAATCTTGCGAAAAACCCTTAAAACCTGTTTTTCTTCGGAAAAAAGTAGGCCCTTGTGTGGCGAAAAAAAACAGCCTTTTGGAAGTCCAAGGGGAAGGGCGGCGGCCGGGGGAAAAAAGTGGGGTTTTGGGCGGCCCACACCCCCACGGAAGGAGCCTTGCAACCCTCACCAGACAAACGCTCGGGGTTTGGGAAACCCCCGGGGAAAAGGGAAAAGGGGGGGCGCCCCCAAACAGACCCCGGAGGAGAAGCCTGCCCTAGTGAGTGGGAAAAGGGGGCTCCCCAGGTTTTCATGGGGGGGAGGCCCCAAAACCCTTTAGAAAACCCGGAGAGGGGGGAGGGACGCCTTTTTTTGGGGCAAAATGCTCCGCTAGGAGCTATAAGGAAAAAAGAAGGCCATTGTGTGCCGGGTGAAAACCCGATTTACAAAAATTGGAAAAAAATTTCTTTCACACGGGGACTGGATTTTTAAAAAAAAAACACATTTAGTGGTTTTTTTCCATTATCCCGGAAAATAAAAGAAAAAAATAAATATAAAAGAATTAAAATAAATAAAACACGGGGGACGGGGGGTAGCCCGTGTGGTCCCCCGGGGGTTTTATGCGCTTTTGTGGGTCTGCTGACCTTTGGGGGTTTATTCCCCTTCCAAGGGGGATTTTTTTCCCCTGGAAGGTTTAAAATCAGGGCTGCCTTTCCCCTTTCCCTTTTAAAAAAATTTCCTTTTTTGATGGACTATAAAAATGATGGTTTTCGTTTTGCGAAAAGCACGCAGAAATTTTTTGGGGGCGACGTTTTTTAAAAAAAAGTTTTCCCCTTTTTGGGGGGGAGTTAAAGGCCATTTGTTTTTTCCGGTGGGAACGGATGACAAAATTTACGGGTTTCATACACCGGGGGGTTTGATGTTAAAAAAAAATAACGTGCGTACTTATTCCATTATCCTCGGAAAAAATTTTTTTTATTTTATTAAAATTTTTCCATGCCAGATAAGATGCCACTTTCAAGTGTTCTAAAGGCTTAAAACCCAAAAACCCAAAAAACCCAAAAAATATTAAAGGACACAACACAAAATGGAAAAAATTTTCAGACGAAAATGTCTAATTCGATGTAAAAAAAAAAAAAAAGTCTTCAAATACAAAAACAATTCCGTCTTAATCTCAAACACTTAACATTCATATCATATGGGTAACACGCCAGACATGAAAATAATGAATCAGAAGAAAAAAAACATTTTATCACTCCTGTGCTCTGTCTTCAATATCAGCACAACTCTTGTCCTCGTCTTAATACATAAAACAGAACATTTAAGCATCAGCTAAATTAGTCATCCGTGCAAACAACCATGCACAAACTCACTCATGCCACAGAGAGAGAGAGAGAGAGAGAGAGAGAGAGAGAGAGAGAAGAGAGAGAGAGAGAGTGAGAGAGAGAGAGAGAGAGAGAGAGAAAGGATAGAGACTGATTGAGAGAGAGACAGACGTAGACAGAGACAGAGAGAAAAGGAAAGAGAGAGACATGTGAGAGATTCGAACCTTGTACTTGCAGAAAAACAGTTAGTAAAAGGCTTCACTTGCCATGGCACCATCAATCCTTTTTTGAGAGACACATACACAAATAGACGTTCATATTAATCATCAATTGGCGACGACGATATGACGTCAAGGCTGCCACACACTATCTGTTATGCTATCTGTTAGTGGTCTAGAACCCTTCAAACCAGTACTCTGGGGGTTTGAATCTCTCAGAACTGGGACTACTTTGACAGTTTTGTTCTTGTTACGCTTCCTTCTTTTTCTATGTTTCCTTTTCCCAGAAGAAGCATTCCTATCAACTAAAGCTGTAACTGACAGCACCGACTCATACATGGATTTAACCTTATCCTCTAGCACTAATACTTGTTCCTTTAGAGTCATTGTCAGTTCACTTTCCCCAGTCACATTCTCTTGTTCCTCTTCCTCACTCAACCACCTGAGTGCTTCATTCCTGGCCTGGAAGAAGGTGGCTAGTGTGATGTTTGTAGTGTTTGTGATCCGATTCATTCGCTACATCGATAGATGTAAACAAACTCAGTTATGATAGAGCGACCAAAGTTTAATGATCGTTCGTTAGCTTGATGATCGAAAACCATAGTAACAGTAAAAAGGTATGTAACTCATAAAGATGAATAATAATGACCACGTGACAGTTGTTTCCCTTGAATACAAACTAATCTATGAAACACACATCACCTCCTTCCTCGGATGAAAAATGGTTGAAAATTGAACGGAGATAATCAGATAATTTTCCAATAACATTTGATGGATATATACTAACATTTGAATCGAGATGATGATATTCTAAATAAATTGTTCAACTTCTTAATTCATCAGCTATACTGTAACTCTTTCCTCCTTCTCCTCTCCAAGAGGGTAGCAAAGTTAATGTAGACTTTTGAATACTTGTTCAAATGAAGTTTGGTGCACAAAATTTATAAATTGATACATGAAACCAATGAAATATTTTTTTTTTTTTTTTAATACCGAGTGTTGATACCGAGATAAAATGCAAGTTTAAAAGAATGAACAGTTCAACAGAATTCTTGTTTCCCTAACAGTAACTGAGTGAGTAACTAACATAATGAAGTGTCATTGAATTCTAAAATAAATTCATATTTCACTTCATTTGATAACTAACATTGTCACATGACAAAATCATAAAATTTTCTTGGGTAGTTGGTTTTGGGCGATTGGACCCTTCTGGGTTCGTCGCAGATTTTATGATGTTGTGTGAGTGATTGCTGGGTGTGGTGTGTGCATGGGTTTCTGTCTGGGGGTGCAGTGTTCTCCAGCTTCATCTTCATCCAGCTCAGAAGTGGGATCAGTCTCGGTGTCAGTAGTAAAGGGCTTTTGTGGAGGCTTCTTGTGAAACTGCTGTTTCTGGTGACAGTCTGTTGTCCTCTCTGGGCTGTAACCATGATCCTTCTTGCTAATGACCACAAGAGGGGCTGGCTGGTAAGGTGTGGTCAGCGTTGGAGGCTGGAATTCTCAGGAGTACAGAAATCACCCACGGTTATGGAGGAGGGTTTGATGTATGCCTTACTGTCAGCGTAGCGTTTCATGTTGGCTTTTTTTTGAGTGTCTCTGCTGCGCATGTTTTTTGGGCAGCAAACATGACGCTGTGCTGGGAGCTGGGGCAGTTTCGTCCTCAGTTTTACGACCAAACAAGGCAGTGGCAGGAGAAACACCAGTGGTGCTGTGAGATAGCACGGTAGTCCAGGAGAAATTTGTACATTTCCTGCTTGAAGTTGGGAAAGTGGAGGATCTGATGACTTTTTTGGGTGGGGCGCATGAAGCGTTCGGTTTTTTTTCTGCTTGGCACGGGGCCCAGAGGGGTATTTTTGCGAATGTTTTATGCCATGTGTTCACAGAATTTGAGCAAACTTGTGGGGAATTGAAGGGGGTTCCATTGTCAGTTTCAGGATTTCAGGGAAAGCCAAACTCAGCAAAAATTTTGTCCAGTGTGGAATAACGGTGTTTGCTGATGTTGAGTCCAGCACATCCACTATGGGGGACCTGGAGTACTCATCAGTGACAACCGGATATATTTTTCCCTTGGGAAGATGTCCAAAGTCACAGGACAGCTCGGTCCATGGTGCATTTGGGGAGTTCAGACATCGGAGAGGTTTTACGGGTTGTTTGGGGGGTTGCCAAATTGGCAAGTCATACAGTTCCTGACTGTGTGTTCAACAAGAGGTTGCATGCCTTTGAACCAGACTTTTTCACGCAACAGTGCAATTGTTTTGACAACACCTTGATGACCGGTGTGAGCAATATTCACGGCTTTCTGGTGAAGTGATGTAGGCAGGACAATCTGATGGCCTTTCAGAATAATGCCGGAATCGTGAGCCAGTGATTAGTTTGTATTCAAGGGAAACTACAGCTAGGGGCTTCCTCCCTACCCAATGGCGTAGCTCCCTTTTTAACTCTGGGTTGAAAAGTCCCTCGATGAACCTGTTCCTCAACAGGTAATCTGAAAGGGTGTCTGCCTTTCTCATGTGGATGGTCCTCTCCAGGCCCCTCAACACATGAGAGTAGTCCAGGACCGACTCTTCTGGCAGCTGGTCCCGACTGTAGAAGGCAGACAGGAGAGTGGTGATCCGTCGCCCTGTCACCAAACACGGCCCTGAGGATGTTTTATGATCTTCTCTGGGGTGTTTGTTTCATCTATCATGTGCAGCATGACCTCTCTTCGAGCCAAAACCCTTCAGATGGCTAAAGATGTAGTAGGCAAACCATCTCCTCTCTCATAGGGTAGGCTGCCAGGACTCGCTCCGCTTCCAGGAGAAGTCCTCCACTGACGGTCTGTCATTCACCAAAAGTGCTGCATTCAGGC
>JAQIHA010000103.1:0-21352 GCA_028751875.1 Rapana venosa
TCCCCCTGTCCCCCTGACGCCACCTCTGTCAAAGGACTGATGATCGTGATGACCTGCAGTCATTTTCATCAACACTAACACGGCATATGACAGCAAGAAGACATCGTCACTACTCTTAGAGTGAACAGGCAGAATGAATGCTTAACACATACACATACACCAAGCTTATGAAGCTTATCATTATTTTGCACGCACATAGGCTACTATTGCCTGCGAGCGTGACAGTCGTGTGTGCACAAGAACTCATTTGCATGTGCACATCCATCTTTCTATTCATGACGACACGGACACAAGATGCTGAGGCATTGTTCTGAACACACCCATGCTCACAGCTGGTTGAAATGCCTTGGGAGAGAGATGCATCACGATGTATGTAGAATCCTTCCTAATCACAGCACAGGCCTACAGTGTCCATTGTAGTACAGTACAGAGGCACACTGTTCATCACAGTGCAGTTTAGGGTAGCACTGTCCATCACAGTACAGCACAGGCCTACATTGTACATCAAAGTACAGTACAGGGTCACATTGTACATCCCATTACAGGGCCACACTGTCCATCACAATATAGTATAGGGTCACACTGTCCATCACATTACAGGGTCACACTGTCCAGCACAGTACTGTATAGGGCCACACTGTCCATCACAGTACAGGGTCTCACTGTCCATCACAGTACAGTACAGGTCCACACTGTCCATCACAGTACAGTACAGGGCCACACTGTCCATCACATTACAGGGTCTCACTGTCCATCACAGTACAGTACAGGTCCAACTGTCCATCACAGTACAGTACAGGGCCACACTGTCCATCACATTACAGGGTCACACTGTCCATCACATAACAGGGTCACACTGTCCATCACATTACAGTACAGGGTCACACTGTCCATCACATTACAGGGTCACACTGTCCATCACATTACGGGGTCACACTGTCCATCACATTACAGGGTCACACTGTCCATCACATAACAGGGTCACACTGTCCACCACATTACAGTACAGGGTCACACTGTCCATCACAGTACGGGGGCACACTGTCCATCACATTACAGGGTCACACTGTCCACCACATTACAGGGTCACACTGTCCATCACATTACAGGGTCACACTGTCCACCACATTACAGGGTCACACTGTCCATCACATAACAGGGTCACACTGTCCACCACATTACAGTACAGGGTCACACTGTCCACCACAGTACGGGGGCACACACTCCATCACAGTACAGGGTCACACTGTCCAGCACATTACAGGGTCACACTGTCCACCACAGTACAGTACAGGTCCACACTGTCCATCACATTACATTACAGGGTCACACTGTCCATCACATTACAGTACAGGGTGACACTGTCCATCACATTACAGGGTCACACTGTCCACCACAGTACAGTACAGGGTCACACTGTCCATCACATTACATTACAGGGTCACACTGTCCATCACATTACAGTACAGGGTGACACTGTCCATCACATTACAGGGTCACACTGTCCATCACATTACAGGGTCACACTGTCCATCACAGTACGGGGTCACACTGTCCATCACAGTACAGGGTCACAATGTCCATCACATTACAGTACAGGGTCACACTGTCCATCACATTACAGGGTCACACTGTCCATCACATTACAGGGTCACACTGTCCATCACAGTACGGGGTCACACTGTCCATCACAGTACAGGGTCACAATGTCCATCACAGTACAGTACAGGGTCACACTGTCCATCACATTACATTACAGGGTCACACTGTCCATCACAGTACAGGGTCACACTGTCCATCACATTACAGTACAGGGTCACACTGTCCATCACAGTACAGGGTCACACTGTCCATCAAATTACAGTACAGGGTCACACTGTCCATCACAGTACAGTACAGGGTCACACTGTCCATCACATTACAGTACAGGGTCACACTGTCCAACACAGTACAGTACAGGGCCACACTGTCCAACACAGTACAGTACAGGGTCACACTGTCCAACACAGTACAGTACAGGGTCACACTGTCCATCACATTACAGTAAAGGGTCACACTGTCCATCACAGTACAGGGTCACACTGTCCATCACATTACAGTACAGGGTCACACTGTCCATCACATTACAGTACAGGGCCACACTGTCCATCACATTACAGGGTCACATTGTCCATCACATTACAGGGTCACATTGTCCATCACATTACAGGGTCACACTGTCCATCACAAACAAGGTCACCCTGTCCATCCCAGTACAGGGTCACAATGTCCGTCACATTACAGTACAGGGCCACACCGTCCATCACATTACAGTACAGGGCCACACTGTCCATCACATTACAGTATAGGGTGACACTGTCCATCACATTACAGGGTCACACTGTCCATCACATTACAGTACAGGGTCACACTGTCCATCACAGTACAGGGTCACAATGTCCATCACATTACATTACAGGGTCACACTGTCCATCACATTACAGTACAGGGCCACACTGTCCATCACATTACAGTACAGGGTCACACTGTCCATCACATTACAGTACAGGGTCACACTGTCCATCACAGTACGGGGTCACACTGTCCATCACATTATAGTACAGGGCCACACTGTCCATCACATCACAGTACAGGGTCACACTGTCCATCACATTACAGTACAGGGTCACACTGTCCATCACATTACAGTACAGGGTCACACTATCCATCACATTACAGTACAGGGCCACACCGTCCATCACATTACAGTACAGGGTGACAATGTCCATCACATTACAGTACAGGGTCACACTGTCCATCACATTACAGTAAAGGGTCACACTGTCCATCACAGTACAGGGTCACACTGTCCATCACATTACAGTACAGGGTCACACTGTCCATCACAGTACAGGGTCACACTGTCCATCACAGTCCAAGGTCACACTGTCCATCACAGTACAGTGCCACACTGTCCATCACATTACAGTCCAGGGTCACACTGTCCATCACAGTACAGTGCCACACTGTCCATCACATTACAGTACAGGGCCACACTGTCCATCACATTACAGTACAGGGTCACACTGTCCATCACATTATAGTACAGGGCCACACTGTCCATCACATCACAGTACAGGGTCACACTGTCCATCACATTACAGTACAGGGTCACACTGTCCATCACCTTACAGTACAGGGCCACACTGTCCATCAAATTACAGTACAGGGCCACACTGTCCATCACATTACAGGGTCACACGGTCCGTAACAGTACAGTACAGGGTCACACTGTCCATCACATTACAGTACAGGGCCACACTGTCCATCACATTACAGTACAGGGCCACACTGTCCATCACATTACAGGGTCACACTGTCCATCACAATACAGGGTCACACTGTCCATCACATTACAGGGTCACACTGTACATCACATTACAGTACAGGGTCACACTGTCCATCACATTACAGGGTCACACGGTCCGTAACAGTACAGTACAGGGTCACACTGTCCATCACACTACAGTACAGGGTACACTGTCCATCACACTACAGTACAGGGTCACACTGTCCATCACAATACAGGGCCACACTGTTCATCACATTACAGGGTCACACTGTCCACCACAGTACAGGGTCTCATTGTCCATGAGTACATTACAGGGTCACACTGTCCATCACATTGCAGGGCCACACTGTCCATCACAGTACAGGGTCACACTGTCCATCAAATTACAGTACAGTGTCACACTGTCCATCACATCACAGGTGCACACTGTCCACCACAGTACAGGATCACACTGTCCATAACAGTGCAGTACAGGGCCACACTGTCCATCACAGTACAGGGTCACACTGTCCATCAAATTACAGTACAGGGTCACACTGTCCATCACATTACAGGGTCACACTGTCCATGAAATTACAGTACATGGTCACACTGTCCATCACTTTACAGGGTCACACTGTCCACCACAGTACGGGGTCACACTGTCCATCACATTACAGGGTCACACTGTCCATCACATTACAGGGTCACACTGTCTATCACAGTACAGGGTCACACTGTCCACCACATTACAGGGTCACAATGTCCATCACATTGCAGTACAGGGTCACAATGTCCATCACATTACATTACAGGGCCACACCGTCCATCACATTACAGTACAGGGTCACACTGTCCATCACAGTACAGGGTCACACTGTCCATCACATTACAGTACAGGGTCACACTGTCCTTCACATTACAGGGTCACACTGTCCATCACAGTACAGGGTCACACTGTCCATCACATTACAGTACAGGGTCAATATGTCCGTCACATTACAGGGTCACACTGTCCATCACAGTACATTACAGGGTCACACTGTCCATCACAGTACAGTACATGGCCACACTGTCCATCACAGTACAGTACATGGCCACACTATCCATCACAGTACAGTACAGGGCCACACTGAGTACAGATGGGGTTAATCTTTAGATGTTTTCAAGAAGCTTAGACAATGAATACAGGATTGATATTACTTTATAGTTTGAGGCATCTTTTGGGTTGCCAGATTTAAATAGGAGCAATACTTTGGCATCTCTAAATTTGACTTTATTTAAGGAACGCCATTGTGTGTATACTTCATGAACAGTAATGGCATTCAAAATGAATTTAGACTGCACAGTTATGAACCCACAAAATTGCTTTAATGCAGCTAAGTTATTACAGTTTGTATTTTTAGCTCGAGTTACTTTTTGCCTTCTGTAGTAAAACGCTCCAGTACACAGTTAACAGAAAGGGAAGTAGATATTGATGTTTTACAAGCTAATTGGTTGATTGCTTTCCACACAGATTTTTATGTCTTCCATTGATGAGGTGAGTTCACTGACATATTTTTTATGAGCGGCTCTTTCCATGGCTGTTATCTTATTCCTTTGCTTTTTAAAGTCTGCATCTTTGCCTGTTGTTCTTAGCAGTTTGTCACGTACTGCTATGGCAGCATTAATTTCGGCATTCAGCCAAGAAGGTTTGTCTTTAAATCTGATTCGTTTAGTTTTGGGTAGTGTGTGCTTGTTAAAATAGGAAGAAAGGTATAATACCAAGTAGCACGTGCTTCATCTGTATTTTTATCTGATAGACCTTGAAAAAGTAGGCATTAATCAAGTCAGAAAGAAATCCTTCAGCATCAAACGACTTAAAGATTTGGAGAGAGACAGACTTGTGACTACATCTAGGTATCCTCGTAGCTTTTTTTAAAGATCACAATAGACCTATTGGATAATGATCACTAATACCAGACTCTCGAACGTAATATGTTTCTATTATGTTAGCAGTATCAGAGACATAGCCATAATCAATTAATACTTTAGAGTGAAGTGTTTTTCGTGTTAGGATCTGAATAATTGTGATAAATGATATGATTCAAGCACACACACACCACACACACACACACACACACACACCACACACCACAAAAACACACCACACACACACACACACACACACACACACACACACACACCCTTCCACTTATGAGGTTTAAATGAATCAATGTTAAAATCTTATAACAAAACAATCCCTGATGAATGGATTGAACATCATCCATCATGGCTTCAAAACGATCAAGCCAACTACTACGTTCATTCGGATTTGTATAATAATACACAAAGCAAATTAAAAACGGTTGTATTCCTTTTAGATAGATTTCTAGCCAGATACTTTCAATACCGTGGTTTTCACATGTATTTATTTACTTGAAATTAATTGATTGATGTACATAATCATGTTATCAACCCCGTTTCTAAGAGAGAGAGAGAGAGAGAGAGAGAGAGAGAGAGAGAGAGAGAGAGGAGAGAGAGAGAGAGAAGAGACTTCAGAAATTCGACTTTAGACTTCAGATGGTTTATTCATGTAAGGCCATAGCCCTATATGAAAGGGGGCAAAAAAAAGCAAATAATGTAATGCGTAACAACATAAAAACGACATAATCATCTGTCCCAAAGACATAGAGCCTAAGACGAAGTTTTTCTCGTAACTAAAAAAGCCTTTACAAAATTGGCCGATTATAAACAGTTTTATCATGGACGTGCCATCAGCAAACTTAACCGGGAAAAAAACAAGGTGGCATAAATTTCTGTGGAATAAATTTTATACGTAAAGTATAGAGCAGGACATTTAAAAAACCCAAAATGGATTTGTCTTCGCTGATTCTGTACATAGGGGACTAGCAATCGTGCAAGACTTCTAAGGGGGAAAGATGTGCATTAATGCCCATTCCGAAACGAAATTAGGAGAATGAACTAAAGTGTTATCCTTTTTAAATTAGATATATTTCTTTACTACATTTTTGAACTTAACCCTGTTAATCGAATCTATCGCTAGATTTGATAGGTTTCCCATTTTTGCCATCACGCAACCTTTCTCTGACGAAGATTTTTTAATAAATATATTTTTTGTCCTCCCCCTTGAAAGATCCGCATTCCCAAGCCCCATTTTCAAAGACAATTCGTATTTTAGATCCCCAAATTTAACTTTACCCCTTGGTCTAAATCAAGAAACATATTTATGCCTTTCGTGGTGCCTTCTTTAAATTCACTTTAATAATTTAAACCATACTGTATACACCTAACGGCGGGGAAATAAAGAAAAAAGGGGACTGTTTTGTTTTTCCAATATTAAATCGTTTGGTGTTTCCTTTTTTTCCCTAAAAACTTTTTCATCCAAAAAAATGAACAATTTTACAGAGCCAGAGCTTTACATCCAAGCCCCACAATTCAGAACCAACTGCATATAGGGGTACTGTGTACAAATATCTTAAAAAACAGTTGAGAGAATTTTATTTAACACAAACAGTTTCTTCTGATCGAAACAGGGCATTCTTTGCTTTACTAGATAGGTCCCTACAAACATGCAAAACTTAATAGAGAAAAAATTATACCCAGTTTTTTAAAAGCATTTACAATAGGCAATGAAACATTAAACTAAAACCATTTTTCTCTAGCTGCAAGATACCCCTTTCTAAATACTACTATATTACTTTTTTTAAGTTTACTTTCAGTTTTCCCGTTTACTCGCTGCTTTCTTTAAATTTTTGAGCTAGTTTGCAAAACCAAAACCTGTTCAGAAAACAAAAAATAAACATCAGCCAATAACAAAAAAAAAATTCAAAGAAAATTTGAAATCTGGCACCATGTCTTTCCTTTTTCAAATTAAATTTTACTGAATTCATTTATAAATAGCGTAACGAACAGGACACATAATCTCCTTTTTTACTCCTCTGCTACAGTTGATATAATCATTTGTTTGTTGCCACATCTAACCTAGTTTTAACTGTATTATACATACTTTTGACACATTTAAATAGTTTTCCTCGAATTCCTTGCTTTATCAGAATAGCCACAACAAATTTTGTTTATTAGAATCGAAAGCTTTTTTCAAAATCGATAAAGGCTACATACAATTTTCGATTCAAAGAGAATTGTTTCTGAAACAACGCCAAAGAGTAAACATATGGTCAATGGTTGAGTAGCCATGCAAAAAATCCAGCCTGGTGTTCACCATTATATCAACTGTGTTACATTTTCTTGAAGCCTTGTTAATAATGTACTAAATATTTTACTACTAATATCTGAAAGTGAAATTCCTCATAATTATTTGTGTCTTTAAAAATTTGCCTTTCTTATAAAGAGGAAGAACCCACAGATTCAGACCAGCTCTCAGGAAAATGCCTCTATCGAATAGAATACTGGAAACTTTACAAAGAAATTAACTATTTGGTGGCAAGAGCTTTTTAAAAGTTCCCCCAAAATCCCATCTGGAAATGCAGCTTTGCGATTTTTCAATTTTCGAAGCGCAAACAAGACTTCTTTTTCAGAAATTGGACGATCCATGAAGTCATGTTCTTGTTCAAAAAATCACAGTCGCTGATACCCCCCAATGAATCTTTATCCAATAATCCCTTGAAATGGGGAAACCATTCACTGCAGAAATATTATTCTTAAATGCCCTTCTTCTTAAACGAAATTTTGTTCATATGACCCAGAAATCTTTCTGGTTATTTATACTAATACAAGTTTTTCCAACATAGCTTCATTAAACATCTTTTTCTTTGTAATTAATGTATTTTTGGGATTCTCTTCTAGTCTAACATAACAATCCTTATCTCTTTATTCCCTGAGCGCCTGAATTTTTTAACAAACTACGAACTCTCTTTCTGCTATCAAAACATATCTCATCAAACCAACCTTGCTGGTGCCTATTTTGATCAATCCTAATTTTCTTCTTCATGCATGATGCACATTCTCTGATACAGTCTTTAAATAACTCTAAAGCGTCGTTAACATTCATGTCAATCATTTCTATTGCAGAATTAAAATCTATCTTGCATGCTTGTTCATTAACTTATCATAGAACTCTTGACTACATTCTTCATTCCAAATAAACTTATCTATGATTTGTACAGCATTGATACCTGACTTTTAAGAACATTCTCTGTTGAAAATAAAATTTACGAAATTCCACGGGAAAGTGATCTGATTCAATTCGTCAGCTACATGCAGTTCACACAATTCAGAAACAGACTCATACAGTTCATTTGACAAATAACATAATCATTACACTGCATCCACTGTCATAGCAAATGTGAGCAACCTGTCTGGTCGCCGTGACACAAACCATTTAAAAACAACCCCAATCCAAGCAGTGCACATTTTTAACAGACATTTACCATAACAGTTATTTGAAAATCCTGAGAACAACGGCTAGAACTTACTGTATAATCTTGAATTGATGTTGACTGTCATGTACTGTATGAGATGGAGATATGTTAGAAATTCGACTATTGAAGTCACCACAAAGGATTAAATAAACACATCAAGTAAAAACAACAAATCACATAAGCATCTTCAAGTAGCATGATTCCATGATCATAATCAAAATGTGTGTAAAAGGAAACCTTCAGGTGGGACATAAACCATACATACAAAATATCTTTTGCACAGTTCAATAATTGCTTATCAAATCAAAATGCACATATAATTTTCATACTTAACTTCTAATTCACGGACATGGGAACATAACTCCCGTTTGAATAAACACAAGATACCACCTGATTTTCTCCCCTGTTTAGTCAATTAACAGCAGGTTTTACATACATTTGAAATCCAGAAAATAAATCAATATCAACAGCTTCCTCAAAAGTCTCTGTAAGACATATAAAATCAAATGATGACACATATTCACAAAATCATCAAAAATGTATTTCGAACGCAATCCCTTGACATTCCATGACAAAAAAGACACAGTTTCTACAGTTATCTACGTAGGAGGGACATCAAACCAAAAACAAAATTATCGGAAGGCAAATCTTTATCGAAACGTATACATTCATTCGACCCCTCAGACTTTTGACACGGGAGGGAGAAGCGAAAAAGCACGCTCGCACGCCCGAACCGCACCGACACACACACCCTCCGGTGTGTGTACAACTGGCTCCTGCTGTGGCGTTTCACGTGCAAAAAATGTGAAGCCAAACCAAACAGAGGGCCGATACATGCATGCACTGGCAAATTGCTTTGTGGCAGGTAAATTTTTGGTCCCCCATCAAAATTAACCCCACTATTCTTTCCCCAGCAAAAGGGCCCGGGCCGTACCCCTATCTGATTCTGTCAGATTGTCATGGGGATCCAGGCCAAATTTCCTGCCATCAATAAAGAGATGGTCATGGACAATGGGGGCCTGCCCTTCCCTCATCTTGGCTTCCCTTGAGGTGGGAGCTCAACTTGCGTCGGATTTCCCTAACCTTCTGAAGAAATCTTTCCCTATGAACGTGTTTGTCCCTTTTAGCTTTTGCTTTGCCTTCAGGATCTTAACCTTCTGTTTGTAAAAGGAAAAATCGGGCAACAATTGGTGAGTCAGCTCTAAAATTAATCGGTGTACACGATCAAATTCGAAGTGTTCCGGGTAGCTCAAGTTGTCTGTTAACAAGTCCTGAATCAAACCCTCACATTCTTCCCTTGGGTTTCTTTCCCTGTCCTAGTCACACCGTGAAAAATCAATTGTTTCTTCTAGACCTGTTTTCCAATCATCATACTTCTTTTAAAGGGTTATTGACTTTGTCACACAAATCCTGATTTTGTTTCTCCCCAATGTCTCATTCTTTTGACGCAGCTCCCGGACTTCATCCCTGATCTGTGCACCAGGTCCATGCAGGCGTTTGTGGTCCCCGTTGCAAGCGATTGAGGTTTCCACTCACAGTGTCCAGTTTCCCGTTCATCTCCTGCAGCGTCGACATGACCTCAGTGATGGATGGTTCCTTGCTGGGGCGAGAAGGATGAAAAGTGTGAAGCCTCGTCTGCCGTGTGCTGCTGGAAGTGTGGGGGCAGCAGAGTTACTTGGTTGGTCCAGGTTCGCCTCCACGTCTCCGCCACGTTTGCAGCAGCTGGTTTTCCCCCACGACGTTTGAACAAATTGTCCCCCCAAACAAATAACGAGGTGAAGCCAAGGAGAACACCGGCAACGCGCGAGCGAGCTTTAAAATGGTCACTTTGCATTGCCCTCTTAAAATATGCTCCCCTTCCCCATGAAATTTGAAACAATGCCAGGAAGCATCCACAAGACGCTCTAAAATCCAGCTGCCCCGACGGCATAGTGTCTTATGCAGTCAGTCACCAACGTAGACCTCGGAACACTATGTCAGTCCTTGGTACTTGAGGAATTACTGAAGAGGATGCAAAACACAACCTTCAACTAGCTGCACGTGCTGTGCACCCCAGAGAGAGAGAGAGAGAGAGAGAGAGAGAGAGAGAGGGAGAGAGAGAGAGAGAGAGAGAGAGCGCAGGGGTGACAAAAGCATAGAAGGAGATACAGACACGCAGCCACACAGACCAAAATAAACTGAGACATTGACAAGTAATCTTTATATGCAACACGAAAAAAAGAGATTCTTGGAGAGAAAGAAAATAACAAAGAAGAAAAGAGAGAGAGAGAAAGAAAGATAGGAAAAGAAAAGCAGAAGGATCAAGGAAGAAAGTACAAAAGAGAACAAAGAAAAAGGAAGATAAGGAAGGAAAAGGAAAGGAAAATAAGAAAAAAATATAGCCAAGTAGACAGGCAGGTAGGCAAACAAGACAAGAACAATAAAAGGAAAAAGGAAGAAAAGACAGACACAGAGGCAGAAGGGTAAATGAAGAAAAAAAGGAAAATAACGACCAAATAAATAGCATACAGAGAGAACAGTAGACTACAGACAGACAAACATAAACAGTTAGACAGACAACAGAAAGCAGACCATCAAACAATAGAGTGAATACAGACAGACAGACAGACAGAGAAACAAGCAGGCGACCAACTATTTAAAAAAGACAGATAAACAGACAGATGGAAAAACAGAAAGACAAACAGTAATGTCCCCAGAAACAGAGGGACGAAGAGACAGAGAGAAAAAGCAACCCAGACAAAACTCACCTGTAAAGCGTTAACAGCCAAGGAAGGGAGACATGAAACAGAGATAAGATCAGGGATGTTCAATTCTGTATCACACAAAACATCAATAACAACGAAGGATAATGGACACAGTGAAATAACGGATGAGTAACACAAATAAATGAAACAGAGCTGAGATTCAAGCATTTAGATGGAGAGAGAGAGAGAGAGAGAGAGAGAGAGAGAGAGAGAGAGAGAGAGAGAGAGAGAGAGAGAGAAAGAGAGAGAGAGAGAGAGAGAGAGAGAGAGAGAGAGAGAGAGAGAGAGAGAGAGAGACAGACAGACAGACAGACAGACAAACAGAAAGACAGACAGACAGACAGAGACATAGAACGGACAAGTGCATATGGAAAGGTAAAGAAGGAGAGAGACGTACAGTCAGATATTTGAACAGGCAGGTGCACATACATACATACAGACGGACAGTCCGACACAGACAAAACAAAAAGACAGGCAGACAGAGAGGCAAACAAACATTCCATTCCATTTCCTTTCATACTGTTTATATCCCTTCCTCCTTTAAGGGCCGGCCATGTATCAGACCCGTCATCTTCCTTGATACCATAACTGGTAGGAAAAGCCACCGCCAGTCCCAATTTCTGTCACAGAATGTTCCAGAGGGTGGGGTATGTTGTCACATTCTTGCTGCTGTTGTTGCTGTTGTTGTTAAGCGTGCTGCAGCTTAACACTCTGAGGATCACCTAGAATGTACACCCCGACTCCCTCATCCTCCCTGGGAATCACAGGGAGATGACTGTGTATGACTGTTGCCAAATGTATTGCCACATCGGAAGCCATACTGCGACTTTAGAGAATATGTTTTTACCCTCCGATTAAGGGAAGTGCCGGTAGTTACGGTAAGACCTTGTCACGACTTAAGACAATCTCAGTATCCTAGTTTACAACATGACAACATTGTAGTGCAGGCCACGACACTGAGATGACGTCAGCAAGTGACACAGCTCTGAATTGGGTCTGGAAGTGGGGATGTAACGTAATAATAGTGAACAAGCCCTTGGAATCTGGACAGACAGACAGACAGACAGACAAAGATTTAGGCATATAGACAGAGAGATAGACACATAGACAGACAGACAGACGGACGGACAGACAGATAAACAGACAGGAAGACAAATAGACAGACAGACAGAAAGACAGACAGAAGACAGACAGACAGGCAGTAAGTCATCCATCCATATAGCCAGCCAGCCAGCCACACACGCACGCAAACACACACACACACACGCACGCGCACGCACGCACACAGACATACACACACACACACACACACACACACACAGAGCCACACAGGTCAATGGATGGAAATCTACTGCCCTTGGCTACAAATCATACAATCCTTACGATCGTAATGTCCTCAGACAGCAAAAGCCAGATCCTCGCACTCCGAAAAGATGATAATGTATCATCGTGTTAACTGATAGAGAGATAGTCAAGCATCGTTCAGATCACCTATATATCATCCATGTATCATCCATTTTTAGTGACAGAAATCAAAATGGGATCTTCACACTCCAAAAAATCCCATATAGCATTTATGTTTGAAAATCGATCTAGAAGAAAAATCTTTGAGCAGCAGAAACTCCCATGTTTTATCCACGTTTCCTGGTAGCAAGAAAACAGGGGATCTTCCGATCAAAAGAAAAGTCCCCTGATACGTGAACGTTTAACGATGGAAAGAGAAGGGATTTTTCACCTCATTTCTCCTTTGATTATTTCATCCCTGTTTAATGCTAAAAGAGAAAGGGAATCAGCCAACTATATAACAACCCCATTCATTTTTCCCCTTAAGAAGACAAGGTTTAAAAAGACAAGGTTTAAGAAGACAAGGTTTACCCAGCAAAGAGAGCAATACAGAAAGATTTCTCATCACCTATGCGATTGTTGGGAGTGGGTGGTGGTGGTGGTATCAGAGACCTCAGCTTCTCTAGGAACCAGCATTTTGAGGATGACGCCCATCTCCTCTCCCTTGCTGTTTTACCTTCCCTGACCCTAAATAGAGCAGGTACCCGTTTACAGCTGGGTGAACTGGGGGACTGTACTGAAGCCAAGACGCACGAATGGTCACCTATCTGCCAGACAACCACGCTCACCACTGCTTCACCTTAGCTTGGGGGGAGGAGTGACCAGAGAGAAAGTAAGTGTCCTCACTACGGCACTGCACTGCCATGACGGCAGCGATGCTGGGGCTGATTGTCTTCTTCACCCGGTTGTCTTCTTCTTCTTCTTCTTCTTCTTCTTCTTCTTCATCATCATCATCATCATCGTCGCCGTCATCATCGTCGCCGTCGTCGTCGTCATCCTCCTCATCGTCATCACCGCCGTCATCATCGACATCATCACCATCGACGTCATCATCATCCTCATCGTCATCGTCATCCTCCTCATCATTGTCGTCATCATCACCGTCATCACCATCATCGGCATCATCATCATCGATATAATCATCTTCATCGTCGTCATCATTGTCGTCATCCTCCTCCTCATCATCATCACCATCATCATCATCGTCATCATCGTCATCATCGTTATCATCGTCATCACTACCATTGTCATCGTCAGTACCATCACAAAGCAAGACCAGCACCATGTGGAGTGTCTCTACGCCAGGCTCTTACAGCGGCAGACAGAAGACTGTGTGAACTGGAGTGGAGTGTTCCTCTGCCTGAGGCTGGACACTGAGGAGGACGTCAGCAGGGGCGGACCATGGCCGGTCAGTGTCCACTGCTCCACCTCTGCCTGTACGTCCCTGCCTCATGTTTCTTTCACACACTCATCACTGTGTGCAGCCAGTGAGCACCGCGCTAACGTGCGTTACATGGTGTCCTCCCTCATGCCTTTCATGATCCAGGTCTGCTCTGTAGCACAGCAACAACAGCGTGCAGCGCTGGGAAAGTATAACAACATTATGCAGCACTGGGAAAGTATAACCACCATGTGCAGCGCTGGGAATGTATAACAACAGTGTACAGCGCTGGGAATGTATAACAACAGTGTGCAGCACTGTGAAAGTATAACCACCATGTGCAGCACTGTGAAAGTATAACAACAGTATGCAGCACTGGGAAAGTATAACAACAGTATGCGGCACTGTGAAAGTATAACAACAGTATGCGGCACTGGGAAAGTATAACAACAGTATGCAGCACTGGGAAAGTATAACCACCATGTGCAGCGCTGGGAAAGAATAACAACAGTATGCAGCACTGGGAAAGTATAACAATACTATGCGGCACTGGGAAAGAATAACAACAGTATGCAGCACTGGGAAAGAATAACAACAGTATGCAGCACTGGGAAAGTAAAACAACAGTATGCGGCACTGGGAAAGTATAACAACAGTATGCATCACTTGGAAAGTATAACAACAGTGTGCGGCACTGGGAAGGTATAACAACAGGAAGAGAACTGACATCTATCCACTGCACACTGTGAAAGCACAACAACACCAACAACATCAACAACAACACCAACAAGAAGCAGAAGACCCCCATCTGTGCACTGCACACACACTGTCCCCTTGGTCAGCACAGGGCCAGGAAGGCAGAGTCCGCTACATCAGTCGTGGCAACACCTCTTTGTGTGATGAAACAGCACAGGCTGTGTCTGTCCAAGAGGCAGAAACAGGAAGAAACGGAAAAATGGGAGAAAGGAGAGAGACAGAGAGAGAGACAGAGAGAGAGAGAGAGAGAGAGAGGGAAAAGGGAGAGAGAGAGAGGGGGGGGAGAGGCAGATGATGAAGTCTACTTCCATGAAGTGGATGTCTACATATTTCGGTCGGTATGCTTTAACAGCTGTTTTTCACTCACGCCATTCAAAGGGACCTTGTTGATCACTCTAAAGGAACTCAGCTACTTCTAGGTCTGTGAGCATTAGGAAAATGGACTGTGCCTAGTATAGTGTTTTTCGCGTTTATTTAGCTTATTGCTCATTGTTGTTTGGTTTTATTGCAAAGCGTTTGGTTCAGCTTATTTCTCATGTAATTATAAGGCATTTTGTGTGCCATGGAAATCTAGGTTATCCAGCTAGCTCATAACTGAAGATATCTATCAGCCTAGAAGTAAAAAGGAATGACGGTGTTTATCTTATTGGTGAGAACTCTTGGTCACTATCAGTCACCTCAGGCACAGGGGAGCAGTGAGACATGCCAAAATTAATGGTCAGGTGTGTCTTTAATCCTATCAGACGATCGTTCACTGCAAATGCCTGTTTCTGGACTGGCTTTTTATACATAGCTGTATGAAAATTAGAGTCAGTCAACACACACACACACGCGCGCGCGTGCGCACGTTAGCATGCGTGCATGCATACACACATACATGCATGCATGCGCGAACACAAACACGCAAGCATACACGCGCAAACGCCCTGGAAGTACAATCCAGCATCATGAATAGTGCAGTCCTGGATTTGAGTCAGCCACCACGGCAGGTGTCTGTCTCCCACAGGCCTGGTTACAGCACCTTCTCATGGATCAGTAAAGGATGCAATGACTTCGCCTCTCCTCTTACCTAACTTTACATTGAGCGAGATGTCCACAACATCACTGGCACACTCTTCAGTACGTATACAACAATGTTGTTGTTGATGTTGTTGATGTTATGGTCGATAATGAATATGATGATGATGATGATGATGATGATGATGATGATGATGATGATGATGATGTTATTGTTGTTGATGCTGTTCTTGTTGTTGTTATTGTTGTCGTTGCTGCTGTTTCTTATTTTGTTGTTTGTGTGCATTTCCCCGTTCAACACCCTGAGTGTCGCCCAAAATCAGTTCTCTGTCTCTCTCATTCCAGGTGAGAATCACAACGACATAAAATATAATATATCTATCTATCTTTCTGTCCCGTAGTCTGACGACCGTGGGGGAACCCTCAAAGACTCAACAACCAGTTCCCTCCATTCCTCTCTCTGTTATGCCTTTCTCAGGGTTTTGTTGAGTTCTAGGCCTGTCCATTCGTTGATGTTATCCTTCCAGCTCTTCCTTGGTCTGCCTCTTCTTCTTCCTCCTTGGACAGTGCCTTGTAAAACTGTCTTTGCAAGTCCTTTGGATCTTGTGACATGCCCATACCATTTAAGTTTACGCTTTTTCCACGATCGTTAGAAAGTTCTCATAGGGTCCAATGGTTTGCTGGATTCTGTTATGCACGCTTTCGTTGCTTATGTGGTCTTTGTAGGAGATGCCAAGGAGTCTCCGGAAGCATCTCATCTCCACCGCCTGTATTCTCTCCAAATCTGCAGTCAGGGTCCATGATTCACAGGCATACGGAAATATGGATATGACAAGGGAGCGCATTAGTCTGATCTTGGAGATAAGTGAGATATTTTTATCTCTCCAGATGGTGTTTAGTTTTGACAGTGTTGTTATTGTCTGTGCAGTCCTGCATACTACTTCTGGCTTGGATTCCTGGTCTGATACAATAGCTCCCAGGTACTTGAAGCTTTGAACTGTTTCCAGCTTCTGGTCATTAACCCTGATATCAGTGCTAATGCCGTTGGTGTTATTAGTCATCAATTGGTCTTCTCTGCACTGATTTCCATGCCGTATGCTTTGGAGGCCTTATTCAGGTGTTCTGTTAGGCTGGCAAGCTCTTTTTCTGATCCTGCTATTCCATCAATGTCATCTGCGAAGCGGAGGTTTGTGATCGTTCTGCCACCAATGCTGACTGATCCTTCATGATGTTCCAGTGCATCAGCCATGATTCTCTCAAGGAAGATGTTGAAAAGAGTGGATGAGATTAGACAGCCCTGCCTTACTCCAACTGTTGTTCGAAACCATTCTCCAATGTTGTTGTTGTAGTACACTGCACTGGTGGCCTCGCTGTACAGCTGTTTGATGACTCTGATCAGGTTTGCATTGATGCTGTACAAATTCATGGTTGCCCACAAAGCTGCATGCCACACCCTGTCAAATGCCTTCTTAAAATCTATGAATACATGGTAAATGTCTTGTTGATGTTGAAGGTACCGCTCACATAGTATTCTGAGGTTGAATATCTGTTCATGGTGAAAAGACGGTTTCAGTCTAGCGTTAACATCGCACAGACACGAAGTTTTCCAGGAGCAGACATAGGGAGTGATCATGATCTTGTGATGATGACTTTCCGACTACGTCTAAAGAAAATCCACAAGCGGAACAACATCAGGATCAAATTTGACCTCGAGAAGCTGAACGACCCAGAGGTAGTAGAATTTTTTCAAGCAAGGATAGGTGGAAAGTTTGCAGCACTCACTATGATAGACTCAGACATAGATACACTGACGAATAGTTTCAATACAGCAGTGACTGAAACAGCAAGCGAGCTTCTTGGCAAACACCGACCAGTCAAAAAACCATGGGTCACACTTAACATCCTACAACTATGCGACAAGCATAGAGAGTTGAAGAAAAAGAAAAATGAAACAAAAGAAAGAGCAGAACAATATAAGGCAGTCAACAAAAGAATCAGGAAGTCCATGACGGAGGCAAAGAGAAATGGATCGTGAACAGTGCCAAGACATTGAAGAGAACATCAAGAAAAACAATAGCAAAAAAGCATATCAGCTGGTGAAAGACCTGACTAGCACAAAACAGGGAAAAGGTTAAACAATCCAGACAAAATGGAAGTGTGTCACTGACGACCAGGATATTCTGAACAGATGGACAGAATACTGCTCCGACCTGTATAACTATAGAACCGCAGAAATCCAGAAGTCCTTAATGGTACCCGCAAGCAAAGACACAGACAGTCACCCTACCCCGAGAAGAAGTGAAACAGCAGTCAGATCGCTGAAAAGGGGAAAGTCAGCAGGGGCTGACAACATTCCAGCTGAGTTGGTTCAAGCTGGAGGGGAAGCCATGATCAGCGCCCTACTAAGAATCTTCAACAAGATCTGGCAGAAAGGAAAATGGCCAACACCATGGACACAGTCACTCATCATCACCCTCCCCAAGAAAGGAAATCTACAACAATGCCATAATTACCGCACAATCAGCCTCATATGCCACCCAAGCAAGGTCATGCTGCAGATAATATTGAATAGACTGAAGCCACAAGCAGAGACCATCATTGCTGAGGAACAAGCAGGTTTCAGAGCAGGGCGCAGCACAACAGACCAGATATTCAAAATATAATATATACTGGATAAAAAATATGCGTGCATAGCTCTTCAAGTATATAGATAACCAGATTGACAGACAAATCGGTACAGATATCCATATATATATTGACATAGAAAGCCATATAGAAATCTA
Organism: Rapana venosa; assembly: GCA_028751875.1. Taxonomy (NCBI): domain Eukaryota; kingdom Metazoa; phylum Mollusca; class Gastropoda; order Neogastropoda; family Muricidae; genus Rapana; species Rapana venosa. Next base: position 18,717 of record JAQIHA010000103.1, read on the forward strand.
GTTAGATACCATGCAGAAATCCATTTAGATAGCCATGCAGATAGCCATATAACAGCAATATAGTCGTATAAATAGCTATATAGACAGCCGTATAGATAGCTATATAGACAGCCGTATAGATAGCTATATAGACAGCCGTATAGTTATATAGACAGCCGCATAGTTATATAGACAGCCACATAGATAGCTATATAGACAGCCGTATAGATAGCTATATAGACAGCCGTATAGATAGCTATATAGACAGCCGTATAGATAGCTATATAGACAGCCGTATAGATAGCTATATAGACAGCCGCATAGTTATATAGACAGCCACATAGATAGCTATATAGACAGCCGTATAGATAGCTATATAGACAGCCGTATAGATAGCTATATAGACAGCCGTATAGATAGCTATATAGACAGCCGCATAGTTATATAGACAGCCACATAGATAGCTATATAGACAGCCGTATAGATAGCTATATAGACAGCCGTATAGACAGTTATATAGACAGCCACATATATGGCTATATGGACAGCCGTATATACAGCTATATAGACAGCCGAATAGATAGCTATATAGATAGCCGCATATATAGCTATATAGACAACCGTATATACAGCTATATAGACAGCCGTATATACAGCTATATAGACAGCCGCATATATAGCTATATAGACAGCCGTATATACAGCTATATAGACAGCCGCATAGATAGCTATATAGACAGCCGTATATACAGCTATATAGACAGCCGCAATGATAGCTTTATAGACAGCCATATACACAGCTATACAGACAGTCGCATAGATAGCTATATAGACAGCAGCATATATAGCTAAATAGACAACCGTATAGACAGCTATATAGACAGCGCATATATAGCTATATAGACAGCCGCATAGATAGCTATAATTATAGACAGCCGCATAGATAGCTATATAGACAGCCGCATAGATAGCTATATAGACAGCCGTATAGACAGCTATATAGACAGCCGCATAGATAGCTATATAGACAGCCGCATAGATAGCTATATAGACAGCCGCATAGATAGCCATAGACATAGCTTGTGCTGGCGGTGTGTCCCGAGGACAGAGGAGAGAGCTCCTGCATCGTGAAGAGGACAGGGCAGACCAGGCACAATGCATACCGCCCACTGCTGCCTTCAGGCTGCAGAACCCGGCAGGTCTAGCCCAGGCGGAACACGCGCTTTGATTTGTTTTTACAAGATGTAGCGCTATATCCATTATTATTATTATTATTATTATTATTATTATTATTATTATTATTATTATTGTTGTTGTTGTTGTTGTTATTTATTATTTTATTATTATTATTATTATTATTATTATTATTATTATTATTATTATTCTTATTGTTATTGTTATTGTTATTATTAAAACGAAGTATGCAGGGAAAGTCAGTACCAGAGGAAACAGGATGTTCTTTGTGTACTTCACGTCGGCTTCTCTGCTCGGCTGCACACCACGCCAGTCAGACATCAGTGCTGGAAGGGAAGGAAGGAGGTAGCAGGAAACCAAATGACATTTTCTTTACCGAGGGTAATAGATGAATGGACTTTTCCCTTATTCAGGACTTGATGAAAACAAAGGCAAAATAAACGACAAACTCAACAATTAAGCACAAGCAAATTGTTTGAAAACTAGTTGTTTTTTTTTAATGAGTACGAGAGAGGAAGAGGTGTGGCAGGAAGATAAGAAGGAAAACAGAGGAAAAATCAAAATAGATGTAAAAGGAAGAGGGCAGTATAGCCGTCGTTATTGCCTCTGCCGAGGTGGCGGCGTCATTGCCTTTGTTTACCACTTCGGTCAAGTGCAAATCGAACGCAGCCTTACTCGATCAGGTTTTCTCAGTCTCTGTTTCAATCCCTTCTTTTTCCAAATCCCTTCTTTACTGTGACCATTTATCAAGACAACAATCACAAGTATCAGCAATGCAAACCATATTTGTAAACATTGCAACAACAAAAAACAATAATGCATATTCATGCACACGAAAAAATACAACAAAAAAAACCCTCGTGTGTTTCTTACTTGAAAAGAGTTCTCAAAAACTCTGTGGCCCTAAACCCCCCAGTCCATACAATCCTGGTCCTATCTTGGCTCTCCTAGCGGATGTCCACAGTAACAGCCATGAGACCTTCATTTAACTTAGCACGATCAACCCCCACCCCCAGCCCCGGCTCTTAGCAACACTTAACGATTTATTATTGCTCCTGTGTACAGATCAGTTCACACTTGTGACTACTTGCAGAGCAAAGTGAGAGGGTTCCTGAAATAATTATAATTACCAATCACCATCAGCCAATCATTTACCTGGCATTTTGCTCTGCAAGTTTCCTCTCGTTCATTTTCTCTTCTGCCACCCCCGTTATCACTGAAGAGAGATAGGGTAAAAGCCGAGTCAAGGTAAACCACTTACTGTTTATCCAAAACCAGGCAACTTTTGGTCCGATTCGGCTGCGCCTCATCGAACCAAAAACTTGCCTGGTTTTGGATAAACAGTAAGTGGTTTACCTTGACTCGGCTTTTACCCTATCTCTCTACTAAAACTGAAAGTAATACTAATTTATTTTTTAGGGAAAAAACTATAAAAAAATGGGAATTTATGCTAAAAAAATTTT
>JAQIHA010001030.1:0-12411 GCA_028751875.1 Rapana venosa
TTTACCCACCAGTGAACCAAACACAAAAAAAAAACACACACAAAAACCTTGTGGGATGGACTTCATGAGTAGCAACAAACTGACATTGAACACACACACAAACAGACAAAACAGAACACCCACACCACACACACACACCCACACACACACACACACTTCGACCTGTGTCAGGCATAGACTTCATGAGCTGGCTGCAAAGAGAGCAAGGCGCTAAACAACAGACAATTCAGTTCCATTCAAAAGCTGTATTAAACTCAAAGCCCAGACAGACGACTGTTTGTCTTTTCCCTAGGATCCTCCCACAGGGACCCCCCCCCCCCCCCCCCCCCCCCATCCCGGAGCTTTAACAGATCTGTGTCTATGTTCATAACCTGCAAACTCATTTGCTCATAGTCTAGTTTGAGGTTGAGAGGAAAACATTTAGCTGTATGTCTGTGTTCAGTTGTAATAAGGTTTTAATCAAATAAAAAGCACACAAAATTACCGGTTTGGTCTTGTTGAGATCATTTCTGCCAGGAACAATCACAGACATGTTTTGTGGCCCAAACCCTTAAACCCCCAAGATTATAAAGCATCAGAGGAGGGAGAGAAGAGAGAGAGAGAGAGAGAGAGAGAGAGAGAGGAGGATAGGGGAGAGGGGGAGGGAGAGAGAGAGAGGGGGAGAGGTTTATTCAAAATTTTTTTATATCGAGGATCATGGAATAATCACTCTAGTGCCTTTTTACATCCAGTCCCCGCATGTATGCGGTTTTGTCGATTTTGTCGTCTGTTCTCACCGAAGAAAATAGCCTATCTATCTATCTATCTATCTATCTATATATCTATCTATCTATCTATCTATCTATCTATCTATCTATCTGTCCCGTAGTCTGACGAGCGTGGGGGCACCCTCAAAGACTCAACAACCAGTTCCCTCCATTCCTCTCTCTGTTCTGCCTTTCTCAGGGCTTTGTTGAGTTCTAGGCCTGTCCATTCGCTGATGTTATCCTCCCAGCTCTTCCCTTTGGGTCTGCCTCTTCTTCTTCCTCCTTGGACAGTGCCTTGTAAAATTGTCTTTGCAAGTCTTTGGATCTTGTGACATGCCCATACATTAAGTTTACGCTTTTTCACAATCTTTTAAAAGGTTTCTCATAGGGTCCAATGGTTTGCTGGATTCTGTTATGCACGCTTTTCGTTGCTTAATGTGGTCTTTGTAGGAGATGCCAAGGAGTCCCCGAAAGCATCTCATCTCCACCCCTGTACTCTTCTTCTCCAAATCTGCAGTCAGGGTCCATGATTCACAGGCATACAGAAATATGGATATGACAAGGGAGCACATTAGTCTGATCTTGGAGAAAAGTGAGATATTTTTATCTCTCCAGATGGTGTTTAGTTTTGACAGTGCTGTTATTGTCTGTGCAGTCCTGCATACTACTTCTGGCTTGGATCCCGGGTCTGATTACAAGGGCTCCCCAGGTACTTGAAGCTTTGAATTTGTTTCCAGCTTTCGGTCATTAACCCTGATATCAGGGCAAATTTCCCGTTGGTGTTTTTTAGCCCATCAGTTTGGTCTTCTCTGCACTGATTTTCCATGCCGTATGTTTTGGAGGCCTTATTGAGTGTTCTGTTAGGCTGGCAAGCTCTTTTTCTGATTTGTGCTATTCCATCAATGTCATCTGCGAAGCGGAGGCTTGTGATCGTTCTCCCAAACCAAGGCTGACTGTCCTTCATGATATTCCAGTGCATCAGCCATGATTCTCTCAGGAAGATAATGAAAAGAGTGGGTGAGAGTAGACAGCCCTGCCTTACTCCAACTGTTGTTCGAAACCATTCTCCAATGTTTGTTGTTGTAGTACACTGCACTGGTGGCCTCGCTGTACAGACTGTTTGATGACTCTGATCAGGTTTGCATTGATTGCTGTACAAATTCATGGTTGCCCCCACAAAGCTGCATGCCCCACCCTGTCAAATGCCTTCTTAAAATCGATAGATACTTGGTAAAGGTTTTGTTGATGTTGAAGGTACCGCTACATAGTATTCTGAGGTTGAATATCTGTTCTGTTGTGCTGCGCCCTGCTCTGAAACTGCTTGTTCCTCAGCAATGATGGTCTCTGCTTGTGGCTTCAGTCTATTCAATATTATCTGCAGCATGACCTTGCTTGGGTGGCATATGAGGCTGTATTGTGCGGTAATTATGGCATTGTTGTAGATTTCCTTTCTTGGGGAGGGTGATGATGAGTGACTGTGTCCATGGTGTTGGCCATTTTCCTGTCTGCCAGATCTTGTTGCAGATTCTTAGTAGGGCGCTGATCATGGCTTCCCCTCCAGCTTGAACCAACTCAGCTGGAATGTGTTCAGCCCCTGCTGACTTTCCCTTTTTCAGCGATCTGACTGCTGTTTCCACTATGGCCTACTCTTTCGAAAAGCTGAAACGGGATTTAACGTGTACGCAAGATGTTCTGAGAGAGAAAGAGAGAGAGAGAGAGAGAGAGAGAGAGAGAGAAACAGAGAGACAGAGAGACAGAGAGACAGAGAGACAGAGGCAGAGAGAGAGACAGAGAGACAGACAGATAGACATACAGACAGACAGAGACAGAGAGACAGAGAGAGACACTTGCTCAAATATTTCCACAGCAAGAAGAGTGAATATTTTGTTTTATAGAATAAAACTTAATGCATTCGTAACGAAATTCAGTAGAAACAGTAAATATCTATGTGATGAGAATATTTCTAATGCTCATATAATATTTGAATGTAAGAATATAAAAGCTTTTTAACCCCAATTTTCTGAAAGCTCCCTTAGAAGCATAATTATCTTTCCTTGCCTTCAGTGGCCTAAATTTCTCATCACCCTGCTGAAGCATATTACCTGTGTGTGTGTGTGTGTGTGTGTGTGTGTGTGTGTGTGTGTGTTGTGTGTGTGTGTGTGGTGTGTGTGCGCGCGTGTGCGCGCGTGTGTTTGTGTGTATTTGAACTTTTTAAACTATTAATCATTGTTGGTTGCATGTGTAGGAGTGGAATGGACGCAAGCGCTTTGATTTGTTGTTTTTTTACAAGATATAGCGCTATATAAATTCCATTTTTTATTATTATTATTATTATTATGTTCAATAATTTGAATTTGGCATTTCATATTGCAAAAGGTCTCTGGCATAGTCCTATAGGACATTTGTTATAGTTTCATTAACGTTAATCACTTTTTATGTTTTTGTTTCGTGTTTTCTTTTTATTGTACCTTTTGCTTTGCGCGGTTTCTTTTCATGATTAGAATACTTTTCCCCCCTCGCATTTTTCAGTAGGGCCTCCACCACCACCTCAATTCTCACAAACCCCTTGTAATTTTTTTTTCCTCATCTAATATCACGGAGAGTGAACAGACGTAAAATCGAAGACAACAACAGCAATACAGAAGCAGACAGAGACAGAGAGAGACAGAGTCAGAGTCAGAGACAGAGACAGTCAGAGACAGAGACAGAGAGAGACGAGATAGTCTGATGCTAGTTCACCAAGGAAGGCCGGGTCACTCCGTGTTCAGAGCACAGCTGGACACCAGGCCACGGCCGGGGCAGCGTCCCTCAACGCTCTCTGTCTCTGACCCTCCTCAGGTGCCGGCATTCCGTCACGTGTCCTTATCCTGGCAGCCTGGCAACTGTCAGTGTCCTTATCCCGGCAACTGTCAGTGTCCTTATGCCGGCAACTGTCAGTGTCCTTATCCCGGCCACTGTCAGTGTCCTTATCCCGGCAACTGTCAGTGTCCTTATCCCGGCAACTGTCAGTGTCCTTATCCCGGCAACTGTCAGTGTCCTCTGCTTCCCTCCCTTCTCTGGGCTCCCGCCTCCTGGTCCCCAGTGCTGCTTAATACCGGTGTTTCCTGTCTTCACCCTTCTCCTCTTGCTGCTCATTCGTTTTCAGGTTTTCCTTTAACGTTGATGATCGGATTTCGTTTTGCCGAATTTCACGGAGAGAAATCTGCCTTGACTTAAGTGGTATGAAATAAAATCTGAGCGCTTTGATTTGTTGCTTTACAAGATTCAGCGCTATATAATTTTCCATACATTATTATTATTATTATTATTATTATTTAATGTCTCCGTTTCTTTCTCTGTCCGGCTTTTCTTTCTTTTACTTTTCTCTTTTTTCAGCAGGTTTCAGTTTCTTATTTCTTTTGGAACTTCTCTTGCCTCCCCCCCCCCCCCCCCACTTCTTGCATTTTATCAACGTTTGTTCTTTGTCCTCTTTCTGTCTGTCTGTCTGCCCTCCCGTCTGTGTCTGTGTCTCTGTCTCTCGCTCTAGTATTCCAAGGTGACCGACCTGCCATACCAGCGGTGACCTGCTGAAGAGCCCTGGTGTGCAGGGGATTGCCGCACAGAGGGCTGGCAGTGGTTCAGTGTGACAGCGTCAGTGTGAGCCAGTGGACGCTTCAGTGTGATGCTTCAGTGGCAGCTTCAGTGTGACAGCGTCAGTGTGCGTTTAGCAGCCGGGACCGCGCGTGGCTTGCTTTGTACCCGCTCCTCCCCACGCCCCTAGGAGCGGTTGTTTTCCATTAGTGCTCTGTCATGGAAAAAGGATCTAAGGGGTGATGCACCAAACACACAGCCTTGTTCCCTTCCGTGTGGAGAGATTTTAAACCAGGGTTCCCTGACGATCCATTGGGAAAAACTGCTAAAAAACTTTAAACCGTTCTCTTTTGGGAAGAGTGATTTTAAAAAGCATAAAAATGTGAAAAACGGATATACAGGGGACTGGTTGGGGAAAAACCTTGTCTCATAACCAAAAAAAGAATTTTTTTAAAGTAAAATAAAAATTGAAGACAGGTTTTACGGAACGGTGGAAACCTTCCCTTTGAACAATACAGACATAAAACATTGTGAAAATGTGAAAGAACCAGGTTTTACAAACAGCATGAAAGATTTTGGGCAAAAACTTCTTGACATAATTTGGGATGCGCAGTCGGAGAAACCGTATGACAAAAGTACGGGCCAGCATGGTAATTTTGGGGGAAAGCCATAAAAAATCCATGGTCAAACCGTTTGGAGCCGAGTTGGGTTTGGCAAAGGGCAGCCTCCTGGATTGACTTTTCTGGAAACGCCCCCCTGGGAAACTGTGATCTTTTTTGGGATCACTTTTTACAAAAAATTATCTCGTTTGTGCGAAAAAACCCGGGGATGCTCAGGGGTCGGAGCACTCGTTTTTCCCCCAGTCAAGTTAAGCAGAGTCGAGCGTGGTTACCATTTGGTGGGTGACGTTTGCTAGCTATGGTTTCGTTGCCCCCATTTACCCGCAGTAAAAGGGGTTTTAAAGGGTCAGGGAAGGTAAGCAGGGGGAGAGGAGTGGGCGCCACCCTAAATCATGGCCCCAGAGAAGTAAGTCTTGATGCCTGCTTTTTTCTACGCCCGATGGTTTGGGACACTAGCGTGAACCGTAACAGGAAAATTTGAAAGAAAGATATCGGAATGGGATGAGATACTTTCGCAAACTCCTTGGTACCTATACAGAGATCGCATAAATTCAAAACTCAGGGCCCGTATGGAGATTCTTGTCATTGAGAAAACGCAAATTTAAGCGCTACAGGCACATCGCACTAGATCGAACTGGCCAAAGATGCCCTACAGGACAGTAAAAGGGGAGGTAGTACGAAGGTCAGACAGAGAAAACATGGAAGAAAAATATCAAAGAGGGTTTGGGGCTGAGAGGAAAGAACGACTCGTTGGGGAAAAGGGAGGGGAACGGGGATGGAGGAAGCTGGTTGCAATTTTCAGTGGTGTTTTACGGACTACTTTTTTGGGGTTTTGGTGGGGTGAAGGGTGGGGTAGGATGTCAAAAAAAAGAAACCCCTGCTTCCTGATTTGTTTTGTTTCCCCGAACAAAGTTGTGTTGTTGTGGTTTGTTTGTTGTTTTTGTTGTTGTTTTTGTTGGGTTTTTGTTGTTTTTTGTTTGTTTTTTTGTTATCTTCTTCTTCTTCTCCTTTCTTCTTCTCCTGTTCCTTTCTCCTCTTCCTTTTTTTCCTCCCCCTCTCCCCCCTCGTTTTTTTCCTTCCCCTCCCTCCTCCTCTCTTCTTTCCCTTTCTTCTAATCACATTGGTATTTTCCCCCCCCCCCTACACAGGGCCAGAAAAACCGGCCCCCAACCCCAACGTGCTGCCGGAAGGGGGTCTGGCGGACGAAGGGGCACGACCCCCGAAAACGTTCCCCTTTGCCGGGCGTTTGCAGGTCATTAGCTTCCGATGATAGAGGTCTCTAACTCCCCTGAACAATTCCATTCTATCTATCATCATCTTCTACTAATCTAATCTATCTATCTATTTTCTATTATCTATCTATTACTATCTATCTTCTAGATGTATTAAAATATATAATTAAAATTTATTTATATATATATATAATATATTTTATATATATTGACGCCATAATAAATCCCCTGAGGAAGGGAAAGCCGAAATTGGGGGAACATCTATATATGCTGGTTGTTCTACTTTTACTTTGTTTTTTATCTAAAATCTATATCTATATTTATATCTATCTATCTATCTATCTATCTGTCTATCTATATCTCTCTCTATATATATATGTATGTGTGTGTGTGTGTGTGTGTGTGTGTGTATTCAAAAAGCTTTTTTGCAGCTTGCTTGGTCACAGTCTATTTCAGATTTGAATTAAGATTATTCATTGTTATGAAGAAAACCAATCGTTATTTCTAAGCTTGTGCTGATGCAGACTGGGACAGTGTTAACTGAGAGTTGACTTCACAAGAAGACTGACTGACCGCTCCTGCTATCTGAGTGCTGGTGATTGGTGATGACCCTGTCACCCTGGTCAATTTGGCTTTATCACACCAGGAGCCTTGTCACACCGTGTGCTTTATCCCACAGTGTGCTTTATGACACCGTGTGCTTTATCCCACAATGTGCTTCGTCCTACAGTGTGCCTTATCCCACAGTGTGCTTTATCACACCGTGTGCTTTATCACTCCAGGTACTTTATCACACCGTGTGCTTTATCACTCCAGGTACTTTATCACACCGTGTGCTTTATCACTCCAGGTACTTTATCACACCGTGTGCTTTATCACTCCAGGTGCTTTATCACACCGTGTGCTTTATCACTCCAGTACTTTATACACTGTGTGCTTTACCACTCACAGTACTTTTCCACCGTGTGCTTTTATTCATCCAGGTGCTTTATCACACTGTGTGTTTATCACTCCAGGTGCTTTATCACACGTGTGCTTATCATTTCAGGTGCTTTTACACACACCGTGTGTTTTAGCAAACTCACTGTGTTTTATTACACTGTTGTTATTCAAAAACTCACTGTGGTTTATGATACGTGTGCTTTATCAACTCACGTGTGTTTTATATACCTGTGCTTTATAATCACTGTGTGTTTATTATACTGTGCTTATCAGACCAGCTGTGTGTTATTACACTGTGTGCTTTCAAACTCACTGTGTGTGTTTATTTCTGTGTGCTTTATCAACGCACTGTGTTGTTAGTAAACCGAGATGCTTTATCAAATCACTGTGTGTAAGGGTTTTCAAAAAGGGGGAAAGGGTTTTAAGAAAGGGGGGAAGGAATTGGAAGAATGGGGAAGGATTCCGAAGAAGAAGAATTTTCCCGGGAAGTACAGAGGAGATTGCGAAGCAAAATCAAAAAGAAGTGGGAAGGGATTCAAGGATTGCAGAAAAAGAAGCGTGGTCGACTTGGGCCCAAAATTGCCCAGGGGGGAGTTGCGAAGAAGATGCGAGAAGAAGGAAAAAAGAAGAAGAAGAATTGCGAAAGAAGAAGAAGAAGAAGAAGAAAAAAGAAGGAAGAAGAAAGAAGAAAGAGAAGAAGAGGGGGGGGGAGGAAGAAAGAGAGAAGAAGAAGAATTGCGAAGAAGAAGGAAGAAGGAAGAAGAATGGGAAGATTGCGAAGAGAATGAAGAAGAAGAAGAAGAAGAAAGAAGAAGAAGAAAAAGAAAAAGAAAAAAAAAAAAAAAAAAAAAAAAAAAAGAAGAAGAAGAAGAAGAAGAATTGAAGAAGAAGAAAGAAGGAAGAAGAAAAGAATAAAAGAAGAATCGGAAGGAGAAGAAGAAAGAAGAAGAAGAAGAATGAAGAAAGAATTGCGAAGAAGAATTGCGAAGAAGAAGATTGCGGAAAAAGAAGAGAAGAAGAAGAAGAAAATTGCGAAGAAGGAATTGCGAAGAAGAAGAAGAAGAAGAAGAGAAAAGAAGAAAGAAGGAGAAGAAGAAGAAGAAGAAGAAGAAGAATGAAAAGGGAAGAAGAAGAGAGAAGAAGAAAGAAGGAAGAGAAGAGAAGGAAAGAAGAATTGCGAAAAGAAGAGGAAATTGCGAAGAAGAAGAAGAATTGCGAAGAAGAAGAAGAAAAAAAGAAGAAGAAGAAGAAGAAGAAGGGAAAAAGAAGAAGAAGAAGAAGAATTGCGAAGAAGAAGAAGAAGAAGAAGAAGAAGAATTGCGAAGAAGAAGAAGAAGGAAAAAGAAGAAGAAGAAGAAGAAGAAGAATTGCGAAAGAAAGAAAAAAAGAAGAAGAAGAAGAAGAAGAAGAAGAAGAAGAAGAAGAAAGAAGAAGAAGAAAGAAGAAGAAGAATTGCGAAGAAGAAGAAAAGAAGAAGAAGAAGAAGAAGAAGAAGGAAGAAGAAGAGAAGAAGAAGAAGAAGAAGAAGAAGAAAAAAAAAGAAGAAGAAGAAGAAGAAAAGGGGAAAAGAAGGAGGGGAGAGGGGGGGGCACAAAGCAGATGTGGTTCACGTCACCGCACCGCCCGCACAACCAGCAGACACTGCAGATTGGTTGGTACACGTCACTGCCACATCACAACCAGCGACAACTGCAGATGTTTGTCACGTTTTCCCCCCGCCAAGACACAACCAGCAACACTGAGATTTCCCCCCCCCCGGGGACGTCCACCCCCCAAACAGACCTGCCCCGATTGGGCACGTCACCCCCACAACACACTGATAAACCTCAAAACTGGCCCGCCAACTCTGTCATCAACGCAGCAAAGAGAGATTAAAAACACTTCTGCCGCAAACACAACCAACACAAACAGCACACTACAGCACTGCACACGCAACAAAAAACCAGCAAACCCCGAAAGCCACATAAATAGCACAGCAAACAAGAAAATGATAATAATAAATTAATAATAATAATAAAATAAAAATAATAATAAATGGAACATAAAGCGTATATCTTGCAAAGAAAAATCAAAGCCATACATTAAACCCTAATTTACAAGCTTTCAATCAATGATAAATAATCAATACTTTAAAACAAACAGATATTAACAAACTGGTGCTCTACAGGGGACGCTTTCCGCTGAAGTTCGCCAAACAGAAGTTTTTGGGAGCCGGGTCGGATGGAACTACAGACCTGCCCAGCGAAGCGGTCTGATCAGGTGGGGGTGCTGGGAAGGTTTCTTAGTGGCCCTCGTTCTGGGATTTGTCCTGCCATTTGAGAAAAACGTTTTCTAAAAACGGTGGTGTGGAAGGGTTTCAGCTTTTTAGCGGGCTTTGGGTTTTAGACTGTTCATGACCTGATCCTAAGCAAGATGGTGAGCACTACCGCTTTGAAACCCTTTGATTTTGGTTTCTGTTGAGATCCTCTCCGTCCCACACATTCTTTGGGGAGTCTGCCAAAGGCAGCGCTTGTTTTGGCGATTTGGGTGTTGACCTCGCATCAAGGGCGGGAGAGGGTTTCCCAAGATAAGAAATTGCCCCACTGCTTTTGAGTCTATGTCCTTTACGGAATGTTTGGTTCAACTTAGGGTTCCCTGGGTGGTTGATGCATTACCTCAGTTTTTTGGGGACTGTTTTCACCAAAAGTTTGGGCAAGCATCAGAAAAATTTCAACCTGTCTTGCATGTCGGCTTCAGAAGCACATTGGGGGCGCAATCACGAAAACGGGAAAATCGTTGATGATATCTGTTGGACCTTGGCTTTGCTTGAACCCCCAAAATTTGAAGATGTCCATCCCTGTCCTGTGCTGACACCAACATCCAAACTCTGAACGCATCTGACAGCATTCCCAAAAAAGGGGCTGAAACAGGGTGGGGAAAAAACAAAAGCCCTCTTCACTCGAGGTGACGGGGAAGCTTTCGATCCCTCCCCCGCCAACAGTGGAGGGGTTTAAATTAGGTTCGTAGGCACAAGGTTCTGCATTTAGAGGCGGAGGGAACGTAAAGGGAGTGTACAAGTTTAAGCTTCACGAGGTAGGAGGGTGCAGTTTTGTGGAGACATCGGTGGATGGGGTCTGAGGAAAGGCCTGTTAGAAAGCGAGAAGTCCGGGTCTAAAGTGTGCGGCGGTTCGTCCCCCGTTTGGACCGAAATTTTTTCCCCCTCCTTAGACCATGGTGGGGGTCTGGGCCTGTCTTTCGGATGAGAAAAAACCGGGGGCCCCGTGTGTTCACGTATTTTTAGCGCACTAAAAAACCCACGGCAACAAGAGAGTTGTCCCTGCAAAATCTTAGAAAAAGCCACTCTGATAGGGAAACAAATACAGCTGCAGAAAAAAAAAAAAAAAAAAAAAAGGGTGAAAGGGGGGGCGCAGCGCTAAGTGGGACGCTTTCTCCCGCTCTCCCCGGGGGACAGCCCCAAATTTTCACGGAGAGAAATCTGCCGTGATTAAAGTGGTATGAAATAAAATCTGAGCGCTTTTTATTTGTGCTTTACAAGTTCAGGCATATAAATTCCATACATTTTATTTTTTATTATTTTTTTATTTTGTAAAGAGGGTACGATCTTTAATTACTCCTGTGGAAAAGCAGCCGTGGGAGAACTCAAAAAGAGGGGTAAGGCCAGTTTTTTCTTTCTGAAATAGTCGGCTGCGTTGTTTTGAATAGTTGAAGGGGGGGATAGTGATGCTGGCAGACCCGACAAAAGAAAATTTCAATTCCAGACGTGAAAGGGTTTTTAAAAAAGGGCAAGTTTGGATGTTTATCTTGGACATGTACTTTCGAATTGCCCAATACGCCAATTTATTGGCATGACTGACAGGGCTGGGGGATGAATTTTGCATAGAGAGTGTGTTGTCATAAAACTCCTAATACTCCCCGCAGTGGGAAGGGGACCGGGTTTTTTACCGATTTTATTGAAGCTGTTGTAATGGAAAATGAGTTTGTGTTTGGTCCCTATGAGAATGGCTTCGGTTTTAATCTGCTTTAGCTGAAAATTTGTTTTGTCTTTCCCGTTTGAAAAATTTTTCAAAAACAGAGGGCTATTTTGCAGGTGAAAGGCAGATTTTCAGGAAACATGCTTTGAATTGAGTCACTGCGTAAAAAAGATGGTTTTATTTGATGACGGTTTATTATTGGACGTGTAAGAGTGAAAGAACGGGCCCAGAACTGACCCCGCGGAATCCCTTCCAGTTTGGCATATTTATTTAAATTTTTTTACTGCAACTGTTGGAATCGGTCTAAAGGATGGATTAAACCAGGTGAGGGCTGTGCCAGAAAACCCAAATTTTTTGAAAGGGAGAGAAGAATTGGGGTCTTTTTTATCCAAAAGGGTGCTGATAAATAAGTAGGGGGGAAAGGGAGATTTTTCCCAGGTCGAAGCGGTAGAATCGTTTTAAGTGTGTACTAGGGTGGTTTCAGTGCTGTGGTTGACGCGTACAGACTGAAATCGGGAAAAAGTTGTTGGAGAAGGGGGTTGTTAGCTGTTTTTAACTACTTTTTTAAGGGGCTTTAGAAAAAAGGTAGATTGGGAAAAAAGGGCTATAATTTTCAGAATGTTGGGTCAAGGGCATGCTTTTTGAGTGAGGGGGGACTATAGCTTTTGGAGCTGATGGAACATTCCCGAAAAAAGAGATGGTTCACTTTTTTCGTGTAGCGGGTATATTGTGGTAGGCCTGTGTGAAAAGAGAAGCGGTTGGGATCAAGATCACATGATTTAAGTCATTTCTTTTTAAATTTTTGTGTTTTTTTTCTCACTTGTCGGATGAAAAAAAAGGAGAGGAGTGGCCCGAGAAAGGGGAAGGAATGCAGGGGGGAAAGGGTTGGTCCAGTTTTGGGCGAAAGTTATAGGCTTTTTTTAGAAAAGAATGCAGAAAATATAGAAGGGGAAATTTAGAGTGGGTTGGGATGGAAGGAGAGGGCTTGCCTCCACAGACCCAAAAGAGTAGATTAGGGAAAAGATAATTTTTTGCCTGGGTCAAGAACTTGAGAAGAGAATACTTTTTTTTTCTGAAAAAATTAAAGATTTGACTTTTTTTACTTGTTTTCGGAAAAATTCGATTTAATTTCCGTTTTTTTCTTTTTGCCACTGCCCCCTCTGTTGTTGGTTTTGCCTTTTTCGACCCGGTGTCATGGGTGACATGGGCACATGGCCTGTCAGGCAGGAGACGGTCAGGGGGGGGGGCATGCTCACAAGCGTTGGGTGAGAAAATCATTTTAGTGTTTAAGGGGGGATTTTTGTCAGAGGTTTGTGATAGGGGCCCCTTT
>JAQIHA010001031.1:0-12416 GCA_028751875.1 Rapana venosa
CAATTTTTTGAGAATGGTTTGAAAATAAATTTGTAAGCGTAAGATTTTTTTTATTTTGCTGTTGTATTTTTAAACAAGTAGTTTTTTTTTTTTTTTTGAAAAGATTTTTTAATTTCCAAAAACTTTTCCCCTGTTTTTTTAGTTTTTTGTTTTTGGGGGGTTTAGTTTAAAAAAACTTACAAATGGACTTTCTTTTGGTGGGGTTTTAACAATTAAGCGGGAAAAATACGCCCGAAATAAATTTTAAGACAATTGGGGGGTGGGTTTGTGGGGTGTTTTTTTTGGGGGGTGTGGGGGGGGTGTGTGTGGGGGTGGTGGGGTTTTTTGGGGGGGTGGGGGGGGCGCCCCGGGGGGGGATTTCTTTAACTTAAAGTCTTTTCGCATTTAAGTTTATCTAGGGAAAATAAGAATGGAGGTTTTTGGGGGGATGGGGGAGTGGGGGTGGTGTATGTGTGGGGATGTGGGTGTTTTGGGTTTTTTGAATTTATTTGTGGTGTGGTGGTGTGTGGTGTTGGGGGTGTGCCGGGAGGGGGAATTGGGGTGTAATGTATGGGGTGGGTTTTCTTTTGTTTTAATGTCTATTTAATAAAGTGGGTTAAAAAGGGGTTAAAGGGGTTTAAAATAAGGGACAATTCTGGGGAAAAATTTTAAGGATTTTCCTTAAATTTTTTTTTTAAAGGGAAATTTTTTTTGGTTTGGGTTATCCGTTTTATAAGGGGGTTTTTTTAAAATATGACTTTTGGGGGTTTTTTTATTAAATTTTTATTTTATTATTTTTTAATTATTTTATTTATTATTATTATTAATTTTTATTAAAATTTTTATTTATTATTATTGTTAATTTTTGTTGGAAAGGGGTTGGGTTTGGGGGTTTGTTGGGGGGGGGGAATTAAAAATTTTTTAAATTTTTCTGTTGTATGGGCTGTAAAGTTTTATGTTAAAAAATTTTAAAAAACCCTCCCCCAAAAAACCCCCCAAACCCCCCCAAAAACTTATTAAATATTATTATTAAAATTTTTAATTTTCTTTATTATTATTATTATGATCTATCTTTATTTCCTTTTATTATTCTTCTATCTATTTCTATCATCTTT
Organism: Rapana venosa; assembly: GCA_028751875.1. NCBI lineage: Eukaryota > Metazoa > Mollusca > Gastropoda > Neogastropoda > Muricidae > Rapana > Rapana venosa. Next base: position 1,095 of record JAQIHA010001031.1, read on the forward strand.
ATTTTTATCTGTCTAATTTTTTTACCCATCTATTTTTTTATCTATTTTTCCCATCTATCCATCTACTATCTATCAATTTTTCTGTCTGTCTGTCCATCCGTTCCGGCCTCCATCCATTCCATCACCAACCAAAAAAACCCCCCCAAACCCCCCTTTCCCTCCATCCTTTCCCTCCATCTTCTATCTATCATTACTATCTAAAAACTATTATCTATCTAAATACTATCATCATCATCTATCTATCTATCTTCTATCTATCTACTATTTATCTTTTTCTATCTATCTCTCTAAATTTCTTATCTATCTAACTCTTATCCCATCCCTCTTTTCTTACTACTTTTCTATCTAATCTACATATCTATCATCTATCTGCCCTATCTTCTTTCAACTATTTTGGGCTGTTTGTCTGTCCGCCGTCCGTCGTCCGTCCCTCCCGTCTGGGCCGTTTCCCTCCCCTCCCTTTCCCTCCATCCGGGCCCTCCATTTCCCCCCTTTCCCTCCATTCCCCCCACCCAAAAAAACCCCCCCACCACCCCTCTATCTATCTATCTATCTATCATTTATCCCATTTTTATCTATCTTCAAATTTTTTTTTCTTTTTTATCTATCTATTTATCTATCTATCTATCTAACTGTCTGTCTATCTATCTACCCATCTATTTTATCTATCTACTTTTCTTTCTATCCCATCTATCTATCTATCTATTATCTATTTTACCTATCTAACAAACTAAACTTTCTATCTTCTAACTATCTACTATTTTATCTGGTTTTACTTATCTTCCATCCTTTCCTTTTTAATCCATCTATCTATCTATTATCTATTTTATTATCCCATCTATCTATCTATCAAATTTTTGGGCTATCTATCTATCTATCTATTAAAACTACTTATCTTCTATCTATCTATCTATCTATTGTCTACTTAATTTTTCCCTCTCCTTATCTATCTATCTATCTATCTATCTAAACTAAACTATCTATCATCAAACTACTATTAACTATCAAACTAACATCTATCTATCTGTCTATTATCTATCTATTTGTCTGTCTGTCTGCTGTCTGTCCTCCCCCCGCCCACCTCCATCCCAAAAAAACACCAAAACCCCCCACCCATCTTCCATCCACCCTCATCTTTTTTTTTTTATTATCTTTTATTTCTTTTATTATCTATCTATCTTTAAAATTTTCTATCTTTTTAAAATTTTATCTATTTTATCTATATTATCTTTTGTCTTTTATCTATTTCTATTATTATCATTTTCTTTATCTATTATCACTTATCTACCATTACTTATCTTCTTCTTTATTATCTACCTATCTATCTATCTATTTTTCTACTATCTTTCTTCTATCTATCTATTTCTGCTGTCTGTTGTTGTTGTCTGTCTATCTATTTCTATCTATCTTCTCTCTATCTCTCTGTCGTCTGTTGTTGTTGTTCCTGCGTTGTTGTTGTTGTCTATTATTATCTTGAGAAAAAAGACAAAATATTAATTATTACTATTATTATCTATCTATTTTATCTTTATTTTTATTATCTATTATCTATTATTATCTATTATTATCTATCTATTATCTATCTATTTCTTTATCAAATTTTATATGTGTGGTGTGTGTTGTGGTGTTGTATATGTGCGTGCATGTGTGTGGCTGTGTGGGGGTTGTATGTGTGTGTGTGTTGTTTTTTTTTGTGTTGTGTGTGAAGAAGGGTGGACGGAGGGGGGGGAGATACTGGGGTTTTTTTTTAAAAAAGAAAGACAAAAAAAGTTTTTTTTTAATTTCGTTACTCTTATTTTTTCCCCTGTCTTTTTTTTTGCTAAAAACTTCATTACAGCAATAGTTCCAATCTGGGTTTTTTCGGCTAACACAAATTTCGCAAATAGTTCCCTGGGGGTTTTTTTGGTAACCCCTTTCAGAAATAGTTGTAATCTAGGGTCTCTTTTTTTGGTTAACCTTATTCGAAAAAAAGTTGTAATCTGTGTCTCTTTTTTTGGTTAAACTAATTCAGAAATAGTTGTAAAACTAGGGTCTCTTTTTTGGGTTTAAACTTCATTACAGCAAATAGTTGTAATCTGTGCTTTTTTTGGTTAACCCTAATTTCAGCAAATTTGTAATCTAGGGTCTTTTTTTGGGAAACCCAATTCGCAAATAGTTGTAAATTTGGGGTTTTTTTTTTGGTTAATTTTCAAAAATAGTTCCAAATTGGGACTCTTTTTTTTGGCACAGCAAAAAATTTAATTAGGATTTCCTGTGAAAACAAATATTTTGTCTGAAATTGGTATAAGTAAAGCGATTTTTACCCCAGTTGTTTGGGAAAAAAAGTATGCAGTAAAGTTTGCTGTTGTTTTGCTGGTTTTGTTAGTGCGTCTACTGTTTGCAGGTAAGTCTATTCACTTTTAGTGATTTTAGCAGGAAAAGAATTTTTTTTAAAAGCTAACGATTGAAAAATGCCAGATAAAACGTATGAAAAAAAACAGCTTTAACATATCAAGGGGTGTCCAAAACCTAAAAGGTGCAGGGAGCAGGGGGTCAGGCCTACTTCTTGGGGCAGCAAATGAGGGGGGGCGCCCTTCCCCTCTCCTCGCTGCTTTCCCTTCCCTGACCCCAAAGAGTTCGGTCCCCTTTTAAGTGGGTGAAGGGGGAACTGTACGAACCAAGGTGCGAAAGGTCCCCCATCAAGTGGTAACCACGCTCGAGTTGCTTAATTTGGCTGGGAAAAAGCGAGTGCCCCGACCATGAGCTACCCCCCCCCCCCCCCCCCCCCCCCCACACCACTTACCTTACCCCAAAATCTAAATTTCGGATTTTTTATCACCAAAATGTTGAAAAGAAGCATACAGAATAATACAGTTTTTTTTTTGTTTTTTTTTTGTTTAATGTTATTCACTACATGGTGTTTAGAACCCGCTTTCATACCAATTTCCTATTATTACCACCGCTCTCTCTCTCTCCCCTTCCCCTTCTCTTTCTCTCTCTCTCTCTCTCTCCTTCCTCTCTCTCTCTCTTCTCTCCTCCCTCACCACCCCCCCAACAAATAATATAAAAATACAAAAAAAAAAAATAAAAAAAAAAAAAAAAAAAAAAATAAATTTAAAATTAAAAATTTTTAAAAAATTAACTTCCAACACATAAATTCTAACAAAAAATTTTCTGTGGCATTTCTTATAAATTTTAAACCCCCCATACATTCCAAAAAATTCACAAACAAAAATTACAAAATATAAACAAAAAACATTACAAATTTTTGAAATTTAAAACTTTCTTTTAATCTATTTATTTTAAAGAAAATTTTCTTTTTCCGGGGGCCTTATAATTTTTCTAAACTTTAATTATCATTTCATTAAACTTGAATAATTTCATAAGACGACAATGCAAGATTGAATAAACACTTCGTACTGTAATCAGGGGGCCCCTTGTTTTCCCCAAAGAATCCCCCGCTCATTCAAATAAATTCCCAATGGAGGGGACCCAGCAAAAAGTTATCTGATGCCTTGCCAATGAATGATCGGGAAAATTTTATTCAATACAATTCATTCCTTTTTTTTACCATGCCATGACTTTAATGCCCCTTAACACTGCCCTTTCGTCAACGCAAAACAGAATTTGGAAAAATCAATAGCAGATCAGACAAAATTTAAAGCCCTTTAAAAATTGCAAATAAATTTAGAATAAAAAAAGAAAAATGTTGTCAATGAAAAAATTTTGAAAATTTTAAAGTCGGGAAACACATATGCAGCACCCCCTTTTTCCTGTTTCTAATACAGATCCGCGTATACACTTTTAAGTGTTGAATAATTTTTTTTCTAAGTGACTTTTTCATCACGGTGAGAAGATTTTGATTTTCTTTTTTCTTTTTTCGTGTAGTCAAGTAAAAATTTGTGAAATATGTTCCCCAAAGGGGGTAATTGTGGAACAATCGGTAAAATTGGAAATTTTTATATATCGATGCATTTTTTTCATAAAGTGTCTGTAAATTTTTATTGGCTGCGAAATGAAATTTGCGTGCCGTTTAGGAAAAAACGTGTCTTGATTAAAAAAATATTTTTTTTTTTTGAATTTTATAAGATATGAACCAATATTTGATGCGTTTTCGTATGAAAGAGATAGTAAAAAGAGCTTTTTTATAAGTATTTGCTGATTTTCTGAGCCGGAACACCCAAAAGGGTATCTTTATGCTTTACTGTCTGACTTTTTTAATTTTTAAGTAATAATTGCAGCAGAAAATAAACTTTTGTCCGTATATTTTTGAAAAAACCAAGGGCGAGAGATGTATCAGAGTCGTAGTGTCTTGACTCCCTGCCTGAGGAACTTATTTTTTTTGGAAAAAAAGTCTTTTTCCCAGTTCAGTTACTTTGGTTTTAGTGCATCTTCCAATTCAAATTTCTAGTTAAAAATTTACTAAAAAATTTGCATCTTGTTTGTATGAAGACCTTTTTTTAATTTCAGTATGGAATTTTAAAGCGTTTCACGTTTTTTAAAAAGCACAAGACAGTTTTTTCGCTGATTTTATAAAACAGTATACAAATAGCATGCATATTAGTGCGGGTTATATTTTGCATAAAGCTTGCAAAAAATTGTTTTGGGTGTGAAGGGGGGGGGGGGTGGGGGGTATGTGAGTGCTTTGTTGTGTTTTTTGGTTGTGTGTGTGTTTTGTTGAAAGTGTATGTATGGTGTGTTTGTGGTGTGTTTGTGGTGTGGTGTGTGTGTGTGTGTGTGTTGTGTGGTGTGTGTGTGCTCGCGCGCGCTTTTTTAAATGATCAATGTTTCTTTTCGTTTTAGCATTGTTTGTTTCAACCGACTTTTTCAGATTTTTATAAAATTCAAAATTTTTTTTTGTTGTTTTATTAATATTTATTGCATTTGCGTTGTATTGTGTTTTTGCATGCAAGTTTGTTTGTATCCCATTTTTTTGTAACGCATTTTAGTGTCAACTGCATCGCATAGTATTGTATTGTGTTGTGTTGTATTGTATTGTATCGCATCGTATTGTATCGTATTGTATTGTATCGTACTGCATCGTATAGTATTATATTGCATTGTATTGTATTGGATTGTATCGTATCGTATTGTATTGCATCGTATTGTATTGTATCGTATTTCGTCATATGGTAAACTATCCTTCAACAATGAACATTGTTAATGTCCATTCACTTGACGGTGGCACGAGACTGACTTGAAGTTGACCTTAACGTTTCAAAAAGGCCAAGAACGCATCGCTATAAAACATCGCATCATGTGTCTTTGGCAAGTGAAGCCCAGTGGACCCCTCTCCTCACCCGGTTCCTTGGCTAGAGCTCCGAGGTTCACCAATGCTGAGATTTCGCGTATATGCGACCATTTTTGCCCACCGTAAAGGTAGCTGCATTCTGACTTCGGGTATATAATTATATGCTGGGTATGTTCGTATTGCCGTCACGTAACCCACCAAAACGCTGACATGAATTTCGGGATCTTGAACGTGCACATTTGCTCTTCTGCATGTGCATACACAGCCTAGTGGTTAGAACATTGCGCTCACAATCTGACGACCCGGGTTCGATTCCCGTTCAAGGGGACATTTTCTTTCCCCTGGAGTTAACATCAGTGCAGACTCCGCTCTCCCCAAAAGTCCTTCGGATGAGACTATAAACCGAAGCCCCGTGTGCGAACGCACGCAGAACATCTTGCGCACACGTTAAGTCCTGTTCCGCTTTTCGAAAGAGTAGGCCATTGTGTGCCGGTGGGAACAGATGAAAGAATTCACAAATCCGCATACACACGGGGACTGGATGTAAAAATTCACTTAAGTGCTTACTTCATTATCCTCGATATGAAAGAAGAAAATAAATAAATAAATGAATAAAATCTAAGGTACCGGTCAGAACTGACCTTTACTTTTACCATTGATGGACAGTATTCGAACAAATACTTTTGTGAAGAGAATATAGCCAAGAAAAACACCTGTATACGTTCTTGAGGAGTCGAGATATAAAGAATCTTTAGTTTTACCTTAAATGAATATAATATTCCAAAGAACACTTTACGAAGAAAAATAGCCACGAAAAACACTTATACACATTCGTGAAAAGTCAAGATATAATGAGTCTTTACTTTTATCATAAATGGATAGTATTCAAACAATACTTCATAAAGGAAAAATAGCCACTAAAAAATCCACCTGCACACATTCTTAATAAGTCAAATGTAAGAGTCTTTACTTTCGAATAAATACTTTTATGAAAAAGAAGTATCCACGAAAAACACTTGTATACGTTCTTGAACGGTCAAGATAAAAGAATCTTAGTTCTACTTTAAATGAATAGTATTCGAGCAAATACCTTAATGTAAAAAAATAGCCACCAAAACCACTTCTATACATTCTTGATAAGTCAAGATACAACGAGTCCTTTGCTTTCTAATGAATACTTTTATGAAAAAAAAACAACCAACAAAAACAACTTGCACACGTTCTTGATTTGTCAAGATAGCATGAATCTTTTATTCTCTCTCTAGATAGCATGACTCTTCTTTTTGTTCTCTCTCATACAACACGCACACACACATACACACAACACCTCATCCCCCTACACACAACAACACACACACACACACACACCACACACACAACACACACACACACAACAACACAAAAACAAAGATCTTATCTCGTAAAGATTTCGTATAAAGCTTCTTTTCCTTGTAAACGTGTGTGCAAAAACGTGCTCGCGTCTATACACAGAACCAAAGCGTACACTCTCACTCCAAGAACTCGCAACAAGAACAAGGTTGGGGTTAGTTATTATTCCCCCAAAGACTCCCCCCGTCAAACCAGACTCTACTTAACAGCGACTCGAGACTCGACCATCAAACCAATCCTCTCAAACTACAAGGCGTGAGCATGTGAAAAAAACCCACCCAGGGCTGCCAGAAACTTCATCACTGTCCCCCCACCCCACCCCCCTCCATTTCCATTCCATTCAGTCCTCAGTTGTGGGTATTGTTTGGCCAGCACTAGGGGATGCAACTCCAGAGATTTGTTCAAGGCAATGACGCTCTTTGTTCGGCAGACAAGAAGCATCGTTGGAGGATCAGGCCTGTGGTAGCAGGGGAAGGGCCTGTTTAAACACGTGGGAGAAATTAAGCGTGAGTTCGAATCATGTCTAAATCCTGTATCTCTCCTATATTTGACTATGCTTGGACAAAGGAGAAAGTGTGTGGGGTTCGGGAGGAAGCTGCTGGGTTGGGTTTTTTTTTCTCCCCTGGTTGATCAGAGGAACTACTTGTGATGTTTCTACTTTGTGGTACCTTGTCCGTCACGAAATGACTCGCTTTGCATTTGACCCACTTTTTCTGACTCAGAAGCCATTTTAGACAAAATGGTGGGTCAGACTAGTTGTTGATCTGGAAGGTTTTGATTGGTTTCTTTTTCTGGTTGATCAGAGGAACTACTTGTGATGTTTCTACTTTGTGATAGCTTGTCCGTCACAAAATGACACGCATTTGACCCACTTTTTTCTGACTCAGAAGCCATTTTAGACAAAGTGGTGGGTCAGATTAGTTGTTATTCTGGAGGTTTTGATTGTTGTTTTTGTCTGGTTGATCAGACGAACTACTTGTGATGTTTCTACTTTGTGATAGCTTGTCCCTCACGAAAAATTGCATTTGACCCACTTTTTCTGACTCAGAAGCCATTTTAGACAAAGTGGAGGGTCAGATTAGTTGTTGATCTGGAAGGTTTTGATTGGTTTCTTTTTCTGGTTGATCAGAGGAACTACTTGTGATGTTTCTACTTTGTGATAGCTTGTCCCTCACGAAAAATTGCATTTGACCCACTTTTTCTGACTCAGAAGCCATTTTAGACAAAGTGGTGGGTCAGGTTAGTTGTTGATCTGGAAGGTTTTGATTGATGATAAAACTGTAAGGTTTCTTCGATTTTGTAAAGAAGTATCAAGGTGTAATTTTGTTTCCTTTTGCTTTAAAAAACCCCACAGTGTTATCTTGACCTATCTATTATGATGCAAAATTCATACATTTCTTTTTTTTTTTTTTGGGGGGGGGGGGGGTGTTAAGCCAGAGTCTGGCATTTTCAGTTTGTAATAACTTTTTTTCGTCTCTTGGTAAGTTGATAGTGTTATCAACATTACTGATACGATGTTTCGTTAATATGCAGTCACACCAAGCCATACCCTACCCTAATCATAATACACGTTTTCAAGAGAAGCATTAAATGAATTAATTTACTGATCTGTGCTTTTAAACACCCATGCCCATGCAACGTCTTCTCTCTCTCTGTCTCTGTCTCTCTCTCTGTCTCTCTCTCTCTCTTTCTCTTTCTCTGTCTTTGTCTCGCTGTCTCTCTATCTCTGTCTCTCTCAAACTTTCAAATTTGTTCGAATTTGTTCTCTCTGTCTTGCAAACCACACACACACAACACACACACAACACACGCACAGCACACACACAACACAACACAATACACACCACGCCACACAACAACATATACAAAAGACACAACAGCACACACACACACACACACACACACACACACACACACACACACACACACACACCACACACACACACACACACACACACACACAACACACACACACACACACACACATGACTCCATGCAATCTTTTCCAGATTGAAGCACAACACAGCAAAATATTACATTAAAAAAGTAATAATGGTCTTTTTCATTGTTTTATTACCTTTGATTAAAAAAAAAAACCCTGGTAATTTCTTTCACAGAAGAAACAAAAATCCAAAGAAATCCTGGAGGGAAATGATGAGTTTGAAAATCTCTCCCAAGTGTGTTGGTCTTCTGGTGATGAAATTTAATCTGCTTTCTTCACCTAACTTTCCTCACAAAGCCAACAGAGCAGTGTTTGCTAAGTGGCCAATATTGCTGGACATGGGTTAGCTAATGAAGGCGAAAGCACGGCACTTAACTAGCTGGCTGATTTTTTTTCTATGATTATTATCTTTTTTGTGGCTTTGTCATGTTTGCTCCTTCTATCGCTTCATCTCTCTTTGTTGTTTGTTTCGGTCACCAAAATCGCGTGCGCGCGCGCGCGTGTGTGTGTGTGTGTGCGTGTGTGAGTGTGTGTGAGTTGTGTGTGTGTGTGAGAGAGAGAGAATGTGTGTACTGTGTTGTGTTGTGATGTGCTGCATTGTGTTGTATCATGTGTGTGTGTTGTTTGTGTATGTGCGTGTGTGTGTGCATAGTGTGTGTGTTGTGTGAATATGTGTGTGTGTGTGTTGTGTGTGTTGTGTTGTATTGTGTTATATCTATGTGTGTGTATTGTTTGTGTGCATATGTAAGTGTGCGTGTAAAGCAGCACTACACTTAGATGTTATCAAACACAAGAGAGTCTTGAAGCATGGAGGGATGTTGGCTGATAACTTCTAGTCATGACTTACAGGATCACCACGTTGACTGGCTAGGCACACGCACACACACACACACACACACACACACACACACACACACACACACACCACACACACACACACACACACACACACAGACACACACACACACACACACACACACACACACACACACACACACACACACACACACACACACACACACACAGACACACACACACACACACACAAACACCCACACGACTTCACGTAATCTTTCCAAAGATTAAAACACAGCACTGCAAGCTGTTACAGTAAAAAAAACCCCACCCCAACCCTGACAATATAGATATATCTATGATACTTTTTCTTCTTCTTTTTTCTACCTTTGATAACAGAAAAACCCGGTTATATCTTCCACAGAAGAAACAAAAATCCAAAGAAATCCTGGAGGGAAATGATGAGTTTGAAAAACTCTCCCAAGTGTGTTTCTTCTGGTGATGAAAATTTAAACTGCTTCTTTAACTAAAATTTCCTCACAAAGCCCAAAAGAGCAGTGTTTGCTAAGTGGCCAAATTGCTGGGCATGGCTTAGAAGAAGGCGACAGCACCGCATTAAATAGCTGGCTGATTTTTTTTTTAGTGATGATATTTTTTTTTGGCTTTTTTCAGTTTGCTCATTCGTTTTTCTTTTCTCTCTTTTTTGTTTGTTTCGGCCCCCAAAAATGTGGTGTGTGTGTGTGTGTGTGTGGTGTGTGTTGGTGTTGGTGTGTAGTGTTGGGGTGTGGGTTTTGTGTGTGTTGTGTGTGTGGGGTTGTGTGTGGTGTGTTGTGTTGGTTTGTTTTGTTGGTTTTGTTTTTGACTCTCTGTCTCTTTCCATCCCGTGTTCCTCTCTCCCTTTTCTCTGTAAGTGGTGTGCGTGTGTATCGCAATGTGAGTGTGTAGGGGTGTGTGTGTCACACACACAAACACACACACACAACCACACACAAACACACCACACCACAGACACACACACATAGATCCATGCAATCTTTTTTCCCCGATGAAAAACAACCGCAAAGTTTCATTTAAAAAAATAACCTTATCTTTTTTTTTTGTTTTTTTTCCTTTTTTAACAAAAAAAACCCCCGGGTTTTTTCTTCCCCAGAAAAAAAACAAAAAACCAAAAAAATCCTGGGGGGAAATGATGAGTTTAAAAAACTCTTTAATGTGTCAGTTTTAGGGGAAAAAATTTTTTGCTGTCTTCACCCCAAATTTTCCCCACAAAGCCAAAAGGGTGTTTGCTAAGTGGGCCCTTTTTCTGGGCATGGGTTGCTAATGAAGGCGACAGCACCGCATTTAAATAGCTGGGTGATTTTTAAAAAAAAAATTTTACTTTTTGGGGGGTTTGTCTGTTGCTCATTCTTCTCTTCATCTCTTGTTGTTTGTTTCGGTCACCAAAGTTGTTGTTGTGTGGGTGTGTGTGTTGTGTGTGTGGGTGTGTTGTGGGGTGTGTCTTGGTCTGTGTGGTTGAGTGGTGGTGTGAATGTGGGTGTTTTTGTTTGTTTTTGTGTTTGTTTATGTGTGTGTTTGTTTGTGATGTGGTTGTGTTATTTTTGTGTTGTTTGTTATGTGTGTTGGTTATTGTGTATTTTATTTGTTTGTGTGCATGTGGTGTGTAAAAACCCCACTACACCTAAAAAGTTATCAAACACAAAAGGGGTCTTGAACATGGAGGGAGTTGGCTGATAATTCAGTCATGACTTACAGGATCAACGTTGATTTAGGGCCCCGCACACCACACACCACCAAGACACAACCCACACACACACACACACACAAACACACACACACACACAAACACACAACACACACACACACACCCACAAACACCCCCCCCCCCACCCCAAAAACACACACAAACACCCACACACAACAACACACCGACACCAAACACAAACCCCACACAAAACCCCACACAAAA
>JAQIHA010001032.1:0-7500 GCA_028751875.1 Rapana venosa
GAACAAGTCCAGCATTTTCGTAAATACGTTCTGCAACATTAGCAGTGCACTGTCAGATACACACTGTACTTAAAGGGTTCTGCAACATTAGCAGTGCACTGTCAGATACACACTGTACTTAAAGGGTTCTGCAACATTAGCAGTGCACTGTCAGATACACACTGTACTTAAAGGGTTCTGCAACATTAGCAGTGCACTGTCAGATACACACTGTACTTGAAGGGTTCTGCAACATTAGCAGTGCACTGTCAGATACACACTGTACTTAAAGGGTTCTGCAACATTAGCAGTGCACTGTCAGATACACACTGTACTTGAAGGGTTCTGCAACATTAGCAGTGCACTGTCAGATACACACTGTACTGAAGGGGGTTCTGCAACATTAGCAGTGCACTGATGGGGGTTCTGCAACATTAGCAGTGCACTGTCAGATACACACTGTACTGAAGGGGGTTCTGTAACATTAGCAGTGCACTGTCAGATACACACTGTACTGAAGGGGGTTCTGTAACATTAGCAGTGCACTGTCAGATACACACTGCACTGATGGGGGTTCTGTAACATTAGCAGTGCACTGTCAGATACACACTGTACTGAAGGGGGTTCTGTAACATTAGCAGTGCACTGATGGGGGTTCTGTAACATTAGCAGTGCACTGATGGGGGTTCTGTAACATTAGCAGTGAACTGTCAGATACACACTATAATGATGTTGATAATGTGTTGATGCTTCTCTTAGTGAAGTTCTTACATTTTCTGCCACTGCAGGTAAATCATTAATTGGTGTTGCTTCTACGTTTACAGGTAATTTCTTTTTTGTTTCTTCTAATTGTGCAACAACTTTTGGGTCAACTTGAGGTTTATCATATACATTTAAATATCTTCTCATTCCTTCTGCCTTCAGTCTTCCTTCAGCTGTTGAACGGGCTATATATTTACTGCTATTTCTTTTATCAGTGAGTTGAACTTTACCTGTATCAGTTTTAACAAAAAGATGATTTTTTTCATATTAAAAAATATCAGGATCTAATGAGCGTGGTCTTAATCCCCAACTCTTAAACATAGCTATAATTTTATTAGTCTTTGGTAAATCTTGTAATGATGGTGTTCCTATAAATTCTGGTTCCTCTCTACCATAATCTTCTAATACATCACGTAATTCTTGTTGGATTGATGGTCTTTCTATAAGTGGTGTTTCTTCATCATCATCAATTACATCATCATCAACTGTATAATCCTGCATTTCATATTCTTCTCCAGCCATTTTTTAAAAGAATATATTGATTCGAACAACACAAACATTGTGATTAGAAAAGTGTCCGGGAAAACCCAGACTGACAACCCAATGTATTCAGTGCAGTTATGAATGGTGAGATTTCTATAAGGGAAAGACCGGTGTTAGGTGAGCTTCAGTTTACCAGGTCGTCATGCTTGAGTGATTCTTTTGTTGGGTCCTCGACAGGACCGCTGGCAGGTTAAGAAGTGTAATGAGTCTTCGATAGGGCTGATCGGGTCTGCAGTGCTCACTTGGAGCGCAGTGTGGTAAAACATGTGTGTACTATCATGGCTGAAGGAAGCAGTGGTGCTTCTCCGCAACTAGAAACATTGAGGTTGACTAGTCAAAGCTCACAAACTTCATCATTGGACTGGGATTATTCTGAATCTGATCAAACATATGATACAGAGAAAAAAAGCATAAAAGAAAACATTGTTTATCATGAAAAGTTATTAGAATATTTCAAAGGATTAGGAGACTGTTTTGATAAGGAAGGTAGAGATGCTGCTGTTGACTATGAAAAGAGAGAGAAAGGAAATCTTCCCAAAAAACCGGTGAACTTTACTTTCATAAAAAGATTGAAGAAATCAGATGATACCAAGTTGGAGAGTTTGGAAGGAAAAAAACTCCTAGATAGACTAGCCAAACTGAAAGTTGACAGATCAGCAGTGAGTGGTGAAAACATTCCTGAGTTTGATGAACTAGAATGCGATGTTGACAAAGTAAAACAGATCATCAAAGAGGGAAAATCTTGCATAGAAGTTCAAGAAAATAATTCCCTGAAAGATGAGCTAGAAAAACAAGTTGAATATTAAAATGTCTACCTTTAGAAATAATATTTGCTACTTGTTTATCTAATTTCATATTTCCTTGATCATCAAGTATAACGTATAATCTCTTAAGTATTCTAAATCATTTAATTTATCAATATTATACTCTATTACATTTTTTGACCATTCTTCATCATCTAAACAGAAAACTTTATACTTTGAAATATTATTTTTCTTTAAATATTCTTTTATAAAGTAAGTTTTTCCTGTATCAGACCCTCCAAATAATAAAATATGTGTATTTTTTGTTCTATCAATAACTTCACTTTCTACTTCTTCTAATTTATGTTTGGAAAATCCTTTGAAGTTTAAAGCATCTTCTATTTCTTGATTTAATTTATTCTTTTTCATGTATTTAAACAGATTAAAGTAATCAATTAGAAATATTATTATAAAAAATATTAATACAATCATTATAATTGAAATTATGTTGTTAAAAAACAATTTTATTAATAATGATAAATCTGATGATTTTTCGATTTTTTCGTACTCCATTTTCAGAGGATTATTTTGTGGGTTTTGGGGTTAAACCCACCATCTCAAACCCACTTTTTAGGGGCCTATTTTTGAGATAGTAAAAATGAGTGAAAATTTAAAAATGTTGTACTATTATGATGAAGTTTTGAAAAATAAGAAATTATGTTTTGAATGTTATAAAAAACAATTAAAATATTGTAATATTTGTAAGAGATCATTTATTGGTTATGAAAATCATATGAAATTACACAATGTTAAAGAAACTGGAAATCTTATAACAGATATATTAAATGTTATTACTTCTCCAGGATCTCAATTCTGTAAATATTGTAAAAAAACAGTAGATGAGACAAATTACTACTTTTCAATAAAAAAAATGTAAAGATTGTCATAGAGAATATAAAAAAGAAAGAGCAAATTGTGAAAAGTGTAATAAAAGTTATAATCGTTCTACATTTTATAAACATCAATGTAAAGGTTGAATACTTTTTAACTTATCAAATAATTGTTTATTATATTTTATTACATCAGTTAGATATTCTTTTAAAAATATATGAAAAAATACGCATGAAGTAATAATAATTATTATACTTAAAATTATAAAGCATAAATTTATCAGCATTTTTTTTATTAAGAAAAATATGAGTTTTTTTCACTCTCCTCCCCACAGAGAATAGGTTTGTATCAGAGAACTCCCAGTTCTCCCTTTAAATTTTACACTACTCCCCCCGTACCCCCCTACTGGTGGCATAAAAAATTAAAATTTTAAAAATTGTCAAATCCTAGGGTGTTGTTTTTTTTTACCTTTTCTCGAGGTCCCTCAGGGGTGTTTTTTTGTTGTTTTTTTTAGGGGGTGAGCCAGACACGCCCAAGTACTCTATCTCTTTCTGTAACATTAGCAGTGCACTGTCAGATACACACTGTACTGAAGGGGGTTCTGTAACATTAGCAGTGCACTGATGGGGGTTCTGTAACATTAGCAGTGCACTGTCAGATACACACTGTACTGAAGGGGGTTCTGTAACATTAGCAGTGCACTGATGGGGGTTCTGTAACATTAGCAGTGCACTGTCAGATACACACTGTACTGAAGGGGGTTCTGTAACATTAGCAGTGCACTGTCAGATACACACTGTACTGAAGGGGGTTCTGTAACATTAGCAGTGCACTGATGGGGGTTCTGTAACATTAGCAGTGCACTGATGGGGGTTCTGTAACATTAGCAGTGCACTGATGGGGGTTCTGTAACATTAGCAGTGCACTGACAGATACACACTGTACTAATGGGGATTCTGTAACATTGTCAACACACACCCATACACACACCCACACCCACCAACCCACCCACCCACACACACACACAAACACACACACACACACACAAATACACACTCATACACACATACACACACATATATACACACACAAACACACACATATACACACATATTCACTCATACACACACATAAACACACACACACAAACAAACACACACACACACACACACACACACACGCGCACACGCACACGCACGCACGGAACCCCTACCTTGGCTCGCAAATATACATCTACTCACATTCTTGCAAGCACACCTAAATAAACACAAACACACACACATACACATACACACACAGACACACGCGCGCGCATGCACAAACATATTCACAAGCACGCAAGCATGCACACACTCACACATATACACACACATACGTACACACACACGTTCCCGCACGCACACACACACACACACACACACACACACACACACACACACACACACACACACACACACACACACACACACACACACACACACATACATACACACACACAAGGCTAAACAAATTTCGTGTTTAATGCCTATTGGCACTTATGTATTAGACCTCTTTAAAAAAATCTAAACTTAATAAATATGATTTAGAAACACAAAAAGAAGCTTTATCATGTCCTTCCTGGGAGATGAATAAAGCCTGTTTTGATATAGAATATATCAATGAAAAAAAGAATGAAAATCAAAACATCATGGTTGCAAATGTTCGGTCGCATATTGAAAATAAGTATGCTGACTGCTTAAAAGTTTATACCGATGGATCTGTTTTAGAGGATCATGACACAGGCTCTGCATTTGTCATACCAGCACTTAAAATTGATAAATCGTACTATCTTGGTAAACATCGTTCACTATTTACAGCTGAACTTATTGCAGTTCTTATGGCTCTTAACTATATTCTTGATTTTCCATTTTATCTCTTTCATATCTTGCTTTGTGTCGACTCCAAGTCAGTATTGTATGCTATAAAATCCCCGAATTTCAAGAAGGTCTCCAGAATTATTTTTGAAATCAAATATGTAATACACCTCCTAAGTTTAAGAGGTATTCCTGTGTTTTTTTGTTGGGTGCCTTCTCACGTTGGAATTTTTTCAAATGAGTGGGCTGACAGAGCTGCAAAAAAGGGGGCAAGACATAATATGGAATCAATAGACCTGGATGTTCCCTTATCCCTACAGGAAGGATACCGTATATTAGAACAAACTTCATGTGGTAAGTTTAAAGAACCTGATCAATTCAAGGAACGATATTTAAAAAGTTGCCTGACAACTCCCAATATTTCTTGTTATATGGCTCCTTCTCAAATAGATTCGCGTTTTATAACCGTGAGAAGGGTTAATTCACTATATTTTAGAATGAAGTTAAATGCATTCCTTACAAAATTTTGTAAACATGTTAGATGTCTATGTGGGGATCATATTTCCAATACTCATATCATATTTGATTGCCCTATTGTAAAACATTTTTACCTACATTTTCTGAACAGTCTCTGGAAAATGTATTTGAAAATTCAAAGCTAGCCTTTGCCATTGTTAGATGTTTATTGCATAGTCCACTTGAATATTTATTGTAGTTACATTATTGTTATTTCATGTTTCCACATTGTTGAGTTTATATTTTGCTCCTGTTTAAAAGTATTATCATTACTTTTCTAGGTTGGTTGGGGGGTGGGGGGGGGGTTGTTTAGTTTGTGTGTGTGTGTTTTCCAAAAAAACAAACAAACCCCAACACATGCTATTTCTTAACCTTTTCTCCTTTCACTCCTTCTTCTCCCTTCTTTAACTTCCACTACACTTTCTATTTCCCTCGTCTAATATCACTTAGAGTGAACAGACGTTAAATTGAAGACAGCAACAACAACACAAACACACACACATGCACGCACGCACACACACACACACACACACACATACTCTCTCTCACACACACACACTAACAATCACACGCACGCACGTTCTCTATAATTATATTGTAACACGTTATCTTTGGTCCAGTATCACCTGGAGTGAACAGAGAGGTTGAATTAAAGAAAGACTGCACATGAGCCCCCACACTGGCATGCCTACCCCGTTTCCTTTGCTCCTGCTTTCTTCTCTGGCACCCGGACTGGCACTCGTACAGCCCTGGCCTCTCTGCAACAGCACGTGCAACAAGTCACATCATCAGCCTGTTTTGATGATGGCGATGACAGCCACGATGATGATGATGATAATGACATCTAAGATGATGATAAAGATGATGATGACATCTAAGATGATAATGATCATAACATCTAAGATGATGATGGTGATGATGATGACATCTGAGATGATGTGGATGGTGACATCTAAGATGATGATAATGATGGTTACGATGACATCTAAGATGATGACGACATCTAAGATGATGATGATGATGATGATGATGATGATGATGATGACACGTTAAAAGTCCATCCACTCCTCTCTTTCTCTCTCTCTCTCATTCACACCCAAACCCACGGAACCCACCCCCATCCCACCCCCACTCACACACACACCCACCCACAAACAGAGAGAGACAGACAGAGACCCACCCCATCCCCATCCCCACCCATACTAACCCCCCACACACGCACACCCCCCACCCACCACCCACACACCCATTCACCCCTCACACCCCACCCACACACACACGCACACCCCATCCCACCCCTACCCACCCACCCACCACACATACACACACAGACACACACACCAACACCCCACCACCACCTCCCCACCACCACCACCTCCCACCCCCACCACCTCCCCCTCGACCCCACCCCATCCCCACCCGCCACACACACACACGCACACACACATACACACTCACATACACACACACACACTCACACACACACACACACACACACTCACACACAGAGGATGCAATAATGTAGTATTTCATTATAATCATTAAGAAATTTGTTCTTAGATAGATGGCTTGATGAAAAAAAGCCAATGCATTGCTTATTCAATGTACCATCTCGAAATAAAAATTTGACTTGACTTGACTTGACTTGACTTCACACACACACACTCACACACACACACACACACACACACACACACACACACACGGTCCTTCGGATGAGACTATAAACCGAGGCCCCGTGTGCGAACGCATGCAGAACATCTTGCGCACACGTTAAATCCTGTTCCGCTTTTCGAAAGAGTAGGCCATTGTGTGCCGGTGGGAACATGACAAAATTTACAAAACCGCATACACATGGAGACTGGATGTAAAAAAGCACATGAGCGCTTATTCCTTTATCCTCGAGAAAAAAAATTGTCAAATTGTCACACACACACATACACGCACACACACACACACACACACACACACACACTCACACACAACATACACTCACACACACACACACACACACACACACTCACACACACACACTCACACACACACACACACATACAAACACACACACACACACACACATACACACACAGACATACACACCACAGCGCACGCGCTCAGGTGTGCATGAGTATGTGTGAGCGTGTATATGTATATGTGGTAATTTGTGTTTTCAATGTATTTCCTTATCGATTTTTTCCTCTTTTTTTTTTTAC
>JAQIHA010001033.1:5000-12410 GCA_028751875.1 Rapana venosa
CCCCCCCAACCCCCACATACAGCTCCAAAAGTATTGAATATTCTTATGTTTTAGACCAGGTAAAAAGTGAAGTCTTGGTTTTGCGAGCTGAAAGAAAAACACACCTACATTCTTATAAATTCCTGATTTATCCAGTCTTTTCTCTAAAGATACCTGAATTTTCAAGTCTTTTAAAAAAACACCCAACAAAACCCAAACAAACAAAAACAACCAAGAATGATATCGACAACAATCCTTTAAATCTTAATATTAAAAAAAAAATCAACAAGAATTAATCAAAACGATGTCTGTCTTTTGAAATCTTAAAAAAAAAGAAACCAAGAAAAATAATTCAAAAAGATATTTAACATTCCGAATCTTAAAAAAACAACAACAAAAAAACCAAACCCAAACAAAATCTAGAATAACAAGCAACATCTCAAAACTCACAAATCTTACAAGGAAAACGCCAGTGGGGTCTCTTACTAAGGCTACACACCAAACCACAGCAGCACTCACTCACACAGGAACAAAAGAGTACACCGATTACTGCCACGGTATTTATACTGCTGGGGTTTGACCCTTCGACACCTGCCAAACGGGTACACAGCGCTTTCGAGACAAACGGTTAATAAATCGGCTCGTGGCACTCGTGGCATGCCGGATTTACACAGGAGAGAGGGTAGTTAGGTGGCTTTGTGGGGCTGTTGTTGTTGGTGGCTTCGTTAGATTAGTACTGGTTAAGTGTTGGGATGGTTTAGTGTGGGGTTTTGTTGTTTGTTTGTTTTGTGTGTGTGTGTGTGTGTGTGTTGGAGTGTAGTGTTGTAATGTAATAGTTAAGTGTAGTGGAGTGGGGGGTTATGAAGTGTAGTGTAGTGGAGTGGAGTTGAGTGTTGTAATGTAATAGTGTAGTGTAGTGGAGTGGAGTGTTGTAATGTAATAGTGGAGTGAGTGGAGTGGATGGAGTGGAGTGTTGTGATGTAATAGTGTAGTGCAGTGGAGTGGAGTGGAGTGTTGTGTAGTGTTGTGTAGTGTTGTGTTGTGTAGTGTAGTGGAGTGGAGTGGAGTGGAGTGTTGTGTAGTGGAGTGGAGTGGAGTGTTGTGAAGTGGAGTGGAGTTAAGTGGAGTATTGTAATGTAATAGTGTAGTGGAGTTGAGTGGAGTATTGTAATGTAATAGTGTAGTGGAGTGGAGTGGGGTGGAGTAGAGCGGAGTGTAGTGATTGTGATGGAGTGGAGTGGAGTGGAGTGGAGTGTAGTACCCTGTAGTGTAGTGTAGTGTAGTGTAGTGGAGTGTTGTGTAGTGTTGTGTAGTGTTTGTATAGTGGAGTGGAGTTGAGTGTAGTGTAGTGTAGTGGAGTGTAGTGTAGTGTAGAGTATAGTGTAGTGGAGTGTAGTGTAGTGGAGTGTAGTGTAGTGTTGTGTAGTGGAGTGGAGTGGAGTGTATTTCTTTTCTTTTTCTTTTATATCGAGGATAATGAAATAAGCACTTATGTGCTTTTTTACATCCAGTCCCCGTGTGTATGCGGTTTTGTTAATTTTGTCATCTGTTCCCATCGGCACACAATGGCCTACTCTTTCGAAAAGCGGAACAGGATTTAACGCGTGCTCAAGATGTTTTGCATGCATTCGCACACGGGGCCTCGGTTTATAGTCTCATCTGAAGGACTTTGACATTCATTTCGATTTATTTGTCAAACTGGGAAGAAAGGGCGAGGATGGGAATCGAACCCAGAACCTCACGGTTAACTTGTCGGCAGGCAAACGTCTTAACCATCCTGCCACCTTCCTTCTGTAGTGTAGTGTAGTGGAGTGTTGTAATGTAATAATGTAGTGCAGTGTAGTGTAGTGTAGTGTGGTGAAGTGTAGTGTAGTGTAGTGTAGAGTAGATTAGTGTAGTGTAGTGTGGTGTAGTGTAGTGCAGTGTAGTGTAGTGCAGTGTTGTGTTAAAAAAGTTAAAAAGTCAAACTTCTTTATTCACCCTATTTGGGTACAAAGAAACGCAAGCACAAAATAATCCACATCATCATCATCATCATCAACATCATCACCACCGTCATCATCATCATCATCATCAGCAGCAGCAGCAGCAGCAGCAGCAGCAGCAGCAGCAGCAGCAGCAGCAGCAGCAGCAGCAGCAGCAGCAGCAGCAGCAATCCAGACTGCGATCATCACTAAACAAGCAGCCACAGACAGATCACCCTCCAAAAGAGGAAAAACCACATCCGCAACATCACACACACACACACTCACACACACACACACGCACAAACACACACACACACACTCACACAAACACACACATAATAATAATAATAATAATAACGTATGGAATTTATATAGCGCAAAATCTTGTAAAGCTACAAATCAAAACGCTCAGATGACATTTTAAAAATCTTATTTATGCGTGTGTATGCGGTTTTTTAAATTTTGTCATCTGTTCCCACCGGCAAACAATGGCCTACTCTTTCGAACAGCGGAACAGGATGTAACGTGTGCGCAAGATGTTCTGCATGCGTTCGCACACGGGGCCTCGGTTTATAGTCTCATCCGAAGGACATACACACACACACTCTCACAAAAACACACACTCACACACACACACTACACACAACACACACTCACACACACATAAACACACACACACACTCACACACACTCACACACCACACTCACACACTAACACACACACACACTCACACACACACTCACACACACACTCACTCACTCACACACACACATACACACACATACACACACAAACACACACACACAAACACACAAACACACACACACACATACAAACACACACACGCAAACACACACACGCAAACACACACACGCAAACACACACTCGCAAAACACACACACACACACACACACACACACACACCACACACACACACACACACACACACACACACACACACACACACACACACACACTCACACACAAACACACACACTTTTACACACCCGCTTTTTGGAAAAGTAGGCCTTTGTGTGGCGGTGGAAAGGATGACAAAATTGACAAAACTGCATAAACACAGGGACTGGATGGAGAAAAAGCACATGAGCGCTTATTCCATTATCCTCGAAATAAAAGAATAACACACAAACACACACTCACAAACACACACACACACACACAAACACACACACACACACACACACACACACACACACACACAAACACCCCCCCCCCCCCCCCACACACACACACACCCAGGAACAACACCAGACAAAATATCCATCTGCAAAATATAAAACAGTTTCGACAAATCAAAATCAATTTTGCTACTTTGATACGCCTTAATATGGTTTTTGTAAACTTTGCCAGGTTTAAGAGCACTTTTTAAATGTTGTGCTAAACAATGCACGAAACCTTATCACGTTGGGCCTTCCGTAACAGTACAAGAAAACTTTACCTGCTTTCCAGCAAAATATGGGCATTTGAGAATATAGTGGAACTGGACACCAAATTCCTTCTGGTTACATGTTCGGGACAGGATAGCTCAGTAGTCATCAGAGCACTCGCTTTCATCCAGCTATGGTTAAGCAGCATCGAGCGTGGTTACCACTTGGCTGGGTGACCGTTTGCGCGCCTTGGCTTCAGTACAGTCCCCCAGTTCACCCAGCTGTCAATGGGTACCTGCCCTCTTAGGGTCAGGGAAGGTAAAGCAGCGAGGGAGAGGAGATGGGCGCTGCATTCAATATGCTGGCCACTGGAGAAGTTGAGGTCTCTGATGCCACACTTCCCTATGACCACATATGTTATGGAACATCTTCACCTTTACCTTAACTGTTTACATTTTCTACATAATCTTTCTTTTCTTCCAATGCCCCTAAACCTGCCTTCTTGCACAGGTCATTTGTGATTAAATATTCTGGATTTCGTGAGAGGAACTCTCAAATCAACTGGAAGTGTAGTCGTATATTTTTCAAAACAAAACATTTTTCTTTGTGCAGCCGATGATTGTAATACAATTCCTATAGATGTATCTCAGCATTCCACTTTTTTTGCATGTACTAGTCTTGCAGTCTAGGCTTTACTTCAGCTCTGAACTTGTCGTCGCTTAGACGTGCACCACCCTCTGCATTCCAGTGTCGCCTCATCCCTAGGTAAAGGTAGAGGTGTCCCATAACCTATAAGGTCGTAGGGGAGCGAGGCGTCAGAGACCTCACTTCTCAAGGGGCCAGCATATTGAGGGCGGCGCCCATCTCCTCTCCCTCGCTGCTTTACCTTCCCTGACCCTAAAGAGGGCAGGTACCCCATTTACAGCTGGGTGAACTGGGGGGACTGTACTGAAGCAAAGGCGCGCAAACGGTCACCCATCCAAGTGGTAACCACACTCGACGCTGCTTAACCTTGCCTGGGGGAAAGCGAGCGCTCCGACCACTGAGCTATCCCGTCCCACCTCATCCCTAGATCATTAATTAAATGAATCTGATCTTTTGAGCAGGTACAAAAAGTGTATGGGGGGAAACCGAAACCTAGGTCACCGTGACACCCAAGAAACTGGTGGCCACGGAATCAGATACAATTTTCTTTTGATGCATGATGATCAACGGTGTTGAGGATGATGTAGCGAAGTTGCTATGGAAGTGTATGTGCTTTGAGACCACTTGACAGAGCTGTATTCTACTCTTTCTATCATAATATATGCCGGCGTCAACAGGGCCCGAGAGATACAGACACCTGCAGTGTTGGTCAGGTAATTTGAGCAACACTCTCAAAATCCGTAAAGTGGATGAAGCTCCACTCTGTGGTCTCAAGTCTTCCCACTGAGCCCACAGCACACTCACTCTGGGTAGGAGCCGGCCGGAGTCCGAAAAATTCCCTCTGACTCTTACGGGAATCGAACCCGCGACCTTCCAGTCCGTAACCCAAGGCGCTAACCACTGCGCCATGGCGGCTGGTCTGAGCTGTGGTTCTCTTCCTGTAGATATCTGTGTCATTCTGATTTTATTACGCGAGATGACATAAGCAAGTGTTTTCAATAATGAACAAACTGCAGTTTCTTGCCTGGGACACAGGTGCAACACAGTTAGGACACCTGTTTTATTTGAACTTTGCTTAATTGAATTTGGGTAGTTTTTTTATCATTAAATATTTTTTTACAGAGAGAATCTCTCTCTCTCTTCTCTCTCTCTCTCTCCTCCTCTCTCCTCATCTCTTCTCTCTCTCTCTTCTCTCTCTCTTTTCTCCTCTCTCTCTCTCTTTCCCTGCATCTTTCTTTCTTCCCCGCTCTCTTCCTCTCCCTCCCCCCCTTCTCCTCTTTCCCTCCCTCCTCTTTTCCCCTGCTCTCCATCTCCCTTTCCCTCCCTCTCTCTTTCCTCCCCCATCTCTTCTCCCCTCTCTGTCTTTTGTCTCCGTCTGTCTGTCTGTCTCTGTCTACGTCTGTATGTCTGACTCTCTCTGTCTCTCTCTTTCTGTCTGTCTCTGTCTCCGTCTGTGCCTCTGTCTCTGTCTCTCTGCCTCCGTCTCTCTCTCTGTGTCTGTAGCTGTTAGTCTCTCTCTGTCTCTTTCTGACTGTTTCTCTCTCTCTGTGTCTCTGTCTGTTTGTCTCTGTGTCTCTGTATCTGTCTCTCTGTCTCTGTCTGTCTGTCTGTCTCTCTCCCTCTCCCCCCCCTCTCTCCCCCCCCCCCCCCTCTCCCTCTGAGTCCTTCCAAAGTCATTATAAACCGAGGTCCCGTAAGCGAAATCACTCAAAACATCTTGCGCATACGTTAAAATCTGTTCGGCTTTTCGGAAGAGTAAGCCATTGTGTGCCGGAGGGAACAGATAAAAAAATGTACATAACTGCATATACACGGGGACTGGATGTAAGAAAAAGCACACGAGAGTTTTTTCCCCCATTATTCTAGAAAAAAAGAGAGAAATAACAGATGAATAAATGAATATATTTTTTACCATGCCTTGCTATTTCACAAGTTGAAATAATTGATTTTCTAGTCTATTTTCCCAGACTAATATTTCCTTATTTTGGTTGACTATTGATATGACATAAAATAATGCAATTTCTCTTTCCATCCCTCCATTCCTCCCTAACCCACCCCCCCCCCCTCTCCCCTCTCTCTCCTCTCTCTTTCCCCCTCTTCTCTTCCTCTTCCTTCCCTCCCTTCCTCCCTCCTCTCCCCCCGCTCTCTCCTCTCTCTTTCTTTCTAAAATTTTTACAAATATATGTCCCCCTCTCTCTCTTTCCTTTCTACGTCCCATCTGTTCTTTTTTCAGTCTTAAACATGCAGCAGAGTGTCATTCTGAACGAGTTTGATTAATGTTACCTTCATGACATTTCTACGCAACTGTTCATATTTATGTGGTCGTAAAATGCCTGTGCAGTGACACGACTTTTAATACGCACATGACAGATCACGCACTAATTCGCACTCAAAAATGCCAGGCATGCTTTCAACACGCATCCATCTAACACGCACAGACGCACGCTCGCACTCACAGACTGGCTCTTTGCCAACACGCGTCGATGTTTCCTCACTCTCCCCTCTCTCTCCACTCCCCTCTCTCTCCTCATTTCTCTCTCTCTCTCTCTCTCTCTCTCTCTATCTCTCTCTCTCTCTCTCCTCTCTTCCTCTCTCCTCTCTCTCTCTCTCTCTCTCTCTCTCCCCCTCTCTCTCCCCTCCCTCTACTCCATCCCTCTCTCTCTCTCCCGCTCTCTCTCTCTTTTCTTTTAAAATACTTTAAATATTTTAAATACTTATTCATTATCCTGAAAAAAAGATTTTGTTTCTATTACTTACAATGTGTAGATGTTCTTTTTATGACTTTATTGGCTTTTCCCCCCTCTTTATTATGTGAGTGTATGGGTATTGCACTTATTTTATTACCATGACATTCAATTTGCATGAGCATAATTAAAAAGTGTTTGTGTTGATCGTGTGCTATGTGAGTATTACATATTTAGTATTATCCCTGAACCCCCCCCCCACCCCCCACCCCCCCCCCCCACACACACTCAAACAAACACAAACACACACACACACACACACTCACTCACTCACCCACTCATATTCTCTCCCTCAACGACTGTATAGTTTTAAATTTCTTCTTGGTTTGTTTCTTGTTTTTATTGTGTGGATGTATGGGTATTAAATTTATTTCATTATCATGACATATAATTTGAAACGAGTATAATCTAAAATGAGTGTTGATGGGATCTCATACTGTTTTGGGAATTATATATTGGATATTATCTCTGAAATACACACACACACACTCTCTGTCTCTCTGTCTCTGTCTCTCTCTCTCACCTTTTATCGTCCTGCTTATAGTCATAGTATATCCTGATGAAGGATTCATATTTTTATATTTTCAATACTTTATTGGACTTGCCCCCTGTACTTAAGTTTTAATGAGTGCCCTATTTCAATATCTTATAATTATGTGTAACAAGTATGTGTACCATTTGACAAG
>JAQIHA010001034.1:0-12402 GCA_028751875.1 Rapana venosa
GGATGAGACTAAAAAGGGGCCCGGGGTGCGAATGCAGGGCAAACCCATTTTGCGCTGTTAAACCCTGTTCCGTTTTTCGAAAGAGTAGGTCATTGTTGCCGGGGGGAACAGATGACAAAATTGACAAAACCGCACACACATGGGGACTGGATGTAAAAAAGCACACAAGTGCTTATTCCATTATCCTTGATAGAAAAGAAAATAAATAAAAAAAAAATTTTTCCATAACCCTCAAAAGGAAAAGAGTAAGCCAGTGACTGAAATACATTGGACTTTTGTCATTTAAAAAATTAATTTTTTTATTTATATCACTTTAGACCACATAGATCACGCATGAATGAATGGTTTGATATGAGTAACGGGGTAGCCTATTTGGTGAATATTCAGTTCATAGCCACACATTTTTCATCCCACATAAATTTAAACCAGTCCCCTTTGGTTCTGACATGGGTTGGCTACTTCTGTCCAAAGATTATTGTTTGGAAAAATATTAAAATTATATTTTCCCCCCTCATACTGAAATGGTTATAGCCAAAAAAGGGTTTGTTTTTTTTTGGGTTCAATTTTCAGTTTTTTCCATTGTGCAACTACAAATTGATAGAAAATAAATCATTTTCCTCTTCTCCCCTCTCTCTCTCTCCCCTCTCCATCTCTCTCTCTCTCTCTTCTCTCTCCCCTCTCTCTCTCTCTCTCTCCTTTTGTCTCTTTTTTGGTAGTTTTTCTATCTTTTCCTTTTTTGTTCCCCCTTCCCCTGGACTTTGTTGTTGTTGTTGCTGTTCTTTCATGCTCCACTGTCTTTCATTTTCCAGGTTGCTTAAAAGGGGGTTTTTGACATGTATCTTTTTCTTTTTTTTCCCCATTCCTTGGCTTGAGCTTCGAGGTTCACCAGTGGTGAGATTTGTGCGTATATTAACGTTTTTCCCCTTCCCCAAATTTAGGTAGCTGCACTGTCACTTTGTTCAGGGATGTGTCTAAAACACGACGCCTGTGCAAGCGTTTTTGAAATTTTTCATCCGTTCTGCCGGCATGAAATGATCTACTCTTCTGAAAGGTGAAGCAATTTTTAACCTGTGTGCAAGATGTTCTATATAAAAATGCCATGCGCACAAGGGGTTTTGGTTTATAGTGTCATCCAAAGACTTGACATGATTCAGTTTGATTTCCTTGTCAAACTGCGAAGAAAGGGCAAGGCTGGAATCAAACCCAAAACCTCACAGTCAACTTTTACTTTTTAGGCGGGTGAACATTTTAACTGCCCCTGCCACCTTCCTTATTGCAGAGGCTAAACAGGGTTAAACTGCATAAGGTTACAAGAAAAGTGAACTTGATCCATGGTTTTTTGTGTGTGTTTTTTGTTGTAAAGATATAATCATTAAAACACACACACACACACATTAAATGAACAAACCACGGGCACCAGATGCTAAACATTTTGAGTTGGACCACACATGACCATACCAGTGTGGACACCATGTTTTTCCATTTCACCTCTGATGTGAATATACTGCATAATTTTGATGTGTAGTAACCATCAATTTGGTTGTTGCAAAGTGGAAGACTAAGGAGGGAAAACGTATAGTGTTGTGCAGAATCGTGAAATGGAAAGAGGCAGGATTGGAAGCCATTAGTAGTGTGAGGTTGGAATTTGGTGGTCCCAAATATTCAGTATTAAGGTCGTGTGAACAGATAACGGAAAGGTGTAGCTTATATTTATTTTTAAAAAATGGTCATAATTTGCGATTATATTGCCAAGCTTTTTGCTGCGCATGTTAATGTTAAGTAGTTGATAGTCCCAACTGCTTGCTTTAGTAACACCTTAAGTGGAATTAAAAAAAAAATACTTACATTACTTAATAGTGGTCATAAAAACTAACGCCTGGGGGGGGAGGAAGCAAGTTGAATTAATAAAACAAGTATTATTCATAGACGCTATTACAAATCAAAAGTGCATGCACTGTATGTTGTAAAAACAAGGAGGACTCCTGCTGTCCACCCAAAATAAAAAATAAAAGAACTTCCTCCCTCCAAAACTAAAGCCCCAAAACAAAGCACGGAGCAACACGGTGCCAACACATCAAGTTTTAAAAAACCGATAGTGAATCAATCCTGAATTGTCCCTACTGCTACTGGTCAGAAATGAAGATTACATGTACATTAGTTAATTTGATTTATGGGCGAAAGTAACATCGCAAGAGCTATGGCAGAAAAGAAAATTTTTGTCTTCTTTTTTTTTTAATTGAAGAAAAGATAATTCATGCAAGTTGTTTTCCTCTGCTCTGCTTTCCTCCAGATTGTAGGGGAAACTGTAATGCTGTGAAAACAAGATGGGGTAATTGAAAAGGGTGGGTGGGTTGGTAAAAATTAAATAACTTGTCCCTTTGGGGATCCCTGTGATGTTAGATACATGTTGTTTTGTTTTGCTGCAGTCAGTTTTAAAATGTAATTAAGCTAAGACTAAGAGACACAACAGTTGCCACCCCAAAAGGACTGCTTGAACGTTTGTTCAGACGTGTCAGTGTCCGTTTTCAGTTACATACTCACACATAATTGCTTGTCAACAGGGCACGGGGTTTATGAATTGTTTTATGCTAAACATTGATTGGGTGGAGAGTCTTTTTTTTAAAGTTTGATTTCTTCTTCACTTTTATTTAACGTGATTATGTTTAAACATGCAATACAGAGTACTCACAAGTACCCCATGCCTGCTTTGCATTTTATTTTTATAATTATATAATAAAAATGGAATTTAATTACTTATAATTATATACCCCACAAAATGAACGCTCCCCACATAATGAGTTGCAGTGCACCAGGGTCAGTTGTTAGTTGTTGGCTTGTTATTGATCTGCAATAAAAGGGGTATTCAATACAAAAATTAAAACAATTGAAATTGGACAATTCTATGAAAATTATTACAAATTGAAATGATAGACTGCAGGAAATGAGAACTGACAAATTTAGCGTCGTAATAGGTGGTCAGAATGAGGGCTTGGGTTATTTTTATAACA
Organism: Rapana venosa; assembly: GCA_028751875.1. Lineage (NCBI taxonomy): Eukaryota > Metazoa > Mollusca > Gastropoda > Neogastropoda > Muricidae > Rapana > Rapana venosa. The sequence goes on from JAQIHA010001034.1 coordinate 3,009, forward strand.
AAGTTTAAAAGCAAAAGGAACCAAAATTATGTCTTGATATATTTTAAAAAGGTAGAATAATGGCTATGTTTTTAAATCAAAATCTCAAAGTTGACAACCTGACCCCCACCTGCATAAAATGGCTCCTAGCGGAAAAGTGGGTCAGGTGCTAAGCGACTCAATTTTATGCTGGAGCGTCACATATGTGCAACCGTCACACACCACACACACCTTTTCTCTCCTCTCCTCTCTCCTTCCTCACCCCTCCTCTTTTCTCACTCTCTCTCTCTCCCCTCATCTCTCTCATCTCTCTCTCTCTCCCTTTTTGTCTTGTTCTTCTCTCCTCTCACCACAACACCAAACACACACACACTCTCCTCACACACACATACACACACAAACACACACTGATGATAAAACATTACACTGACCTATTTAAACTTGTTAAAGACTAAATATTTTGGATGCAACATTAAAGGCAGGTTGGAAGGAAACGGGCCCTGACCTTCACAGCAGAGCTGAAAAACCTCAAGGCCGGCGGTCTGACATCAGTGGGGCCATCTTGAGGGGTGCCTTTGACCTCCTCAACTCTTCCGCATGCAGAGTGGTGTTGATACATATGGCCAGGTAGGTCTGAAGTTTGTTGTTAAAATTGTCCTGTTTCCACACTGCTCATTTCCATTTCTCCACTTTGGCCAAGTTCATACCACTGTAATATACACCTAATTTTGAGTTTAAAAGGTTGCTTACTTGGCTCTGTTAGTATATATAATTCATGTAGCATTTCATGCTTAAGGTATTCACCCATAGCCAAAAAAAAAAAACATCTTTCTGTTTATGATTAATATGAAGTATGATTATTTGGCAAAGACTAGGTTTATGTGCTGGCCCATGGTAAATATTTTTCTAAGTTCATATTGGAATTTTTAGAAAAATCACCTCTGATCATACCTTTCTTCTCTCATGAAAGAAAGGGTTTTAAAGGGGGGGGGGGTGATGTGCAGTGCCCGCACTGCAGATTATGAGGCCAATAGCCACGTAAACTCAGACTGTTTCAATTCACTTTATATTCTTTATTATCTCACAAATAGAAACATTCATGTAGGTTACAAGCCATACATGAAAGCAATAAACAGGAAAACCTTTATCACAGAAAAATACCAGTGCTGAACATTAGCACGCACACGTCACAAGATGAAAAAGCACCCAAACATCAGCAATACTGAAGAAAGGTCATAACGCAGCGTGTAAAATCACACACAGCCCGCACACCACACACCACACACACACCACCCACACCCCAACAACACCACACGCACAAACACCACACACTGGGCACATTTGCAAAACACAAAATTTTTTGGGCATAAACCAAATTGTATAAGTTGTATATTGCGACAAACCAAAAAAATGTTTGCTCATGATAATGATCTCTCGGTAGAAATTGGGATTTAAAATTGTTGGGTGGACCCTTTTACTTTCACTTTTTGGTATCGCAGTTTTTTTGTTAGGGTCATTTTTTAGGTCCTTGTGTTTCTAATGGTATTATTCAGTCTTTGGGAATCCTGTAATTAAAAAATATATGACAATTTTGGATATTTTGTGAATGTCTTAGCAAGTGATGCAAGGCTAAGTTTCAAGCTTATTTTTTAATTTCTCATGTTGCTGGTATATTAAGACAAAAATAAAACATTGTTGAAAAAAAGTATGAAAAAGCAAAACCACTTTTTCAGGGTCGAAGTCCTTTTTTTAAACCCGGGGTCAGCTGTGATCATTATCTAACAGACGGGGGACCATCACGACGGCATCTTCTGTCTTTAATGAGGTGCGTCTTTTTGTTTGTTTGTTAATTTTTTTATTTTTGTTACGTGTAGGGTTTGGGTTGACAAGAAGACTACGGCATTTTGACAGCTTCTGAATGGGGGTTGCTGAAATGGCTTTTGAAAAAAAAGCGTAAGGGGACGAGGGCACGGAGTGACTTGCCCGGAAAAAGGCGACATTTATAAACTGTTTATTTTATTCAAAACTGTTTTACTTTCGTGTAAATCTATTTTTTTTTTTAAAAAATGAAATAAAATTGTTTTTATCTGAAAAAGAAAAATTTAACTGCTTGATGTTTTTTTTTTGGTCTTTGAAACCTTCATGTATTTTTTTCATGGGAGCATTTTTCTGATGTTGAGGTATATCACACTAATAAAAGCCCCCCGCACTCTGTTGTATATTTTATGAACATTTTGTATCTGAAAGTTTTAAACCTTAAAAAACCTAGTGAAGATAAAACAGAAATATATTAATACTTTTGGAAGCCGAGTTATTTTTTCTTTTATTTTGAGGAAAAGGGAAAACACTAATGTCTTTTTTTTTATCCATTCCTTTTTTTGCATTGGTTTTTTTAAATTGTAATGCCTTTCCCCCCGCACCAAAGGCCTACTCTTAGAAAAGCGGAGGGGTTTTAACGTGTGTGCAAAAGTTGCGTGGTATTTTCACACAGGGCCAACAAGACCTTTCCCCCGCGCAATGTGCTCTTAACGCCTCAGGAGTGTGGGGGTTTTGGGTTGCAATGCAGGATGGGACATAGGGGTTATTTTTTCAGTTTTCCACGATGAAGTGCAAAGTGAAATTGGAACTTCAATCTGTTTTTCAGAGGCCTGCTTTTTTGTGGTCATCCTGTGTATTTTTTGTATTTTGTTCGCATATTAGCTTTATTTTACAAACATTTTCATATATTTGCATGCTTGCATTCTAAATTTTTTTTTTAATTCACTTGATTCTTTACCCCATAAATAGCAACAATTGTTTTTTTCTACCACCTTTACCAAAACCTGAACCTTTGCCCCGGGCGGCTGCGGGTGCATTTCTCTGTGTTTTAGTGTGTGATTTTTGGTTTTCTCCGACTTCTCCGGGAAATTTTTATATTTTGGTTTTTTTTACAACATCCGGGTTAGAACATTTTTTTTGGCTTTGTCTGAATTTGATAATTTAAATTTTATAATTTTCTCTTTTAAATTTTTATTTTCAAAATTTAAATTACTGATATTTTGTTTACCATGTGCTTTTTTTTGCAACCCCCAAACCCTGACCCTGCCGCCGGAAAATTTTCACGTGATTCACGATCCAAAACCCCCCCTCCACCCTGCTCTGTGTTCCTTATCCACTAATGTTTTAACTGCAACAACTTGAAAGCTTTGTCCCCACGTGTTTCCACCATATGAAAAATCACCCGGAGCACTTTGTAAATCTTGGGAAATTTCACCGCCGCAAAACCAAAAGGGGAACACGGCGGGCATACTCATCGACGCAGCTTTTCCCCGACATCCCTCCCCCCCCCTTTCGACGTCACTACCGCAACAACTTTTTCCACCACAACACTGCCTTCTTTCTGGTCCTCCACCTTTTCAACTTTTGTGGGGACTCTGATACTTTGGTTCTATCCCTAACTGTGCCATGATCTCATAGACTCTAAATCCCCCCCTGCTCCAGTTCTTTCCCCTTTCTTCCCCACCACTCACAACCAAACAAACTGCCCTCCACTGTACACACTCTACATCACCCTCATCCTTTCCCAAGTCTAGTCACTCACCACCTCTTCCCAACCTCCTCCTCCCCAAACCTCCCCATATTTGTCTACAAACGCCAACCTGCCCTGATGCAAAGCTGATTTCTTTTTCTGATTTTATTTCTAACACAACCAGTTTAAAAACTTTCTTACAGAAACTGGCTAAAACCACTGGGGCCAAAGAACCAAAATAAAAGCGACTCCACCGGGCACAAAACCTTTCTTTCCCCCGACTCTCCCGTGGAGGTGCATCCATCATCTACAAAGACACTCTGCATCCAGCCGTCAATCCCCACTCCCTTCCATTTTCACCAGAATTTTTCGAAGCGTGAACTAAACCCCCTTACCTGGCCACTCTTTACTTTCTGTTCCTTTTCCCGTTCGCCTCCCAACCGTAAAAAAATTTTGAACTTCTTTTTCCCACCAAAGTTTCATCACCCCTTGACCATAAAAGCCTCTCCCCAAAAAAAAACTTATCTTTCTTGAGACTTTAACTACACTTCGACAACCATCATCTCCTGATTCAAGCGTCTTTCTTTTCCTTTTAAAAACACTCTCTTTCCCACTGGTAAACAACCCAACACACAGACGGGCCACATTTTAGACGGGCTTATACCACATTTCACAAGGCCTAATCACATCTCAGTCTGTATCTTCACTGACGAACGTTTTTCCGATCATTCCCCTTCTTTTCTTTGTCAACATTGAAAAAGCCTATCAAAAAAAAAGTGCATTACCCTCGCAACCTAAAGGGCCTTGAAAACAAACTTTCCTTTCCCAAGCTTTTAACGCCTACAAAAACCCCCTACCATTCTGACCCTTCTAACACTACAAACCCCTCGCCAACCCCTTTGAGAGCATCACCCCTACTGACCGCCTCCTGCTGATGGGCCCGTGCACCATGGTCAACCGTGACATCCGGGTCGCAAAACGCAAACCCGGCAACTAGAGGGGAAATGGCAAAAACAAAAACCAAAATAAACAACACTTCTTCGAAAACAAATCAACAAAGTTAAAACCTTTTTCGTTACAAAACCCAAAACACACTCTTTCAATTTCCCTTGATGCCACTCTAAAAAAACCTCTTTTCCCTCACATCTACGTTTCTTGATCGAAAGGCTATCCTCTCCCCTCTATTCACAACCACTCTGAGCTTCCTTTTTTTTTTCTGCTTTCTTCTCTACAATCCGAAACATTCCTCCATTTGGATCAGACCCCTTTTCCGCCGCAACTTCTATCCCCATTCTCGGGCACCCTTTTTCCTTTTTTCATCCCCAAGCGAGAAAAAAAAATCGAACAAATTCTGAAAAAAATACTATAAAATCAGTGATCTTAAACCCCATACCTGTTTCCCTTTTTGCACAGTGCCGCCACAACTTTTTTCCCACTATTACAAATAGTAAACTTACTCTTTCTGGGGAAATGTTCCTTCAGCCAAAAAAACGCCATAGCACACCTCTACCAAAAGCATGACTTGCCCCCAACATTCTGAAGAACTATAACCTTTTCCAACAAACCGTTTATCTCTAAATCCTTGAAAAAGTATTCTAAAACAGCTCAACAACCACCTTCCCCCAAACATCTCCTTCCTCGTTCAGTCTGCCTATCGCGAAACCCAAAAACACTGAAACTACCCTTCCCCATACTTAAACCACTTCTACCCCTTTCGACTCAGGGAAAATCCCTTCTTACTCCCCTGACTTATCTGCAGCCTTTTACACATTGACCATTTTATTCTTCCTCCCCCTCTTCAAAAAACATTTTGTTTTCTGGTACGCCCTTTCCTGTTTAGTCAACCTTACTGACCGATTCCAACGTCCAGTAAACAAGATTCATCAGTACCCGCAAAATTGGGAAAGTGGATCCACAGGGGTCGTTCTGGGCCCTTTCTTTTTTTACCTCTACTCTGCTCCCCTGCACATATATTTTTCCGCCATCAATCAACCATCATTTTTATGCGAGAAATCTCAATTCAAGCAGCCACCCTGAAAACTCCTCTCCTTTACAAATATGGCCCACGCTTTCAAATATCCAAAATTTGGGTGATACAGAACAAATTACAGCTAAATGCGATAAAAAAGAAAAACCCTGCTTGAGGGGCCAAACCAAACCCTTCCACACAACCTTAATACAACTTGGCAATCACATCCCCTTTTTCCACGCTGTAAGTATCTAGGGGGCTTATTTACAACACACTCTCTAGCAAAAATTCACACTCAACCCGCCAGTTTTTCTACTACAATTACGGCGTATTATGCAATTCGAAATACCTGTCCCAAGATGCAACATCCAAACTTGTTGCGTCTCTCATTTTTTTTCAAATCTGGCATTGCAACTCCTGTTGGCTGGTCTGCCCGCATCATCTATCCCAATCCCTTTAACGATACAAAACTCTCGCCGTCTAATCCTCAGAAAAAAAAAAATCTGAGCAAACCCCTCTCTTGCAATCTCTCCACTGGCTGCCTGCCACGGAGTAAACAAAGATCAGTACCCTCTGTTACAAATGTCTCCACAAAAACACCCGCCTACCTCTTGAAGTCTTCACTTTTACACCCCTTCTCGTTCCTCCGCCTGCTGCAGATACCTTTTCCTTGCGAATACCTAGATTCAACCAATCCACCATCGCCGTCCCCCCCCCTCTTTCTCTGTTTCTGGGCCCTTGATGTGGAAAGATCTCCCTCTCCTCTTCCGTCAAAAGCCTTCTTTTGACACTTTTTTAAAACCCTCTCAAGCGTATTATTTCAAACCTAAATTTTCCTCCTCCTCATCTCATAGTTTTTTTCCCCCCTTCAACAGCCAAGATTTTATTCCCTGCCAGGGGGTGTGACCGTTGTTGGGGTGTGGTGTTGTTGGTGCGCGGTGTGTTTGGGTGTGTGCACATTTGGACTTGAGGAACTAACACTGGTTGTATACTGTGTAAGAATTATTTTAGTGCAACACTTTTGATTTTCCTCAAAATATAGCCATTAAATTTCCCTTTTTTATTTTTATTGTAACAACCACTTGCCCCCCTCAGCATTCACATCAAAAAAGCACAACAGGTACACAGAAAGAGAGATTTTTAAAATTTCCCAAAGGGGAAACGCAGAAAGTCTAATGCAAATTTTATTTTTCTTTCTTTTTTTAAATTTTTTCAGTCACAGTATGAAAGTGAGGGGCACACAAAAACACCGGGGAAAACAGTGGAAGACAGACAAAGAAGAGCTCATTAGAGGGGTTTTTTTTTTTTTCTGGGGAACCGATCAATAATTTCATCAAACTGGCAGGCACTTTTTTTTTCTGGAGGAACATTTTTTTTTTCAATTTTTTTTATTTGTGTTGTAGATAACTTATCGTTGACTCTAACAAAGCCCTGGCCCCGAGCGACCAAAAAACCTTTCCCATGGGATAGCGAAACTTCCCCTGGTCCTCCGCCTCCTCTAGTGCCCCCCTGACGGGCCCAAATTTCCCCCACTCCCCCCACAGAAAACAGTCCCTTGATTTCCCTGTGTGACTTACAGAGGGGGGTAATGTGGGAGTGGGAAAGGATGGCAGTGTGGGGCCCCCCCCCCCCCTCTCCCCCCGTTTTAAGAGAATTCAGCAATTATATTTTTTAAACAATACAGTTGATTATTCATGGGCCTTTTTTTTTGGCTTTTTTCGGTTTGGTCAGATTCGGTTTATTTTTTACCCTTTTTTATGTTTTTGCTTTTGCTTGGCTAAGGGTCTGGGTTTTCCCCAAAGCACTTTGGGCCCGTGCCGTTTTTTTCCCCCGCCATGAAAGGCACCGCATTCCACTTCGGGGGTGCCCGGAATATAAGCAGTTCCCGCTTTTTTTGAAATGCGTTGGTTCTGCCAAAAAAAACAACATGAATTTTGTTGAAAAAAACCCCAAAACTACAAAGAAAGAAAAAACTTGGCGGGAAAGAAATGAGGAAAAAACAGAAACAATGCAAAGTGTTCAGTAATTGTTTCATATAGCAGACGACACTAAGTACCCCCAATTACCCGGGCAGTGGGTTTTCATTTTTACTCCTGGATGGAATTGGGATGTTCAAATGCATAGTGGGAAAGTTTGACCCACTCAATCCGCTTTTCTCCCCGAGTGATCTTGTCAAAGGGGGGCGGTTGGGGAATTGGGGCCTGCAGTACAGTGGGAAAACAATCTCATGGAGATTCATCATCAGAAAATGGGTCCATTGTTTTCCAACACCACTGCAGGGCTCTTTGCCACAACTGCCGCACCCCCCCCCCCCCCCCCCCCCCCCCCCCCCCCCCCCCTCCCCCACTTTCAAAACGCTCTCAACTGCTATCCAACCCATCCCACCCCCTCCCACCAGCCTACCTGGGTCACTGGTGCAATTATAGCAGCAGGACTGACCAAATTGGAAAGGGAAATGGAATGGGCACCTAAATTTGTGTCTTTTCTGAGTGGTGTTGGGTTTGTGCACTCTGGGGCGTGGGGCCTTGTTTAAGCCGGCATAATTACAGAAAGGAAACATACAGTAAGTTTGACATTTGATAACTCCCGTAATTTGTGGGCATGAAGATAGGGAAAAGACATGACATCTTTTACACATGGATTGGCTGCGGATTGCATCGAGATGGGGGGAGCAAGCATGTGGGAACACGAAAAAAGATGTTTCACGAAGATAAAAAAAACAAAAAAAAATATTTGCATGTTGTACTTTTAGCCCCCCAAAATAAAAACAAAAGGGGTCTACTCTGTCCCTTTTTTTCATTTATCTGCTGCTGAAAACAATGGGGGGAAGAAGGTGAATTTAAAGGGGGAATGAGGAGCATCGTGATTTGGGTTTTGGTGTGGGGGGGTGTGGGCCTTCAGGGCGTCCCACGCGGTGGGACAGCCGAAATTTGGGGACAGGAGCCATGGAGTCGCTTGTGCAGAAAGTCCAGAACGGGGTTGTCCTCCACTTCGAGAAAATCGGCCCGGACCCCCCAGTGAACAGTGAAGGTATCTCCTCTCTGTCTGTCTTTTGTGTGTGTCTGTGTCTCCTTCCCTACCCTACGGTCAGTGAGCGGAATTGGTGTACACCCAAGGTAAGCACATGTGATGGGTAGAAGGTATAGTGAGTTTTGGGTACGAGATTTGATGAGCCGGGTGTGCAGCCTGAGATGTAAGATACCTGAAGAAGAGGTGGCAACTTGGATGTAGTAAAATGTAAGGGAATAGATGTGAGGGCAGTAGTGATAAACAAGTTTTCTCAAGGAGGCGTAGCAGCTTCAGAAAAGCTGGCGCGTGACCGGAGAAGGTAGAAAACAGGAGGAGTGGTGGTGGGAGGAGGAGAAGGAGGAGGAGAAGAAAGAGGACACAAGCCAGAAATGTGGGGAGGAGGAGAGGAGGAGGAAAGGAAAAGAAAGAGGAACCCGAGCCAGGAGTGGTGGGGAGGAGGAGGAGGAGGGAGGAAAAGAAAGAGAAACACGAGCCAGGAGTGGTGGTGGAAGGAGGAGGGGGAGGAGGGGGAAAGAAAAGGAGCACGAGCCAGGATGGTTGGTGGAGGAAGGAGGAGGAGGAAAAGAAAGAGGAGCAACGACCAGGATGGTGGTGGGAGGAGGGAGGGGAGGAAAAAGAAAGAGGGGAAAGAGGGCCCGAAGGGGGGAAAAAAAGGGCAATCCGGCACAGCATGTCGAGAGTGGGAGTAATAAAAATAATAAAAAGTTTGGAAATTTTTTTAGGCTATTTTGTAAAGAGTGTTCAGTTGAAAAGAAGCTCATCAGCCACCCTGGGCAGGCAAAGGGGAAAACTAAGGGGGGGCTACATGGCAAGTTGGTTGAAGCTTGTGTCTCTAAAAGGGGGGTGTAGTGCTGGGCTGTACAGTAGTGCAGCGTGGGGGTGGGGGGCTTGACTGTACGAATGCTGCT
>JAQIHA010001035.1:0-7500 GCA_028751875.1 Rapana venosa
CCAAAAACCAAAAATTTAACGCTGCTGTGCCTTCCCTAAAAAGGAAGACCATGTTTACTTTTATAAAACCCCGTTTCCCTTTCCAAGGAGAAAAGGGCAAAAAAAAAAAGGGGAAAAAAAAAAACCCCCCCGGGAGAAAGAGAGACAGGGGAAGATAAAAAGGAAAAATGAGAAAGAGAGGAAAAATATGGATTGCACTTCCAGCCCCCCACGCAGTGTGTGTCTCCCTCTGTGCGCTCAGCTCAGCTTTTGGGGACTAGTACATTCCTCTGGCCAAAATTTTCAATGAAAAAAAACAGTTTCCGGGCAGAAATGATCAGGGTAAGGCAGCTCATGCTTGTAAAAAATTGTTTGTCGTGCAGATTTTTTGGGCTATAATAAATAAAAAGCACAGGGAGGGAGAGAGAAGAGAGAGAGAGGAGGAGAGGAGAGAGAGAGAGAGAGAGAAAAAGTAGCTGGCAATAGGATTTGGACATGTGCAGTGCTTGCAAATTTTTGCCCCTTAATTGAATTTTAAAATTTTATCTTGAATTTAGAAAAAAAAAAAAGGGCATATGTTTTGAAAAATATATTTATGCAAAGCATTTTTTGTACAATAGCGCATCAAAGAAATACAGAAAAAATGAAAATCTAAGCCTCGTAATATGTTTTTTTTTTTAAAAGAATTTATGAAATTAGATCAAAAAATTTTTTTGTAAAACCTATTACATTAAATTTCCATTTAAATTTGTTCTTTTCATTATAGACAAAACAAAAAAAATAGCATCATTTGGAAATGACCCATCTTTTCAATTGTATCAGTACATTTTAAAAAGTTCCCTTTTGGCAAAAAAGCCCCCTGCCATTAATTTCTTGATCTTTAACTGGAAAACCCAGTGGATCAAGAACGTCAATGACCCAACCTCCCCCACTCCCGACCTCAATAATTCAGTCTCCTTTTTTCCTCTTGCCCAAGGTCACAGCATCTAGCATTTATTGGAAACCCCAGAGTAAAAAACGAGAAAAAAGTAAATTTCCTTTCTTTCCAATCTGTTCTCATTTTGGCCAATTTCAAGTTGTCTAATTTTCTTGCCCATTAAGTGTCCAGGAAGGGTTTCTGTGCAAGGGACAAAAGGTTTCAATGGCGTGGTGATTAGGGTTTTGTCAGTGCTGGCAAAAAATTTATAGTCCAGTTTGCATTGCAGATTCTATAATACCTTGGTACTAGAAAAAAAAAGGGGAAAAAAGTAGCTATGCTAAATGATTTTCATATCCATTATATAGAGATTCTTAGAAAGCTCCACCCCAAGGTATTTTGGGAACCCATCATACCCCTTGCTTTTCCCCCCATTTTCCAATATGCCATTTTCAGAACGTTTTTTAGTTTTTAATTTCCTGAAGATTTTGCCCAATCACAATGTAATGTTTCCCTTAGGGGCAGGCAGGCAGGAAAAATGGGGCCCCAATTTGATAAAACTAAACCCAAATTTGCACCTCTATTTGTCTTGGGACAAATTCATTCAGCTATTTCAGTTTTGTTTTGGTATGGTCAGATCTTCCCCTTTAGGAGCACATAACCGGGGGAAAGGGAAAAATAGAGCCCTCCCCTCCCTTTCACACCCACTCTAACACCCAATCGTTTTTCCCCCTCCCTTTTTTTCTGCCTCTTCTAAGGGTCATTGGCAGTGGTTGCATCTATAGGAGCTGTACTCATACGAAAAAAGAAACATTGAATCACACCTTCCCTCAACCCCTTTCTATCTTTTTTGCAAAACTCAAGTTTGTGTAAAGGTGCCCTCCTCAGTGTCTAGCTGAGAACACCCTGATGTGAATTTTCAAAAAAATAGTTTTGGGTTAAAAAACCCAACCCACCCCCAAAACAAAACCCAAAAAGGGTTGCAGATTGGGACTTCCGAGCATTTTCAATCAATCTGTCTGTCGTGATTTCATATTTGTTTAATTTAGTCTAAATTTTTTCGTCTTAAAAAACCTATTGCTGGTATTTAATTTTTTTCCCTCTTTAAATACTTGTATACAGGTAGGAGGGTGGGTATGTACTTTTCAATAGAAAATGGAAAAAACAAAAAGTTTTATGGTATAAAATTGTTGAAAACTCGACAAGTTCTCAGCACAACAAAATACACTATCCATGTTAAAGGGAAAAAAACAATACCCTGAAAGGGGGTTTAAAAAAGGAACAAATGGGGGGAGCTGCTCTGGCAGTAACAACTATTTCTTTGGTGGAAGAGCGCCCGAAAAATTAATAGTGAAATCTGCTGGGGTGAAAGTGGTATAAAATACAATATAACGTAATACATTACTGTACAAAAATACAAAGTATAAAAGAAGACAATACAAAGCACTCCAACGAAAGCAACACAAACATTGTACTTTTACAGTAATACCGAAAGACAATGCAATAGAATTCAATAACACAATAAAATTGCAATAAGTTTGGAGGGTTATTTCTTTCTCTCTCTCCCCCCGCAGCCCAACACCACAACAAAACACCACAACCACCACACTATGGTTCACCTAGCCTGGGCCCACATTGTGATCTATTGGTGCACGGGAGAGTCCATTTACGTTTAAAAGGAGATAACTGGGGTCACATACTCTCCCCCTTTACTTTAGGAGCCATAACGATGCAAGGAAGTGGCTAGCCCTCCCTACCCCCCCACCCTGTTCTTCTCCCCCCCCACCTAACCACCCGTCCTACCTCTTCTCTGCCTCCCCCTTAAGGCCATTGACACTGTCGCCGTTTTATTGGAACCCGGTCCAGTATCAGATGAGAGAAAAAGGAATTGATTTTTTCCCACCCACCTGCTTCTGCCTTTTTGGGAGGGAATAAATTTTTTGGGAGTGGGTTGTTTCTGCCTGTCCAGAAAGGGGGGTGCTGTGTGAAGGGAAATAAACCCCTGACTGCAGTAAGGTGAATTGAGTACAGTCTTGCAAAATGGGGAGCTCTGCTTTGCTTTTTCAGATTCCGGGATTTTTCTTCCCCCGCCCTTAAAATCCACAAAAAAACAAAAAAAAATTTAATGCAAAGCATTTTTTTTGTACAAGATAAACATGATAGTGCAACTGAAGGGAAACAGGAATTTAGTCAATATGCCCTTTTCTAAAAAAAAGCTTTTGAACAAAATTTTTGAAAAAAAACTTTGAAAATTTCGTAAAAACTTTTCCCCTTTAAAAAAATTTATCTGCGTTATTCACTTCTTTTTGAAACAGAACACAAAAAAGAAATAAAATGTCTTCACATCAAATCGACCGCTTTACTGATCACGTCATGGCTTTGAAAAAGGTTATGGGAACGCCCCCGGGAATTTCCGTTCGGGGTTTTGGGGGAAAGAGTCTAATGTGGCTTTGAAAGTATGCCAACCCATGGTCAAATCCCCTCATGGCCTTAGAGGGCACATAACGGGCCAGGGAACTAAAATAAACAAACCCATCCTCCTTTTCCGGTAAAAATCCATTCTTTACCTCTGTCCGTATCCCTTTTTTTAAAGGTCTTTGACACGATCTACTTTTTGCAACGCCAAGCAGAGAGAGAATGCATTGCTCCTCTCTCTTCTTTCCCTCCCCGGAGTTGCCCTTTTTGGGAAAGGAAGTAAGTGTTAGGAGGGGTTTTGCGGGTGACTAGTAGCACAAAAGGGGAAAACTTTTGAAATCAGATAAATAAATTTATGTACATTTTCATTCTTTTTTCTTTCTGTCCAAATTAGGCAATAAACAAGCCAGGGAGAGAGAAAGAGAGAGGAGAGGAGAGAGGGGAATAAGAGAAGAGAGAGAGAGAGAGGAGAGGAGAAAAGAGAGAGAGAGAGAGAGAGAGAGAGAGAGAGAAGAGAGAATGACAAAATCCCAATAGAGCAGACGACAAAAAATAATATAAAAAATACAGGGAATTTAACAGCGCAAAATCTTGAAAAAAAACAAATAAAAGCGCTCCATTCACCCATTTTTGCTGCACCCAGCCACGATTAATAGTTTTTTAAAAATTTAAATATAAACAAAACACGCGGCACAATTAACAGTTTTTACAAATAAAAATGAAACACAACCGCGCGCGCCCCACACCCCAAACAACACCCCAAACACACACACAAAACCACACCACAACCACACACCAAAAGTTGTACACTCGGGGCTAAGGGGGGGGGGGGGGTTTGGTTTTTGAGGGCGGGGGAAGGATGAATGAAAAAAGAGGAGAGAATTTAGGTTTGAAATAAAGCGTCTTTGGGCTGGTTTTAAAAAGCATCATAAGTGGTTTTGACGAAGGGAGAGAGGGAGGTCTTTCCAGATCAGGGGCCCGAAACAGAAAAAAAAAAGAGCGACGGCCAACTGGACTGGTTAAAATCTAGGTATTCTTAACCCAAAAAGGATCTGCGCAGAGGGGAGGGAAACGAGGGAGTGTACAAATGAAGCATTCACAGGGGTAGGAAGGGTCCCTTTTTTGTGGAGACTTTTGTAACAGAGGTAAGATCTTAAGTTTATCCTCTGTGAAGGCACAGGGAGAGATCGCAAGAGGGAGAAATGTGTCGTTTTTTTTCTTTCTGAGGACTATCAGTCAAGTTTTGTATACTTTGAAGAGGGTGGATAGATGATGCTGGCAGCCCACCAGAAGGTTTTGCAATATCCAGAGGAGAGAATGAGAGATTGACTGTTTGGATGTTGCATCAGGGGACAGAATTTTCGAACGCACTAATGCCCGAAATTGATGTAGACGATGGCGGGTTTGGGTATAAATTTTTGCGGAGAGCGTGTTTCGATAGCTACCCTAGATATTCACTACAGTGGATAGGGGGACAGATTTTGCCGAATTCTTTAAAGCTGTTGTTTGGAAGAGAGTTTGTGTTTGGTCGCTATAAGCATGGCTTGGGGTTTTATCTGCTTTAGTTGAACTTGTTCTCTATCATCCATTTTTGGATATCTTGAAGGCAGCAGGAAAAAATTTGTAAAGAGGGAAGGCGGGTTTTGGGGTTTCACTGCTAAGAATCGGGGTCGTCTGCATAAAAAGATGGTGATTTGATGCGGTTTATTATATGGAAAGTGGGGCAGTGTAGAGGTAAAAAAGAACGGGGCCCGAAAAAGCCCCCTGTGGGACTCCACATTCCATTTTGGCGGGTGCTGATTGAATTTTTTTCGTAACTGGGGGAATCGGTCTGAAATATGAACGAACCGGGTGGGGGCTGTGTTTTTAATACCAAATTTTTCGGGGGGACGGAGAGAAGAATTGAGGGGGTATATGTCAAAGGCTGCAGACAAGTCGAGGAGAGTGAAAAGGGATATTTTTCCTGAGTCAGAACGTGCAAAAGGTTTGAAGGTGTGGACTAGGGTGGTTGGTGCGTGGTTGGGACGATGGCAGACTGAAAAGGGGAAGGGATTGTTGGAATGAAGATGGCTATTGAGTTGTTTCAGAACAACTTTTTTTAAGGGCTTTAGGATAAAAGGTAGGTTTGAAACGGCTGTAATTCTTTTAGAAGTTAGGGTCGAGGTCGGCTTTTTGAGTAGAGGTGTAACTATAGCAGTTTTAGATCTATGGGAAAAAATTTCCCAGAGAAGGAGAGTTTACTATTTTCGTGATAGTGGGTATGAGTGTGGAAGACTGAGTGAGAAGGAAAGCAGGATAGGACGAGTCACTGTTTTATTGTCTTTCTTTCAGAATTGTTTGATTTTTTTCTTTTACTTGTTGGGTGAAAGAAAATGAAGGAATGCCCGTGAATGGGGGTCAGGAGGTGGGGTTGGAAAGAAGTCTGATTTCCCGTCTGGGCGAATGGGTTTCGGCTTTGTCAGAGAAGAAAGAAAAAAATATAGCAGGGAAGTTCGGAAGGGCTGTGAACAGTGGGGAAGGGGGTTGCCTTGCGGATCCCAAAGAGTTGAGGTGAGGGAAAAAAGAGATTTTTATGGATGTAGCATCAAGAACTGGAAAAGAATACTTTGCTTTGCTGAAGGATTAAGGTTTTGGGCTTTTTTGTTTGTTTTTGAAGGATTGCTTATTTTTTTCGTTTTTTGTTTTTCCCATTGTCGCTCGAGTTTTTCGGCGTTTTCGTTTTTGCGACCGGGTTATGGGGGTACCCTGGGGGCAGGGCCCCTTAGGAAAAATGAGGTCGGTGGGGGGCCCCATGCTCATCGAGCAGTTGGCCAAAAACAGTGTTTGGGAGTGTTTGAGGGTCAGTGTGGTCGGGATTTTTGATAGGGTTCAGAGCTTGGGTAGAGAAAATTTTGGGTATCTTGGACTTGAGATTGCGACGGGGGATGCACTTTTTCTTTTTAAAAAGGCCTTGCAATGTTTAGAAAGAAAGGGTGGCAGAATGGTCGAAAGCAGTTCATTAGTGCGGAACAGCCCGATGGATCTAGTGAAAAATCATGATGAGCCAATCTAAAAATTGACCCGTTGTGTGTGCTTTATTTACCATGGGACAGAGAGTGGTTTTGACAAAAAAAGAGAAAAGGGGGTTGAGTCAGGAGAAGAGGTTGTCAAAGTGGGGAATTAAAGTCGCCAAGAATGATAAGTTTCTTTGGGGGAGGGGTGTAGTGTCAAGAGAGATTGGAATCTTGTGAAAAAGGGAAAATGTCAGTGTTTTACGGTGGGAGGTGGGGGGTAAAGGCAGCAGAAGGGGACAGAATGGCCGGGTAGGGTTTAGGGGTTTAGTTCACAGACTTCAAAGATTCCCGGGGGAAAAAGGGGGGGAGTGGAGAAAGAAAAGCCGGGTGCAGCGTGTCCTTTTAAACGACAGCGATGCCACCTCCCGGGAGTCGGGGGAAGGAAAGAGTCTTTTAGCCCGGGGTGTTAGCTGTTTATCTAGTTCTGGCCTTGTTTTTTTAACCATGTTTTTTTGTGAGAAAAGTTAAATCTAGGTTTTTTTCAGAGATAAAATGGAAAGGAAACAGCCCCTTTTCCCTCGGGGAAACGATTGTACTTGTGCGACAGATGTGAAGAATATTTGAAGGAACGGAGGGTTTAAGAGAAAAATGGTGAGTTAGGACAAGGGTTGAGGAAGAAGATGAAGGCGATGGCAGATAAGTAGTCAGTGGGAGAAACAGACAAGAGTTTTCATGATGAGTTTAGGTGTGGAGGGTGGAAAAGGAAATGAGTCAAGGGGATCTGAAACTTTTACACAGCATGAAAACATTTCAATCAAGAAAAGTCTTTTTTAACATAGAAGATAAAAAAATAACAGGGGGGGGAAACATGTCACGGGGAGATGAGCGCGTAGTCAGTGGTTACGGCAGTGACGCAGGGTGAGGGGGGGACACGTGGGGGCCGGGAAAAGCAGGCGATGACGTCTGCCTGCACGTTTTCTCTCGGTTTTTTGCGATGAATCTAGGTTTTAAATTTGTTGCTTTTTTAGCTTCGCAAGTCCCCTTTTTTTTTTGGGGGCCCCATTTCACACAATAGTGTTCTCAGTTTACAGTGGTGTGTGCATTGGGTGGGTTTTAGGGAAAATGGATGTTGGCGGTGGGGTGGTGGGTTAAATTCGTGAAGCACGTGCAATTTGTCACGATGCGCAGGGTCAGGTA
>JAQIHA010001036.1:0-12412 GCA_028751875.1 Rapana venosa
AACCAAATTTACAACGCACCGCTGTAATTTATCACGGGCCATATTCTCACAATGAAGGGATATTCTACAGCAGTCAGATTTCCCTACCTTGGCAAAACCCTGGTCCCCAAAAAACCCAACAATTGCCGGATAACGAGAGACCCAAAAGTCAGATCTTCCTTGAAGGCCCAGGAAGACGTCTGGCAACAAAGAAGGCGTTTGCCACACCACCACCCGAAGTCTACAGCTCAGCATTGTCACCACCTCACTTGTCCCCAGAATTTGGGACCCTATACAAACAATGCGATAAATTTGCTCTTAAGCTATCTGATAGTAGCTCCTGCACATCAAGGGCAATCAGTTCCAGACCCCGGGAATGCTATCTTACATCAATATAACCTTCAGCTATTGTCCTAGTATATGTTATGATAGGGGTATAGGGGGTTGATATGATTGATACGATATCGTTAGATTTACACACGTTTTGGTCCTTATCCACCATGAACTGGTCAGCCCAGAAAGCTGTTTTTACCGTAGTCATGGTATATATTATATTATTGTGGTTTTTTGTTTTTGTGTGTGTTGTGCGCGTGCGCACGCGCGCGCCGCGCCGTCGGTGTGTTGTATTAAGGCGTTCATTATAACCGAAAGTGTAGGAATGATTGCCCTAGTGAAGAAGACTTGAGTTGATTATGGACAAGGAGGATGAAATAGCCATCGAGTGCTTGAAAGCGGTGAGCTGATTGTGGGCACAGTAGTGTCAGACAAACCTGACACGCCTATCAATCCTTTCACAGCCTTTGGGGGCCTATCCTGCATGGGTTTTGTGTAGGGGAGAAACTCCACACCTCATTTATATGTATGCCGCGGCCATTTATTCTCACCGTAAAGAGACTGGATCCCATGAATGGAGTTTTGTATGCCTGCTGAGTATGGCGTGTGTGCTTGTTGACACACCCGCGAACGCGCGCATGTAGACAGACAGAGAAATACACACACATACACACAGAGCCAATATATGGCTCTGTGTAATAGCTCACACACAACATATACATTAACCACACACACACACACACACACACACATACACACACACACACACTTATCGTTCATGGGTCCTGGGCTAGAGCCCTGAGGTTCGCCAATGGTAATTTTTTGCCTATGCCATCGGTTTTGCGTCACCATTCAGGCAGCTGCATTCAGGCTTCGTGAATAGACTGATATGATTATGTCATGGTTTCATCCCATGGTAATTACGTTATGAGATAGTTTATGTTATCTGATACAATTTTTAGGTGTTGTTATTGTGTATTCCCCAACATTACACTCTGGGGGGTCACCCAGAATGTGCACTCTGACTTGCTCGCCCCACCTGGGAATCACTGTGAGTTGAAATGCACACTAGGATAATTTTTTGCGTGTACGTTTTTAAGTACCTCGTCAATGGGCAGCCATACCCACTTAAAGGGGATTATTTTCTCTTTAAAAAAGGAGAGTGCGGGTTAGTTTTTTGTTGGGGGTTTTTTTTTTGATCATTTTCATTAAAGACTTGCATGGCCGAAGCAACTAAAACACAACATTTTACAAAAAAACAACATTTAGGGGGGCCTTGGCATTAGTGACATCAATCGCACAGCTTTTGGCCGGGGCCAATTTTTTAAAGTTGAATTTGGCATTTCCCCCACCCCCCCCCCCCAAATGATTTTCGATTTTTAATGCACCACTTTACCGAAATCTTTTCATTGCGTTTTCAAGCAAATTAAACTCTCTCCTCTCTTCTCTCCTCTCTCTCTCTCTCCTCTCTCTCTCTCTCCTCCTCTCCTCCTCTCCCTTTCCTACCCCTTCTCTCTGCCCTCGTCTTTTTCTCTGTAGAACATTCTTTTTTACATGAACCCGCTTCATGAAAGGTCTTTGTCTCGGGATTAATAGGAACATTTTTTTCAATAATTTGTTTTGTTTGTTTTGTTTTGCAACGGGGAAAAACCGGGTTTTTAATGGAAAGAGAGGCAATGGAAATAAAACAAAGGAACAAGGACAAATTTTATTGCGTCAAAATTTTTATAACCTTTAGCATCCCTAAAACAATCATTGGTAATGCCTTTTGTGTGTGGGTGTTGTTGTGGGGTTTGTGTTTGTTTATGTTGGTTGTATGGGGTTTGGTGTATTAATTATTTTAAAATTCAAAAAACTTTCAAAGCCAACTGTGACCCCAAAAAACGGGCAAGGAAATTCATCATACATTCTGTCTTTAAATCACAGACAAGACTACCCAAAAGGAAAGGCTTTTGCTGGTACAGCATGGTAAATAAATTTAAAACCTAAACAAACGTAAAAACTGCTAAAGGTTTAAAGGGGGGTGGCCATTTAATCTGTTTTATATGGGTGCCCTTCCTCATTAGCCTTAAAACAACTTCTTTTTTTTACATTTTTTTCCTTCCTTTTTTTAGCACCAATGGGGGGTACCACTGCAGAAAATGCAGATATCCATACATTATTATCATCTGATTTAAATAAACACCCCCCAAACTGATGAAGCCAATTTTCCCTAAATCACAGTTTCTGCTCCTCCTCAAAGTCTTTGAAAGGGATGAATCAGTAAATGTGGCTGTAAATTTTTTTATAGTGGCTCAAAAAAAATAATAATAATAATACAAATTTATAAGTCTATATCTTTCAAAAAAACCCCAATAAAACGCTTTCATTTATCCTGTTTTCACAGCACCAGTTACAATTGATAATTTTTACAAAATTTAATGTAACCCCCTGCGCTCAAAACATCTGTGATCTATTTTAAAGCAAGCTCCAAAACTAAAAACAGTTTCTAGAGGACCTCACTACACCTATGAACCCAGCTAATTAATTGTTTCAGGAGGATCCTAAGACCCATCACGTCCCCACAAAACTTTCTCAAGTTGATTCTCGTTAAAAAATTGTTCCCTTTGCTCACCTCCCACCCTTATTGTGACAAACCCCCAAGCTTTTTGGGGGCTCTGCATAAGTTCTGTACCTGTTTTTGATTTTTTGCATTGGACAAGTCTTTGTCACAATGGCATCACCCCTGCCACTTTTTTCTGTTGTGTTTGCGCCTAACGGTACAACTACGGCTGGGGGCTTTTCTTTTGGATTGAACCCCGTGTTTGGTTTAAAAAAGGGAACGGGCCTCTTTTGGTAAATTTTTTTTGAAAGGATCTGTCCTACCTATAAAAATTTTTAAAACCAATACCTAACATATCTTAGAGCAGAGGATATCTATTTTGTTTCACAGAGACAGAGAGAGAGGAGTATTTCACTTCCCCCAAATCTCAGAAAGTCAAGGGGGTCCACACTTGCCTGCCCTATCCCCTCCCTCTATCCCTCCCCCTCCCACTATCTCTACTCCATCATTAAAGACTACAAAGTGGGCACGTCTACAGTTGTTGAGCACTTTCTGACCATCTCTCTACTTTGTGCACACACACACCTTTCTCCTCCCCCCCCCCCCAAAAAAAAAAGGCTCTTTTGTAGCCCAAAGTTCAGTCAGGGACCATTGAAGGTGCAGCACAATAGCTCCCAAAGGTACCTCCACGGATCATTGAGCACACTTTATCATGGCGATTATCATGGCTCCACCTACTGGCAGCCCCCGCCCCCACCACCCCCCCCCCCCCCCCTACCTTCAGACCGTCCCTTTGCTTACACCCCACCTCCCAACCCCTTCCCCTAACAAAAGACCCCCCACCCCCCACTCTGCTGGACTGGCCATTTATCTAGGAGGACTGAACAGACTCTGTGTGATGTACATCCCCCCCAAAAAAACCCCCACCATTGGCCACATGAATTGGTCAAAAAAGGGGAATTTTTTACCATTGAGAAGAACACCACCAGTTAAATGGTAATGCGTCTGCATTCATTGATAATTTTACTGGCTGCTCCCCCCCAACCCTCCCCATCCCCCCTCCCTGCCTATTGCCATACCTCCCTTTCTTTAGCCAAATATGATCCCTAGACTAGTTGTAGTGTCTAATGGTTAGAATTGTAATGTCTTCATTCAGAAGACATTAGTGGTTGTTCTTTCATGTATTAGTGTACGTTTGTCGTGCAGTGTATGACTAGTGTGATGTAGTGGGTGTAGTGTAAATGCATGTGTAGTGTATGTAGTGTAGTAGTATATAGTGTAAGTGCAGTGTAGTGTAGTGTATGTAGTAGTGTGTGTGGTGTGGTGTGGCGTAGTGTAACGTAGAAAACAGGTTTTTCATTCACCAAGATTCTCCAGGTAACTGTGGAGGAAAGGAGAGGGAGAAGTAGACAGACTATCTTAGAAAAGGAGACGAAGGAGTAGACAGACTCTCTGGGGGAAAGGAGATGAAGGAGTAGACAGACTCTCTGGGGGAAAGGAGACGAAGGAGTAGACAGACTCTCTGGGGGAAAGGAGACGAAGGAGTAGACAGACTCTCTGGGGGAAAGGAGACGAAGGAGTAGACAGACTATGCAGGGAAGGAGATGAAGGATAGACAGACATTCCAGGAAACTGTGGAGGAATGGAGACGGAGTAGACAGACTGTCCAGGGAAAGGAGAGGAAGGGATAGACACGGGAAAAAAAGAGAACAAAAAAAAGATAGATCTACAACATCGCAGAAGGCACTTTATTTCTCCAAATTTGGTGTCTTAATCACTGCTCTCTCTCTCTCTCTCTCTCTCTCTCTCTCTCTCTCTCTCTCTCTCTCTTAACACGTGCTCAGTGACTGCATTCTATGCATGCATTGTGTAGGTATAGGTAAGCTTGCTGTGTACGTGTGTGTGTGTGTGTGTGCGCTTGCTTACTTGTTTGTGGGTGTGTATGTAGGCGTGTGCGCGGCTTGCTTTACATAAAACTGCCACCTCCTTGCGTAATATCACAAAGCGGCAATACAGGGCTGAACAAAGTGGCCTGTATGGATTATAAATCCGGTATCTAAACATGTCTACCCATATCATTCTGCTGTATAATCTATTCTTGCTCATTACCCTCTTTTTAACGTACAAATTATTTCTCTATTAAGATATAATACTGACTGCCAAAAACAAACAACAACAAAAAAAACAAACGAATTAGAGTAAAGATTCCCGGTATAAAGAAACACTTTACACCCTCACATTGCAAACTGAACAGAAAACAAACATGTCACAGAGAGAGAGACAGGAGAGAGAGAGAAGAGAGAGAGAGAAGAGAGCAAGTATATCAGTAAGAGAGACAGACAGAGAGAAGAGAGAGAGAGAGAGAGAGGAGAGAGAGAGAGAGAGACAAAGAGACAGAAAGACAGAGAGACAGAGAGAGCAAGTATGTCAGTAAGAGAGACAGAAGACAGAGAGAGAGAGAGAGAGAGACAGAGACAGAGACAGAGAGAGAGCAAGTATATCAGAGTGAGTGAGAGAGAGAGAGAGAGTGAGAGCGAGAGAAGGACAGAAACAAAGAGAGAGAGAGAGCAAATATGTCAAGAGAGAGAGAGAGAGAAGAGAGAGAGAAGAGAGAGAGAGAGAGAGAGAGAGAAGAGAGAGAGAGAAGACAGACAGAGAGAGGGAGAAAGAAAAGAGGAAGAGAGACGAGAGAGACAAGACAGACAGTGACACAGCAAACAAATGAGAGAAAGAGAGAAAGAGGGGGAGGGAACGAGGTAGAGGAAACGTGTGTGAGAGAGAGAGAGAAGAGAGAGAGAGAGAGAGATAGTGTGTGTGTGTATGTGTGTGTTCACATCATATATACACACTGGAAGGAAGGAGGAGGGGGACAGACCTCTTAATGCTGAAGGCCTATTTGTTTGGCCACAATACACCAACCCGACCTCTGGCCAGCGTTTGCTCTACAGTCGTGCAAATAAAACATTATTACAGAGACTCTCTTGCTTAATGTTGTCTTTTTGCTTATGGCGTGCGTGGGGGAGAGAGAGAGAGTTAACTAACTACTCTAGGGGGCAATGCAGTAGGTTTGTTATCGACACAATCCTGCAAAAGTCTGATCCTCCTCCCCCTCCTCCTCCTCCCACACTCAGAAAGTGGTCACCATAACCCATTAACCGTTCAAGACCGCCTGCATAGGGGGTATGACTAAGTAGACAATCCATTTCAAACAATCAATTTAAAACAATCAATGACGGACGCTGTAGCTGAATGGTTAAGACCGTTCGCTTTTAATCCCGTGGGTCCATGAAGTCGTGGGTTCGAATCTCCTTGGTGGCGTATGGTGTAATTGAGGGTGGGGATGTTTACCGTCTTCCAGGTCAACTGAAGTGCAGACCTGATAGTGACTTAATTTTCCGTCGTGTACGTATACATACAGAGATCAAATATGCTCGTTTAAGATCCCATCATTCATGTGACGAAAACGCCAAAAGAGACAGCATGCGACCTGCACAATGAATGAAGTGAGCTGCTTTGAAGTGGGAATGTGTCGGCTTAGGCCAGCGGGCAGACCTAAAATATCACAAGCACAGGAGAAGACCAGACACTATGCACCCCACCCTGTAGGCCTAAGGGAACAGAGAATACCAATACGAATATTTTTTTTTAAATTGAAGGCAAATGGATAAGCTTAAAGCTTCTTTACACCATGCCCTCAACCCCACCCACTCAATGCCTTTCCCCCCGAAAGAAGAAAAACAGAAAAAAAAACCAAAACAAAAACACACACAAGGGAAAAACCCAAACACAGAGAGAGAGAGAGAGAGAGAGAGAGAGAGAGAGAGAGAGAGAGAGAGAGAGAGAGAGAGAGAGAGAGAGAGAGAGAGAGAGAAAACAAATATCTATGTTTGAAACAGTCCAATAATTATGTCCTAGATGGCGTTGATGTATGAAAGCTGACAATGCTTGACAAACTCAACAAGCATAGACACACACGAGCACGCGCGCACACACGCTCACACACACACACATATCTCAACACATACATGCATACTCACTGGCACGCATCCCCCTACCCCTTTCTTCTCTTTCTTTGTGTCCCATCACGTCCTGACTCCCACCAGAAAGAGAGTGAGGGAGGTGGGGGAGGGGTAGGGAGGGAGGGAGCCAGGGGGTGGGGGGTCAGGCTGACCAGACTGTACTCAAACACAGCCAACATTCTGTCCCTGGCATCTTCCAGCATATATATACACCCCCAGCACCAGCACCAGAATTCCTCCTTCCCCAAACTGACAGAGGCGCCCTTCTCCCACTCTCCAGAGACCCCCCATCCCCCTTTCCTCCTCCGCTTGTGCCCCCCCCCCCCCCTCTCTACCTCTCTGCCTCAGGCTCCACTCTGCCTCTCCTCTCCTCTCCAGTGTCTGTCAAAGGTCACAGCAGAAGGACTGTGTGCACGTGCTGTCTGGACCACAGTTACACACACACACACACACGAGCGGACAACGAATGTCACTAGTCTTGACCTCTACTTTACACACTGTATGGATGTTTTTTTGTTTTTTGTTTTTTTACTGTCTGCCAGAATGTGTCAGTCTGACAGGAGGAGATTAATTTACAGCCTAGACAAGATCAAGAAGATGAAGTCAGGAGAATTGGAGGACATGGTGGAATTGTTATACATTGTATGATTTTGGTTTCGTTTGGTTTAGGTTATTGTCGTGTGGGAGATCAATCATAAGCAGAACGTTGCTATCTAAGATGATGTTGTAATTGTTACATTTACATTTTTGTCGCTATCATTTTCCGCTGTTATGATGACTACAACACTGCATGCCATACTGCTTTTTTAAAAATATATACTAAGGTTGTTACCATGGTTACCCCCCACCCAAAAAAAAAGCCAAACAAAAAACAAAAACACAAAACCCAACAAAACAACAAATTTACAAAACAGAAATAACTTCACTCGCTAGGAGATGCTGATTCAAAATGCTTTTGAAATTTAAAAGATGAATGATACCAAAAATTCTGCTGGACCAAATTCAGATAGTCTGTTTGACCAAAGAAAAACGATTTTCGTTCTTTCGGTAAACATAGTTCGTGGTTGGAACATAGCATTTCACTTCATCCTTCCCACCAGTATTGATTTAATAATAGACGCTCGACAGGCAAATCCCCTGAGTCCATAAAGCATATTGATGAACTTTTGGAACCAGAACCAAGGTGGGTTTTTTTTTCTTTTCGTCTTCAAGTATTTTAGTGATGCAAAAGTCTATATTGACACAAATGTTTATCTCATTCTTTTTCCTCCCAGACCTGTCTGATCTTGTTTCATGAAGTATTACAATGCAAATGTACTTCCTGGTGTGTTTATGTCTTGTTGTTGGATAAAACGTACAACAGATGGAAAAGAATAAAGTGCTATTTGCAGTTGATGTTTTTATTGATGATTCTACATCAGTGAACTTTCGACTATGGACTACGAAGGTGTACTCTCTCTCTCTCTCTCCTCTCTCTCTCTCTCTCCTCTCTCTCTCTCTCTCTCTCGTCCTCTCTCTCTCTCTCTCCTCTCTCTCTCTCTCTCACACACAAAACACACACACCACATCCCACACACACACACACACACACACACACACACACACACACACACACCCCAAAACACACACACACACACACACACACACACACTATTTTTCTTATGGAGTTAGTCTATTATTATTGTATGGTAACAGAAAGCTACAGCTTGGTGGAACCAAGAGGTGAAGGAAGCCATCAAGAAAAAAAAGCAGCTATATAAAGCTGTCAAGACCAAGACAGAAGAGGGCTACGTCAAGTACAGAATCGCAAGAAGACTAGTAATCGTGTTGTGAAAGCCTCCAAAGAACAATCTTGGGCGACTTATGGAGAGAAGTTAAGCGAAATTTGCAAGAACTCCCAAGAGAATTTTTCAAAGTGTGAAGACGATGAGAGTAAGAGATGAGCCATTCAATCCAACAACAGTAGTGAATGATGCAAATGAGAGGCACTGCACAAAGAAGAGAAATTCTGAAACGATGGAAGACTATTTTAAAGATCTTTTAAACCCATCTGGAGTACAACTTCCAGCTCGCAGTTCTCACCACGCTACAAAGACCAGTTAGAGCCCCAAATCCTTGAAGCTGAAACAAGAAAAGCAATTAAAACCAGCCCAAAGGGCAAAGCGGCAGGTGATGACGGCATAACAACTGAAGCCATCCTTGCATGCGGAGAAACGGGATTTAAGTGGCTCACCATCATCTTCCAGAAAGCATGGGAAGAGAGGAAAGTACCAATGGACTGGCAAAATGCAATAGTGGTGCCAATTTGGAAGAAGAAGGCAGCAAGAGAGACTGCAGCACCTACAGAGGCATTTCACTTCTCAGCCATGTAGGGAAAATGTATGCAAAGATTCTGGAACAGCGCACAAGAGCCAAAGCAGAACACCTACTGAGCAATGCCCAGTTTGGCTTTTCGGAAAGGAAGAGGGCACAGATGCCATTTTCGCACTCCGGACAGCTGTGTGAAAGAGCCATCGAATACAACCAAGACCTGCATACAGTATTCGTTGACCAAGAAAAAGCTTTCGACCGAGTCAACAAGACAAGCTCTGGAAGATCCTGGAGCAGTATGACGTGAAGGGGCAGTTGCTTGATAACATCAGAGCAATCTATGCCAACAGTATGAGACGCAGTCCGAACAGCCAGTGGGAACATCCGACTGGTTCCCGGTTACATCAGGGGTCAGGCAAGGCTGCGTACTCTCCCCCCTTCTCTTCGTGATCTACATGGACCAGATTACAAAGGAAGCCAACCCAGATCCTGAGGCCCTGAACGAACTATTATTTGCTGACGACCAGTCCCTGATGAATCAGAACAAAGCAGCTCTTCAAGAACACACAGACCAACTCAACACAAGCTGCGAGAGGTATGACATGAAGATCATATCACCAAAACAGAAGTTATGTCTGTCAGCAGAAATCAGGAAAGCTGGACATCAACATCAACGGCACCCAGCTAAAACAGACCAAAGAATTTAAATACCTTGCACCCTCTTCACTGAAGATGGAAAATTGGACAGGAGATAGAAACAAGATGCCAGAAAGCGAACGAAAGTCAGTTACCAACTTGCCCCCTTTTTAAAACATCCCAGCATCCCAATGAGCCCAAGCAAAACTCATCAACGCCATCTTCGTTCCAAACACTCACATACCAGTGTCAGACATGGGCCCAAACAAAAGCCTTAGAGAAAAAAACTGGTCACATGTGAAATGCGCTGCCTGAGAAAAGCTGTCAACAAGACCAGACGTGACAAGATCAAGAATGAGTGATCAAGACATGGTTGGACTAACCCCAAATTTCTCCACCATATCGAACAACAAAGGATCGGGTGGTTTGGTCACCTCACTAAAATTTGCCGCCCAACCAACCAGCCCTACGGGCATACACCATCAAATACAATGGCTGGAAAGCCAGAGGTAGACCAAGGAGACGATGGAGCGACTCCGTGGCTGACACCCTGCGAGCCCATGACCTGTCACTACATCAAGCCTCCCGCCTAGCTGCAGACAGACGTCTGTGTCTCCCCGCGACGCCGAAGGGCACCAGCGGCAGATGAAAGAAGAAGAAGAAGAATAATGTAGTTAGATAATATTGATCAAGTTTTTTGTTCCTAGATAGATGGCTTGATGAAAAAAAGCAAATGCATTGCTTATTCAACTGTATGTTTGTCCGTCGTGTCCGACGATAACCTCCAAAACAGCAGAGGAGGTAGCTGCTGTTTCCAATACTGGGCAGAAATTTGATTATAGTGGAGATGCCTTGCCCACAGTACATCCCCACTCTCTCGGCCAAGTGGGCATAAGGACAGTCAGCGTTGGAGATGTTCTCCAAAGGCCAACCAGCCCTCAGGGCTGCATGCAGCACATAAGGACTGTGCAAGTCAAGCCTCCTAGTCAGAGAGTCATAGTCGATCACTAAAGACTAAGCTGTAAAGTGGAATTCCATGAGTGGGAAAGCCACTGGTCATACAGCCTCTCACTTTGCTGTTGCCCCCAGCGTAAATGGTTTAATCAAGAACTGTGATAAAGCCCAGGCGCTGACGGCAAGGTATTCAACGTACCATCTGGAAATAAAATTTTGTCTTGACTTGACCTGACTTGACACACACACACACACACACATAGAGGAGACTCGTGCGGTACACTTTAATCTGATTAATTAATCGATTTTTTGAAAGGACAGAGGGCACTTTCCTGTCATGTAGTTCATTTGCATTCGGTAATAGCCCTCTTTTTTCTTCTTTTTTTCCCTTTTCTTTCTTTTTTTTCTCCCGCACACAAGGCGTTACCCAGTGGTATCTGAACCAGCGATCTCTGGCCTACTTCTTGATCCCATCTCGGGTGGTAGTTTGCGCAGCCCCTGGCAAGAGGTCTGGGGTCCTTGAGGTCATTCTTCTTTCACCAACAATGCACTACTTCTTCAACAAGGCTTTCGTTTTTTCTCTTTTTTTCTTTCTTTTTCTAACGGCTCCTAATTGTCTTTCTAGCAGTGAATGGGTGACGGTCTGTAGCTTTCTGTTCATGCGTTAAGTAGAGAACTAAGCCGACTTCTTTACTAGTAGTCCCTGCTTTGTGGGAAATAAATAATTATGTGCATAGCTTAAGTATTCTATCAATGGATCTTGAGGGTTAACCCCATTTCCTCTAGTTTCAATGTTAGGCACTTATCAGGTTAGGGGACGGGATAGATCAGTTGTCCGAGGAGCACTTGCTTTCCCCAAGCTAAGGTTCAGCAGCGTTGAGCGTGGCTGTCTCTTGGATAGGTGACGTTTCGTGCGCCTTGGCTTCAGTGCAGTCCCCCAGTTCACCCAGCTGTAAATAGGTACCTGGTCTATTTAGGGACAGGGAAGGTAAAGCAGTGAGGGAGAGGAGATGGGCGCCGCCTTCAATATGCTGGCCCCTGGAGAAGCTGAGTGGAGCTGAGGTCTCTGACACTTCGCCCACCAACGACAGCATATGATGTGAGAACACCTTTACCTTACTCATATAGTGTATTGTTTATTTGGAGAGCAGGCAAACCATATGTATTGTCCTAAGCATAAGGTTTTGGGGATTGCACGTTCGATTTCGGCCTGAAACAATAATTTGCGTGATCACTTCAGCCAAGATAGATGGAAATGTCATAATTTTACATCGCTTCCTCCTACGCTGTGCCGTTTCATGACATTTGGGAAAATGTCTTTTTATCTTGGGGGAAAGTAAAAAAAAGAAGAAAAGGATTTTTTTATATATCATCTTTCATCAGTTTTTTATCAAACTTGACACATCAGGTGGGCCCTCCCCATTTTGGGGGTTTTGGGGGTGACCCTACCAATGAAAGAGAAGAAGGGGAGAGAGAAGAGAGAGAGAGACAGAACAGGACAGAGACACAGAGACCCAGAGAGGACACACACACATCAGAAAGAAAAGAGGGGAGATAGAGATAAGAATTGCACCAAGAAAAACGCCAGAAGAGGGATGTATATTTGTCCTTAAGTGGTCATTGTGGTAAAGTGGGCAGG
>JAQIHA010001037.1:0-12400 GCA_028751875.1 Rapana venosa
AGAATGCTGGGGGCGTGGGGAGGAGGAGAGAGGAGAGGGCAAAAAGCTGTTTTTGATGCCTGAGGCATTAAAGCATGAGGAATCCATGGGGTGATGCCTGCATTGAGGCATTGGGGGGTCCGGGGGTGACGACATATTGGCATTGGGGGGCCATAAAAAGGGATGCGCACTGAAGAGGAAATTGAGGCCGCATGGGGTTAATTTGGCATCTCATCTCCTCTCTCTTCGTTGAGTCTTCTTTTTTATGCCCGGGGGTTTTTTTTTTCTTCCTTGTCGTTAAAAACTGAGGGTACACATAGCATGCAGGATACAAAAAAATGAGGGGAATTCATTAAAAGAAAACAAAAAGTATTTATTTTTTAAAGTTATTGATTACAACACTGATCTCGTCAGGTTTGGAAGCCATAATGCTGATGTAACAAACATGTAGCAAAAAGGCCCCCATGGCATTACATAAAGCTGATGAAGCGGGTTTTTTTTTTCAAATGTTTCAAAGAAAGATATTGTAAAATGTGACAAGTCAAGCGAAATGATCATCATGTTGGAGGAATATGTAAATAATCCATATTATTTTGGTTAAATCCCATTCATCTGTTTGAGAAACCCAAAGCAAATGCCACTGTCAGCAGAGCACAACAAGTTACAGCTTCCCATGTGCTCAACCCAGTGAAGATTCAATTTTCACATCTGGCAGGGGTAGACATCCATTTGTTCACACTGTAAAATAGCAGTAAAATTTGTTTGGAAACAGCTTTATCAAAAAGGAGACCCAGCCTTTTGCCTGGTCCTAAGTCCAGGATGGAAATGGGGAAGGTTTGCTTGGGGGGCAACCACCACATCAAAAATAACCTGCTACAGAACACCAAACAAGATTAATGTAAATAAATTTTGGGTGACAAGCTCAGCAAGATGTTTGAAAGGCATTGTAGGGAGGAATAGTGGTGAAAAGCCGAAAGGAAACTTCTATTCCGCGATGTCCTTTTTGGCAAAGCCCAAACAGGAGGTGAGAGGGGAAGCCGGAATTTTGCAGCTGTATGAAGCTGGAAAAAGACACGGCAGGTTGTGCAAGAGATGAAGAAATATAGGCTTAACATCTTTGGAATCAGTAAGATGAGGTGAACGGATCTGGCATCATGACCCTTGGTCAGGGGACAGTTTTGTTTCTGGCGCACGGATGGCAACATCAGGACGGGGGTATCATCAGGGAAACAAGGGGGCCAGAAAGAGCAATGGGATGGGAGCCAGTCAACCGAGAAATCAAAAGCCAAAATTTCCCCAAAATCCCAAGACCACCTCACAGTGTTAACGCACAAAGAGCAAGCCACGGAGGAGGAGAAAGATTTGTTTACACCATCCCTTTCAGGAACAATAGACAAGACAAACAGCACGGACATCCTACTTCTCATGGGAGACTTCATGCAGGTGGAGTGGGAAATACCGGTACGAAACTTGCATGGGAGAGGATGGAGTGGGAAGATGAAACGACAAGGGGCAGCGTTTTGAAAGATACATTCTTAAAAGGGTTTGGTGATAGGTGGTTTTACCATCTCCAACACAAAACCATCCATAAACTGACATGGTATCACCAGATGGAGAACCAGCAACCAATAGACCACATGCCATCCAACCAAAGTGAGGAGCCCCAATAAAGGGACGTGAGGAGCCATTAGGGGAGCAAACGTTGGCAGCGATCACCATCTTGTGTTTGCAGACTCAGCAAAGCTCAAGGAAAACACAAAAAAAGAAAAATGAGCAACTCTTGCCCAAAGGGAAACTCAAACAGTGAGGAGTGAAAAGCCCAGTTACTGTTGATTTTCCAAATATTCAAGTCGGACAACACATGCAGATGACACAACGCCGCTAACGGTAACGTACAGTAGCTTTCAGACCCCAGCAAAGTTGTACTGGGCTACAGAAGAAGAGAGAAGAAGGATGATATCGACACCACAGGGGCAATCAAGAGGAAGGGAAGAAAGATCGCAAAACTTGGAATGCTCACTGGAACGGAAAACGATGACAAACATTCGCTGAAACATACAAAGGAAAAAACAAGAAGTAAAGGGGAGCAAAAAGGAAAGAGAAAGAGACAGTTTGCAGACAACTTGGCAGCAAGCGCAAACGCAACAGAGAAAGGAAGATTATGGACCGTCTACAAGATCACCAAGACCCTAAACAGGTGGATTCCCCAAGCAAAACCACTGTAGTAAGAAAAAAAGACCGGGAAAAAAGTTTTGACAAAGACAAAAGACCAACTCAACAGATGGGAACACTTAGAGGATTTTAAAACAGACCAGACCCAGATGAGGAAGCAACTATCGAAGCCCTGGGTTTCAAGATAGAGTGAGACGGGGAAATGCATCACCTTCGCAGAAATTGGAGGCCATCAGCAAAAAAAAGGCAACAGGGCACCGGGGTTGAGGACAGAATCACGCCAGACATGTTAAAGGGGCAGACCCCGACGAGCGCAAAGGTCTAACAAAATTATTAACAAGTTTGGGAAGAGAGAGAAGGTTCCAGACCAAAATGGGAAAGGCCATAGTGAAACTTCCAAGAGGGGAACCTCTCAGAGTGCGGTAATTGGGGGGGAAATCAACTTTCTCCTGTCCCCGGAAGTTCTTTTCCCGGGGTGTCCTTTTCAGCTATGAGGCAAGCCACGAGGGGAACCTACGGGAAAGAAAGGCAGGTTCAGAGCGGGAGAAGCTGCACAGACCAGGATCTTTGTTTTTACGAACAATTGTGGAACAGTCCATCGAATGGAACTCATCACTCTACATCAACTAAGTCGATTTCCAAAAGGCTTTGACAGCATCCATCACCCTTCGCTGTGGAAGTTTTCCTTGGAACCCTTATGGATTTCCTCGAAAGTCAAAACCCATTCCACAGGACATGTACGCAGATACCAGTGCTGTGTGCGACATTGGACAGCAGAGCGAATTGGTTCCACGTGCAGACAGGGTCAGACAAGGTTGCGTGATCTCGCCGAACAATTTTCCTCGTCGTCATCGAGGGGTTTGATGGGGAGGGCCACCAGCGAAGGGCAAGAGGGCGGTAGGGGGACTGACAGCCAGGTTGAGACGTGATTTTTGCCGACGATATTGCACTGCGTCGCATGCACAGAAAGACTCCAGGAAAAAACATCACGAGTTTGACCAAATAGCCAGCAGCGGGGACTCCGATTCACCCGACAAGACCAAGACCCTGAAAGTAAGACAAGAGTGCAGAGAAGACCAGTGTGCGGGCTCACTCTAGAGGAGGTAGAACACTTCATACTCGCAGTTAACCCTCAGCCGCCCAGTAACATTGAGGGAAAAGAAATTTCAACCAGGATAGGACTTGCAAGCCCGGGCATTTAGTGGGTTGAAAAACATTTGAAGTCAACTGTCCTGCACACCAAAACCAAGTTGAAGATCTACAAGTCCAATGAACGCTCGTACTCCTATATGCCTCGGAGACATGGAGAACCAACAAGAAGATTGAGGGGCCGGCTAGAGGCTTTGAAGGAAGGTGTCTTCGCGGAATCCTGAAACTCCACTGGCAGCAGCATGTCACCAACAGGAATGTCAAAGCGCACCGGCATTAAAAACCCATTGTGGCCGAGGTAAAACACGGCGTTAGAGCTGGGCCCACTCTCTCGAATGGGCAGAACAGACATCCTCATACTGCGCTGGGGATGGGCACCACCAGGGAAGGGAACGAGGCAGACCACTCGGCATTGGAGGAGGACAGTAGAGGAGGAATGATGGGAGGCGGCAAGACCGGGAAATGATTGGGAGCTGGCTTGCCCAAAGGGACGAAAAGGCTTGAGGGATTTTGTTGGCCCCTTTGTGCCCCGGACATGGTTTGAAGAGGATTAAGTAAGTAAGTAAGTTATCAACAGAGGATGCTTTCAATTACCCTCAAAGGTTGCTGTATGACACTTTTTGAAAGGAAAAAGTAAGAATGAAAAAAATTATGAAAAGTGGGCAATGAGAAGTGAAAAAAGTACAAATGGAAAAAAGGAAACAACCCCTCACTTCCAAAAAACAAACAAAAAACAACCCCCCTCCCCCCCCCAAAACAAAAACAAACCCCCCAAAAAAACAACAAACAACAACAGATCAAACCAAAAAACCCAAGGGAGAAAACACCAGTAAAATTTCATTCTCTGTTAAAAAGCAATAAATTTAAGATTTGAAAAAATAGAATAGGCACAGTTATGAATTTAAGTCGGTCATTCACGTTGCACAGGATGTATGTCAAATACTTATAAATCTCGTTCAATCATAACCCATCACCCTCATCATCATCACCATCACCACAGCAGCCAAACAGCAGCATCAGCAGGCCCGGCACTGTCCCCTCTCCTCTTCCTCTTATGCACAGCGTGGTCGTAAAACAAGATGGCCAGGGAACTATTTAAATTACTTGCTCCCTTACCACCTCCTTTCACTCTACGACTTATCGGAAAGCCTTCGATATATAGACACCAATTCCTTCTCCCGTCTTCAAAAAAGTTTGGGGGTACTGGCACAGCCCTCACCTGTTTAAATTTCATTCTTACTCGACCGATTCCAAAACAGTTGCAGTAACAAGATTCAATCAATACCTCCCAAAACCGGTGCGGAGTTCCCAAGGGATCATTTTCTAGGCCCTGTTCTTTCACTCTTTACACTGCCCCACTGTCACATAAAATAACCGTTTCAAATCAACATCATTTTATGCAGAGACTCTGATTTCAAAGCAGTGTTATCCTGAAATCTCCCTTTCTTCCCCCTGACAAATATGGACCGCTGCTTTGAAGAAAATCCAAACTGGATGAAACAAACAAATTACACTAAAGGGCAGATAAAAACCGAAGCCATCCCTCTTTAGGGCCCAAACAAAACTCTCTTCATTAAACGCTTTTTAGAACTCGGCAATAAATCAGTCCCTATCCACTGCTGGGGAAGTATCTAGGTGTCGTTATCGACAACACATTTCTATGAAAAAATTCATCACCCAGCCCCGGGTCATCGTGCTACTATCAATTACGGCGAAATTGTTCATTCGAAATCCCCCTGTCCACAAAATGCAACAGCCAAACTGTCATTTTATTCATTCTTTCACGTCTGCCCAATTGAAATTCTCTTTTGTCAGTCTGCCAGCATCATCTACCCACTCCCTTCAACGTGTACAAAACTCCGCGCTCGACTAGTTCTCGGGAAAAAAAAATTGAGCCCCATTACCCCTCTCTTGCGATCTCTCCACTGGTTGCCTGTGCCACAGAGAGTAAATTATAAGATCGTTATCTCTGTTACAAATGTCTCCACAAAACTGCACCCTCCTACCTCTGTGAATGTCTTAACCTGTACACTCCTTCACGTTCCCTCCGCTCTGCTGCAGATACCTTAAGCCTACGAATACCTAGATTTAGCCAATCCACTGTTGGCCGCCGCTCTTTCTCTATTTCGGGTCCATCGACCTGGAATGAGCTCCCTCTCTCTCTTCGCCAGAAACCTGACTGAAATGTATAGCCTGGTGGTTTGACACTTTTAAATCCAGCCTCAAGACATATTATTTCAAACCTAAGATTTTCCCCCGCCTGTTTCATATCAGAGCTATCCCACCATCACTAGCCCATGTCCTATCACCGTGCTAAAGTATAAGACCTGTGTGTGTGTGTGTGTGTGTGCTTTTGAAAAACATTTGATAATTGAATGTTTATTTCATAGATTTTGTCTGCAGTGCACCATGTTTGTAAATATCTGTTTGTTTAAACTATTGATTATTTATCATTGATTGCACGACCGTGTAAGATTAGGTTGAATGCATGCGCTTTGATTTGTCTTTGCAAGATATAGCGCTATGTAAGTTCCATTTATGATTATTTATTATTATTATTATTATTATTACTCCCCCAAAACGGAGTCGGTATGAATAGTTTGTTCTTTTCTCTCTCTCTCTCTTCTCCTCTCCCCTTTTCTCCTCCTCTCTCTCTCTCCTTTTCTCTCTCTCCTCTCTCTCTCTCTCTCTTCTTCTCTCTCTTCTCCTCTCCTCTTCCTCTCCCCCCCTCCTCTCCCCCCTCCCCTCCCCTCCCCTTTTCCACTCTCTCCTCTCTCTCTCTCCCCCCCCCTCTTTCCCCTCTCTCTCTCTCTCTCTCTCCCATCCTCCCCTCTCTCTCCATATGAACATTGGAGTACTATGATCTTCGCTGACAATTTCTTGTGAAGAGCTACAAGGAATCACTCTTTCCCTACCATCATCTGAAGATTTTTTTTTATTTTAATTTTTTTTTATTTTTTTATTTATCTTTAATTTCGAAGATAAATGGAATAAGCTCTCATTTTGCTATTTTTAATCTAGTCTTGTGTGTATGCAGTTTTGTAAGTTTTTGTCCCTCCCGTCCCCACCGGCACACAATGACCTACTCTTTCCCAAAAAGCGGAACGGGGTTTTAAGGTGTGCGCAAGATGTTTTGCGTGCGTTCGCACACGTGACCTCGGTTTATTTGTCTCAATCTTTGAGGACTTTTAGGGGAGTGGGTCTGCACTGATGTAACTCCAGAGGAAAAATCCTCTTTGAACG
Source organism: Rapana venosa (assembly GCA_028751875.1). Lineage (NCBI taxonomy): Eukaryota > Metazoa > Mollusca > Gastropoda > Neogastropoda > Muricidae > Rapana > Rapana venosa. The sequence continues at coordinate 6,544 of JAQIHA010001037.1, forward strand.
AGATTCAAACCCCGGGGCAAACCCGATCACGAGTAAAATCACTCTAACCACCGGCTATACATTTCAGCTTGTGCTCTGCACTCTAAAAGCATAGGTCTGTTGCACGCGAGCACGAACGCAACAAAATAACGACAAACAAATAGAAAAGCACAAATGAGCAAAGTGTAGAGGGGTGTGTGGGGGAGGTGGTTGATCTTTGGGCACTTTTTCCCCATGCTGACGGTACTGAGTGCCTAGTCTTCAGCCAAGGTATTAATTTGGTGGGGGTGCTTGGGGGAAACGGGATTAGGAGAAAGAAGGGATTGGTTGATGCTGCGTAACCTGATTTCCTGTTTACTTCGTACTGGCATCCATTCTATTGGGGTTTTTTTTGTTTTGTTTTTGCTTGTGGTGTGTGTGGTGGTGTGTGTGGTGTGATTTTAAAAAAATCTCCGTTGTTTTTTTTCCCTTTTTTAAAAAAAAACCCAAAATTTTTTTTTTATGGGGAGGATTTGTGTGTGTTTTGTTTCGTTTCTTTCTGTTTTTTTCTTTTGAAAGAGATGGCTTGACTGGAAAGGACTGCTCTGCTTACCCAAATGTATCACCTAGACAAAAAAATACCAGACTTGAATTTGCCTTCACACACAGACACAGACAGACAGACAGAAAACACGCACGCACCACACACGCAGGCAGGGGAGGCAGGCACGCACAGAGTGGTAATAAAGTGCGGGTTATGTGTTGCAAATGGTGTTGTGGAGCACACAGGGCTGCCTGCTTACCTACCACGGAGGCAAAGGCTGGCCTTGCTGACTGCACAGGCGCTGAAGCCTCGCCTCGCTGTCAGTCTTCTTCTTCTTGTTTTTGCCTTTCAGTTTTGACTTGTACTATAAATAAGAAAACAACTGCTGATTTATATTCGCATCCTTCTTTGCAGTTGTTGTCGTATACACAGGCTACGTACAGAGACTGCAACCCCTGTCCGGCGTTCGTCCTCTAAGACCTCTACTTCCCCCCTCACTTTTTCTGGTCTCTGTCATATCTGTCTGCAAACTCAGCTGGCACTGTCAGAGACAGCGATAAAAACCAGGCCACTTATAGATGAAACTGACACTTCTTGGTTTTATTTGATTTTTTCCAAATGCCAGACATCTCTCCATTAAATCAGCCTTGTCTGCTAGACAAGAGAAAAGGGGGAAAAGCAACGGTGCTGCGCTTGTCGAAAGTTGATGATGATGATGGTGGTAGGGATGATGATGATGATGGTAGTGATGTTGATGGGTGATGATGATGATGACATGGTGACTGGGGGTGTGTTCGTGCGTGCGTGCGTGCCTGGGAGAAAAGCACCAACAGCGTGGATTGGGGGCCACGCCCTTCTCTTCTCACAACAGACAACAACAACAACAACAAAACAAAATAACAACCGACTGTGTGTGCCTCTGCACCTTTCACAAAACATATAGCCCCCACCCCCCCTCCTTTCCATCTCCCCCCCCCCCCCCCCCCCCCCCCCCCCCCCGCCCCCCTCTCTCTCTCTGCTGTAAAACCCCGATCTCGTTTCCGCTCCCTGACTCATCCGACAGGACACGAAAGGGAGAACACCCCTAATCCCATCACGTGCCTTAGAGTTAAGTCCCTTACTAGTGAGGGGAGCGCTTTATGATGGCGGTTTTGCTCGTGAGTGTCCTGGCCATTTTTCTTCTTCATCCCCCCCCCCCCTCCCTCTGCGTTTCTTATGCTCTTCCTGTCTGTCTGTTTGTCTATCTCTGTTTCCATTATCTGTCTGTCTGACTCCTTCCTTGTCTGTCTCTCTGTCTCTCTGTCTGACTCCTTTCTCTGTCTGTCTCTCTGTCTCTCTGTCTGACTCCTTTCTCTGTCTGTCTCTTGTCTTTTCTGTCTGACTCCTTTCTCTGTCTGTCTCTCTGTCTCTCTGTCTGACTCCTTTCTCTGTCTCTCTGTCTGACTCCTTCCTCTGTCTGTCTCTCTGTCTCTCTGTCTGACTCCTTTCTCTGTCTCTCTGTCTGACTCCTTTCTCTGTCTGTCTCTCTGTCTCTCTGTCTGACTCCTTTCTCTGTCTCTCTGTCTGACTCCTTTCTCTGTCTGTCTGTCTGTCTCTCTGTCTGACTCCTTTTCTCTGTCTGTCTGTCTGTCTCTCTGTCTGACTCCTTTTCTTTTCTCTCTGCCCGACTGACTCCTTTCCTCTGTTGTCTGTCTGTTCTCTGTCTGAAATCCTTTCTCTGTCTGTCTCTCTGTCTGACTCCTTTCTCTGTCTCTCTGTCTGACTCCTTTCTCTGTCTGTCTCTCTGTCTGACTCCTTTCTCTGTCTCTCTGTCTGACTCCTTTCTCTGTCTGTCTGTCTGTCTGTCTGTCTGACTCTTTTCTCTGTCTGTCTGTCTGTCTGACTCCTTTCTCTGTCTGTCTGTCTGTCTGACTCCTTTCTCTGTCTGTCTGTCTGACTCCTTTCTCTGTCTGTCTCTCTGTCTGTCTCTGTCTCTGTCTCTCTGTCTGACTCCTTTCCTGTCTGTCTGTTGTCTGTGTCTGTCTGTCTGTCTCGTCTGTCTGTCTGTCTGTCTCTGTCTCTGTCTGTCTGTCTCTGTCTGTCTGTCTGTCTCTGTCGTCTGTCTCTGTCTCTGTCTGTCTGTCTGTCTGTCTCTGTCTGTCTCTGTCTGTCTGTCTCTGTCTCCTGTCTGTCTGGCTTCTCTGTCTGTCTGTCTGTCTCTGTCTGTCTGTCTGTCTGTCTCTGTCTCTGTCTGTCTGTCTGTCTGTCTCTGTCTGGTCTGTCTCTGTCTGTCTGTCTGTCTCTGTTGTCTGTCTGTCTCTGTCTCTGTCTGTCTGTCTGTCTGTCTCTGTCTGTCTGTCTGTCTGTCTCTGTCTCTGTCTGTCTGTCTGTCTGTCTCTGTCTGTCTGTCTGTCTGTCTGACTCCTTTCTCTGTCTCTGTCTGTCTCTCTGCAACATGTCGCAGGGACTGTAAGTGACAACAGATCACAACAAGCCACTGCAGACGACAGACAGACAGACAGACAGACAGAAGGCAGGCACGACTGCCAACACACTTGAGTTGTTTGAAGGGGGGGGGGGGGGGGGGGGGGCGGTGTTGGGGTTTGTAGTGTGTGTTTTTTTCTCATTTGTTTGTTTGTTGTTGTTTTTTCTGTTTGTTTTTTGTTTGGGGGTGGGTTTTTTTTTTTTTTGGGGGGGGGGGGTTTTTCTGGGTTTATTTTGTTTTTTGTTTGTCTGGCGTTGTTTTGTTTGTTTGTTTGTTTGTTTGTTTGTTTTTTTTTTTTCCCTCTTGTTCTTTTTAAAAGTTTTTTTCCCCCTTTGCTTCTACTGTTTGAAATTATGAGTACTGGGTTCATTATTAATATGTGACCCTACGGGCGGGGACTGGATGTAAAAAAAAGCACATGAGTACTTATTCATTAATCTGAAAAAAAATTGTTGTCTCTCTTACTTACAATGTGTAGATGTTCCTTTTATGACTTTATTGGGGTTTCCCCCCTCTTTATTGTGTGAGTATATGGGTATTGCACTTATTTTATTATAATGGCATTCAATTTGTATGATTATAATTAAAGTGTTGGTGTTGATCGTGTGCTATGTGAGTATTATATATTTAGTATTATCCCTGAAACACCCACCCACACACCCACACACACACACTCACACACCCCACACCACACACACACACACACACAACAACAACACACACACACACACACACACACACACACACACACACACACAACACACACACACGTACGCACGCACACACACAACACACACACACACACACACACACACTCACTCACTCACTCACTCACATTCTCTCCCTCAATGACTGTATAGGTTTAGATTTCTTCTTTTGTTTTGTTTCTTGTTTTTATTGTGTGAATGTATGGGTATTGAGTTTATTTCATTATAATGACATATAATTTTAAACGAGTATAATCAGAAATGAGTGTTGATGGTGATCGTGTACTGTTTTGGGAATTATATATTAGATATTAACTCTGAAATACACACATACACTCTCTGTCTCTCTGTCTCTGTCTCTGTCTCTCTCTCTCTCTCTCACCTTTTATCGTTTTGCTTATAGTTATAGAGTATCCTGATGAAGGATTCATATTTTATATTTTCAATACTTTATTGGACTTGTCCGCTGTACTTAAATTTTAATGAGTGCCCTATTTCAATATCTTATTGTTATGTGTAACAAGTATATGTACCATTTGACAATGTGTAGATGTTCATCTTTATGACTTATTAAGTTTGGTTGTTGTTATTTTTCTTGGTTTTGTTGTTGTTCTTGTTGTTGTTTATTTTTCTCGTTTTTTCTTTTTTTCTTCTTTTGTTGGTTTGGTTTTTCTTTCTCTTTTGTTTGTTTTTTTGATTTGGTTGCTTTTTTTGGGGGGGGGGGTGGGGGGGGGTGGGGGTGGGTGGTAGTGGTGGGGGGGGGGGGGGGGGGGGGGTGTTTTTAGGGTTTTCTTTTTATTTGTTTGGTTTGGGGGGGGGGGGGTTGTTGGGGAGGGGGGCTGTTTTGAAAAGGGTTATTTCCCCTTGTTTCTACTGTGAGACTGTAATAAGTGTTGGGTTATTATTAAGATGTATCCTTACGGGCGGGAACTGGATGTAAAAATGCACATGAGTGCTTATTCATTATCCTCGAAATAACAGAATTTGTCATTGTCATTGTCATTTCTCTCTCTCTCTCTCTCTCTCTCCTCTCTCTTCATGGCTGGCTGGCTGGCCAGATGTGTGTGAATTGCTCTGCTTATTTATGCAAAGTTTCCAGTGTTGTAGGCTGAAGTTCTTCACAAAATTTTGTGTACACCTTCATAACCCTCATGTGACTGCAAAGATATTAGTGTGGTACTTCTAGGTTGAAGGTATGGACCGTAATTAACAACTAACTCATTTATATGAAATTATGAAGGGGCTTTTACCTTGAAGTGTGTTTACCAAATTTACAGACACGAGCTACAGACCCGTGCCATCTGCACGTGCAGTGTGCGGCCACGTGAACTTTGTGCACTGATGAATAGCTTCCCTTGGTGTTTTGAACTGTGTGATATGACAACCTGCTAATTCCCTCCCCTGGTCCCCGGTCTGGGTTGTGTTGTTTTGACTGATGACATTTAAAAATAAAAATGCTCCCTGCATTTTCTCCCTGCTATTTTAGGCAGTGATGGATGGCTCTTCCACAGTAGAGCACAAGCTGCAGCCTACACTGGACTGCCTGCAAAAAACTTTTTCCTGCTCTGAAAAATAAATTATTTCGTGGAGAAATGGAGAGATAGGGAAAAAGCCGAGTCAAGCTCAACCACTTACTGTTTATCCAAAACCAGGCAACTTTGGTCCGATTCGGCTTCGCCTCATCGAACCAAAACTTGCATAGTTTTATATAAAAACTAAGCAGTTTACCTTGACTCGGCTTTTTCCCTATCTCTCTACTAAAACTGAAAGTAATACTAATTCATTTTTGATGGGTAAAACTATAAAATTATGGGAATTTATGCTAAAACAATATCTTATCAAGAACTTGTCAAGAACTTGTCAAGAACTTGTCAAGAACTTTATTAACAACTTATCAAGAACTTGTCAAGAACTTGTCAAGAACTTTATTAACAACTTGTCAAGAACTTTATCAACAACTTATCAAGAACTTATCAAGAACTTGTCAAGAACTTATTTAACAAATTATCAACAACTTATCAAGAACTTACCAAGAACTTATTAACAACTAAATACAAGAACTTACCAAGAACTTATCAAGAACTTATCAAGACTAAAACAAGAACTATATTAAGAACTTGTCAAGAAATAAACAAGTCCCCATCAACAACTTATCAACAATTATCAAAACTTGTCAAAAAAAAA
>JAQIHA010001038.1:0-12403 GCA_028751875.1 Rapana venosa
GGGGTTTTTTTAAAATCTTTGGGTTGTGGTTTTTGTTGAGGGTTACGGATTGTAAGTGCATGTGTGCGTGCGCGGGAATCATGAATGGTGTTTTTGTTGGTGGTGGTGAGTTGACGGTTGTAAGTAAAACTGTAGGGGTTGGGCGCAACTCATGAATTGTGTTGTGGTGTGTATGGGGCGTGTGTGAGAGGGGAGAGAGTATGTGTGTGTACGTGTATGTAAGTACACATGCATGTTGTGCATACACTTATCAATGGGGTGTTGTGTATGTATGTGTGTGTGATAGAGAGAGGAGTGTGTGGTGGTGAAAATATGTGTGTGTTTTGTGTGTTGTGTGTGTGTGTTTGTGTGTGTTGTGTAAGTAGGTAGGTAAGTAAGTCTTCAATTTTAAACGTCTTTCCACTTTAAGTGGTACCAGACGACCCTAAAAATAGGAACAAATACAAGAGCGAGAGAGAGAGAGGAGAGAGAGAGAGAGAGAGAGAGAGAAAGAGAGAGAGAGAAAAGGAGAGAAACGGGAGGGAGAGAAGAGAAAGAGAGGATCTACCGATGTGTGTGTTGTGTTGTGTTTGTGTTGCGTATGTGCCTGTGTGCATGTATGCATGTGTGTGTTGTGCTGTGTTGTGCTGTGTTATGTTGTGGTGTGAAGCATCACGTCGTGTTGTGCCAAAAAATATGCTATACAGACAGTAATCATCTAGACGTTATAATAATAATAATAATAATATATGGAATTTATATAGCGTTATTACATATCTTTACTCTTTATTTTGCACTCCTACAAACACAGTGACACAGGGGCATACTGACCCTCATGTTGGACATCAGCTTTTTGTCCAGCGTCTGCTCCAAAAACTGTCCACTGACTTGATGCATGGAACCCTGGAAGAAAATTGGAAACAAAACAAGAAGAAAGGTTGCAGCACGGTTAAGATAGGCCTTCAGATCACAAGCGCTATGTGATCCAAAACTAGGCTATCCTGCTCCCTCCCACCCGCACCTCCATTTACAACAAATAAAAGAATCCACAGTACTAACGAGAGATTGGTACGTGACAAAATCCTTCTAGAAAAACAAAATACATCTAGAAGGGAAAAAAAATTAAAAAGTGATGCCATGTCATGGTCTCACACTCTCCCTGAAAATATCTCTTTCACTTGAACTTCAGTAAAGTTAACTCATGTTGCATCCACAGCCAAAGAGTTTTTCGTTTGGCGTCATCTTCAACATATTGTTGAACATTTCAATCACATCTTCATTTATTTTCTGACAAGAAATCATTCACTTTTGATATAATGACAAACCATCCTAACTCTGATTTCCTGATCATAATTCTCATTATTTCGTTAATACTATTTTATATATGAAAAAAAATGATTTGAGGTGGATTGTTTAAAAAATATTTTTTCAGCCTGATTTAAATCAAGTTGCTTGTCTCACACACACACACACTAAACACACACACACAGTCCCACACACACAGTCCAACACACACACACAGTCACACAAACACAGTCAAACACACATACACTAAAAAACACACACACTAAACACACACACACACACAAAACACACACACACTAAAACCCCACACACACACACAGTCACACACACACACTAAACACACAAACCAGTCAAACACACATACACTAAATACACACACACCACACTAAAAAACACACACACAAAAAACACACACACACACACACTAAACACACAAAAAACACATATTACCAAACCATCTCCTTACCAGCAGTGCAGCAGACTCAATGGGAGCCCAAATGGACAGATCATTCAACATTTTGCAGATTTAGCAAAACCGTCGTCCACCAATCGCAACTCTCACTCCCATCACCCCCACAGTTCACATACTGAAAACAACACACCACACACACACACACAGAGCAGAAATGCGTTTCACGACTATTGCTAGCTGCAGCCAGGGACATGACCGTAAACCTTTTCCCTACGGGAAAACCCACTATAGGGAAAACCAAAACCATCTACTAACCCTTCCCTTGTATCCCCACTACTACTGGGTTACCGTAGCGTACAAAATAATGTGCACAGTGCACGTGTACTGGGAAAGAGGGGTTCTCTGCTTTTTTTTTTTTGCTTAAAAAAAAACCAAACTTTTATATCGAGGATAATGGATGTGCTTTTTTACATCCAGTCCCCGTGTGTATGCAGTTTTATGAATTTTGTCATCTGTTCCCACCGGCACACAATGGCCTACTCTTACGAAAAGCGGAACAGGATTTAACGTGTGCTCAAGATGGTCTGCGTGCTTTAATGTAGGAACAGTGTTAACCCTCTCCACACACCAAGCCTCTAACTGATGAACTCTTCTCAGATCATTCCATGAAGTTTGTGAATAGATTACTATCTCCCAGGGAAGGCAGGATGGTCTTGTGAACAGAGTGTTGCGCTTGTGATCTGACGGCCCAGGATTGAGCAACCCCACCCCGAAGGTGCCCCTATTTCAGAAGGATTTTACCCCCTGGAGTCACCATCAGTACTGACTCCACACCCCCCAAAAGTTCTCTGGACAAGACAATAAACTGAGACCCCATGTATGAACACAGACAGAAAATCTTGTACATATGTTAAAAACCTGTTCTGCCTTTTGGAAGCGTAGGCCATTTCATGCCAATAGTAATGGATGACAAAATAAAATTCTAAAAACGCATGGACACAGATGTTGAATTTAGATACCATCCTTGATGGAATGCGGCTACCTTCATGGTGGGTAAAAACGGTCGCATACGCAAAATCTCACCATTGGTGTATGTTGGAGCACTAGCTGTGGAACCAAAGAAAAATAAAAATCTCACAACTTACATCGGATACAAATTCAAGCCAATAAAACTAGGAACAGGCTTATTGGTTGCTTCAACTTCATAATGGCAATATATGGCTTCTTCCATAAATAACATAGTCCCAAAACCAAGCACATTTGAATCATTCAATGAAGCAATCTACAAAAGCGATTCAGAAAATTTTCCAACATATCAAAACAATCAAACAAATGCAGACATATTGGGTTTTTTTGGCATATATGTCAAACCATATCAAAATAAACTTCATCTTTTTCTTCATCAAAAGCTCAGATAGCAACTATTGCTTGTCATAGGAGTGAAAATGCGTTGCACAGCTGTTAAGTGCTTGACAAGTCAGGTCCAGCTCATCCGACTTTGGCATGGTGGGAGAAAATTGTTACAGAAGTCTTTCTGGAAAAAAAAAAGGCAGGAGAATGGACAAAGAAGGCAGAAAATAGACAAGAAGGAAGTGACATGAAGAAAAGGAAAAAGGCAGAAACAAAAAGAGAGGGATAGAAAAGGGAATTCCCAACACAGAATTTCCAGAAGGTGGGGATGCTATCTATACTGACAGGGCCCCTGGCATCCCATGGGGGGAAATATCAAAACAAAAAACAGCTTACCTCTCAGGGTATAAGCGGCTAAGCACCCAGATGAGTTTCACAGCTTTTCGCCGAACGTCTTCGTTGTCGTCGTTCAGACCTGAGCAGGCCTGGCCATACACGCTCTGGTTCAGTGACTGCCCTCGCTCGTACAACCGTAACTGGAAAATTTACGCAAATGTCTCAAGTTTTCAATTATTCTGAACTCTCTCTCTCTCTCATCAGCAAACTGACAGGCACAGTGCAGAAAACCCCCCATTATGTTTAGACACCATCCCCCAAGTCTGACTGCAGCGCTCTACCTTACCTTAATGGAGTCGCAGTGAAATGGATCCCACCGTTTTGTGGTGACGCGTTATTTTGGCAATATTTGAAAAATTCAGCAGACTTACCCAACATAATAAAGACATACACATTATACATCATTGAAAAGTGTATTATGTCTACTTTTGAGATTGTTTCACGGTTTTTCAATAGATGACTGTATTTATTTTTTACAAATTTTCAAAATATGTCACTGAATGCTGGAAAATAAAAAGTTTCGAAAATTAGGGCTGCTTCTCTTACATGGCTTGAACTATATTCATCAACTAGTCCCCTTGAAGCAATGTGATGATTTTTCACCAAAGTAAAATTTCCTGAAGCTGGCTGAATCCATCTGAGGTCACTTTTTGCACAATAGAAATTTATTTAAAAGAATCATAACACTGGAGAGCCCGAAATTCCACATAAATCACTTGTCGACATGTCAAACAAAATTAGCCAATTCACACAAACTAGGCAAGCTTATGGTCAAGGTAAGCAACTGTGTTTAGAAAAATGATTGCCCTGCAGGCCAGAGTACATTCCCTTCAGTTGAACATTGCTTAGTGTATTTTAAAAAATTCATAATTCTGCTGAATCTTAAGCTTCGGCACGTCACAGTGAAGGAGAGGAGTTAATGGTCAGTAAAACCGGTTGTATACCCAAAATCTCACCATCGGAGAACCATGACACTCTAGCCAGGGAACAGAGAGCTTTCAGTTTCCCCCACTTCCAGCTTCTCTCAGCTGCTATCCATTCCATTCCATCCCATCCCAGCCCAGCTGGTACTAATTACAACAGAAACTGACCACACTTGTTGGACTAGGTAAAAGAAAGGGGCGGGCAAAATTTAGCACTCTTGAGTGAGTGACGTTGGATTTGCATGCTGTTGAACAAAACCAAAGTAAAAGAAAAGAAAAAAATTACTATCGGGCCACATGCTCAAAGTTCTTTAACCACTGTCCCATAAGGTAAGGCATTGTACAGATTCTTCGTTACCACTACAGGCATACTAAATATTCTTCAGCGTCACTATAACTGGACCTTTTCTTTTTCTCCCACTACTAGACTGAGAGGTTGGGCCTTATTTTATTTTGTAATCCCTTCCAATTAAACCTCTGAGGTTTTACCAATAATGTAATTTTTTGTGAGCGTTTGAGACCATTAAGGTAGTTGCATTCCAACTTTGGGGATTGACTTGACTCTTTCCTTAACTCCTTGTACAGTCATTCCATTTTTTAGGCAGTGTGCCATGTGCTATATGACTCTGGCAGAACCCATCCCTCTCCAGGTATGACTCCAGGGAACAGGAAAGCCTGGTGGTTAGAGCAGTGTGTTTGTGATCTGACAGCCCGGGTCCGAGCCCTGGTTTGAATCACCACCAAGATGCCCCTTCAAGGGGATTTTTTCCCCCTGGAGTTAAAACATTAGTGCTGACTCAAAAAGAAAAGAAAAAAAAAAGAATTTTTATTCAAATTAAACTCTAGGTTCATATACTGAATTTTCTTCACTACCAGTACAGGCACTACAATAATATCTTCCTCTCTCGTTCGCTTTTAGACCGTCAGATGTGTCTGGGAAAAATAACGGCATGTCCTTAACAGATCCTTCATCAGTACAAGCATCGCAATAATACGATCAACACAAGCATTACAATAATATGATCAGTGCAAGCATTACAATACTATGATCAGTTCAAGCATTACAATAATACGATCAGTACAAGTATTATAATAATATGATCAGTACAAGCTTTACAATACTATGATCAGTACAAGTATTACAATAATATGATCAGTACAAGCATTACAACATTATGATCATTACAAGCATTACAATTATACAATCAGTACAAGCTTTACAATATTATGATCAGTACACGTTTTACAATAATACAATCAGCACAACAAGCATTACAATAAATCGATCACTACAACAAGCATTACGCAACACTATGATCAGCACACACATTACAATACTAACTGCTATGTTGTTCATCATCACTATAACGATGACCACACAGACGCCTCACCATGGCTGCGAAGGCTGCTGCTCTGACTCGGGGATCATTGTCAGCCGTGTACTGCCCCAGTAAATGCAGCGCGCTGTCTGTGGCGGCCGTGTCCTTCACCTTCAGGTCACATGACGTGCTCAGTTCACCAATCAGCTCCACGCAGCGGGCTCGCACTAAATGGCTGGTGTTAGTCAGGAGCTGTGATTTTGTAAAAAAAAATATATATATATATATATATATATCAAAAAGGGATGAAAAAAAGGAAGAGAAAAACAAACCAAAAAAACCCTTATTATCAACAATGTACATGTGTGTGTGTGTGTGTCTGTGTGTGTGTGTGTGTCTGTGTGTGTGGTGTGTGTGTGTGTGTGTGTGTGTGTGTGTGTGTGTGTGTGTGTGTGGGGTGTGTGGTGTTGTGTGTGTGTGTGTGTGGTGTGTGTGTGTGTGTGTGTGTGTGTGTGTGGTGTGGGGTGTGTGTGTGTGGTGTGTGGTGTGTGTGTGTGTGTTGGTGTGTGTGTGGTGTGCATGCTTGCACGTGTGTGTGAGTACACCAGTGCATATATATATGTGCATGCATGCATATGCATGGCTGAATGTTCTCTTTTCCTTTAAACCCTTTTCTTCATGAAACCTGCTAATACATTTTCTCTTTTAAAATTTTTCAGTTCAATAAGTATTAGCCCTCTTCTTCCTCATACTCATAATAGTCAGTCCTTGAAAGGCATGTTTCGGTTGGAACAAAAAAGAAATGCTGCTTCTGCTGTGTTGTGCTGCTGTAAAATACCGTTACGTCAGGTTCATCCCAGCGCAATCCGACTTCGGCATGGGAGAGAATTTTTCTTTTAAGTCTTTTTGGGAAAAAGTGCAGGAGAATTGACCAAGGAGGCAGAAAAAAAAAGACAAGAAGGCGGTGGCAGTAAGAAAAAGAGTATGGCAGAAACAAAGAGAGGGATAGAAAAGAGGGAATTCCTAACACAGAATTTCCAGAATGTGGGGACACCCCAGCATTCCCACATGGGAGATATATTTTCTACAACCATTACTGTAACCAGCATTACACTTTAATCATAAATATCATCATTATATCTTACGGATGAGACTATAAACTGAGGTCCTGTGTGCGAATGCATGCAGAACATCTTGTGCACAATTTAAAACCTGTTCCACTTTTCGAAAGAGTTAGGCCACTGTGTGCCAGTGGAAATGGATGACAAAATTTACAATACTGCATACACACAGGGACAGGATGTGGAAAAAAAAGCACATGAGTGCTTATTCCATTATCCTCAAAATAAAAGAATAAATAAAATAATAAATAAAAATTAAAAATATACACTATCAGAGTTTTATATCTGACCTCAATCCAAAGACAAACAATGAAACAAAAAACCCTTTCTTTCTACCTTCTTTTCTGTAAACCCTCTGAGCAACCAGAGACACCCTACTCAAGAGCTATTCACCAGATTCCACCCCTTTATACATGTCTATTCTGTAATGTTTGTCACTTCATATCTTTTAAACGCTAAATCAACAAGAACTCTGAGCATATTTTAGTGATCTATCTTGAATACCACTTTAAGTCACAGAAGATTTCTCTGCATGGAATTCGGGCCACTCTCCCTGGGAAGAGCCCATGGCCACAAGAGCAGCACCATCATTTTTTTTTCTTTTCCTGTCTGCGTTTGTATTTATGTCCCTATCAGCGTGGCTTTTTTTCTACAGAATATTTCCAAGGACAATTCCCTTTTTGCAAAGGGTTCTTTTGTGTGCGCTAAATATGTGTTGTACATGGGACATTGGTTCATCATCTCATCTGAAGACTATGTAAGTTATAACCCAGACCAACCTCATGGTCTAGTAAAAGTAAAGGTGAAGGTGTCCCATAACCTATAAGGTCATAAGGAGTGAGGCGTCAGAGACCTTGCTTCTCTAGGGGCCAGCATACTGAGGGCGGCGCCCATCTCCTCTCCCTTGCTGTTTTACCTTCCCTGACCCTACAGAGGCAGTACCCATTTACAGCTGGGTGAACTGGGGGACTGTACTGAAGCCATGGCATGCAAAAGATGACCCATCCAACTACACTCTATGCTGCTTAACCTTGGCTGGGGGAAAGTGAGTGCTCCGACCACTGAGCTATCCCATCCCCTATAATGGTCTAGTGGATGGATGAAAAGTTTTGGGCACAAACACTTGAAACAGAAATTAAACCCAGCCGTTTTGGCTAATTCTAGGCAGGTATATAATTACCTCTCGATCACTGATATCTACAAGTCCTTTGTAATTATGGCAACAGAGGAACAAGCAGAGAAACAGACAGACAGACAGACAAGCTAGCAGCATACCTGTTGGGCGGCGGTGACCAGCTGATGGTGAAAAGACAGACTGTTGGGCAGACAGCAGCCAATGGTGATCAAAACACACACTATGTTGCTCTTCACTTTGTGAGACTCTGCACACACAACACACACACACACACAAAACACACACACACACAACACACAAGCATTAATCACACACACACACCCAAACACACACAACAACAAGCATTAATTTTAAACTCCAATTAATTAAAAAATCAGGGTCAGGTCAGTCAGAGAAGTTCTCTGCTACTGCTACTGGTATCCATGTAACCCAGTACAACCTGTCGCATGTGGGGGAGGAAACCCCAATAGAAAAAACCCAAAACATATGGAGACTTGGAGAGGAGATTGGCGCCACCAAGGAATATCCTAAGCCCACAGAAAAAACATGAAAAAAAAAAGCAAACCCCGAAATGTACCGGTCGGTGGGGAAGGCCCGGTTACCAAACGCCCCGCCTTTCCATTATCAACACCAGGGTGGAATGACAGTCACTTAAGGGAGTTAAAACTTTACTTAAGCTCCCTAGAGAAAAAATCACCTTTGTACATGGAATCCTACATCTACCATGCGGAAAAATCAAAGAACTAAGTATGACTTTACCCCGATATAAATGGGACATTTTGGGATAGGAAAAGTGAGGGACAGGATTTGGTAAAACATTGACTGAAGAAGGCAACAAGTTTGGGTCAGTGGCCCAAAGAGAAACTCCCCAAACATGGAGGGCTTTTATTGCCAAAAAAAAGTAGTGGGGTGCATTACAGCTTACCCCGGGCTTCCACGGATTTCGCATCCGGGTGTCGGCAACCCCAAAGAACAAAAACCATATAAAAATCTATCACCATACGACCTCAGAAAAGAAGTAGAAGAATTTTATGAAGATTTTGAAGGACATTAAGAAAATAAAAAAAAAGGCCATCATCACATCCAAGGGTTTTTTTAAACGCCAAAGTAGGTCCTGCCCTTTACACCAATGGGCCCCCGGAACATTTGGCAGTTTGGAACGGGGGAACCCAACCACGGGGGGACACGTCTGCTGGAGTTTCCCTGCACCCACAATTTTCCCATTCCCAAAAATCCCCTCATCCCCAAAAAGCAGTAAAGGGAGGACAACCTGGCATGCGCCAAACGGCAAATCCATAAACCAAAATTTTAAATCTTAACACCACGGCGCTTAAAAAATCCAGCTCAACAGAGCCAGAACAAGACATACCCTGGAGCTGACATAGGCACGACCACGCCCTTGTGCTGCGGGTAAAAAAATTAAAGCTAGAAAAACAAACCCCTGAAAAACCCACGTATAAAATTTGACGGGGGCAAAATGAAAATCCAATGTCGAGGAGGTCTTCCAAGCTAAGCTTGGCGGACTTTTTTGCGCTTTAAACCCTCCTGGACAATGACATAAAACCTCACCAAAAACTTCAATGAGGGCCCGAAAAACCCGCAGAGGAGGACTGGGGTCGCAGGGGAAATAAACACCGCCATGGACTACCAATGCCATCTTGGCCCTCTGCATACAAGAAGAGAATAAAACCAACCATCTTTCCAACCCTAAAAAAAATACCGGGGGGGGCCAACAATCTCGTGAAAACAAGTTAAAGCCAGAGAAAGTAAGGATCATGGATAAAACGAAAAAAACCCATAAAAATGGAACGTAAAAGGCATACGACCCCTAAGAAACTCACAAAACCCTTCAAACCAAATTCGTCATTGAAAAAGCCCGGGAAAAACCCCTCCCAGAAAAAAGTAGCTGCATTGAACGGGGGGTCTGAATATTGTCAAAAAAATTAAAAACCCCCAAAAAACCGACAAACAAAATAAAGAAAAAGCAGCAACATAAAGAGCACCCTCCCCATCCATCTGAGGGAAGAAGTGGAAGAAGCCACCGCACTTAAACCATGGAAAAGTCCCCGGGAGAACAATTACCAGCAGAGCGCTCAAGCTGGTGGCGAAACAGTATCACAATTTTTCAGCTATCTGTAGAAATTTTTGGGGACAAAAAAGTGGCCCAACAGAAGGCCAATCACTCATCATACCCCTGCCCAAGAAAAGGGGGTTTTTCCCAATGCCCAAAACTTAGAACAATAGCCTCATCAGCCACGCCCCCAAGATCAAAAACTCCAATTATTTTGAATCGATCAAGAAGGAGGGAGAAGACACCTTGCAGAGGAACAAGCTGGGGTTCGGGAGGCGGACACAATCGAACAGATTTTTCTGCCACTCATGAGGAAAAAAAATTTCCCAAAATCGAAGACCTGTTCCACAACTTTATCGACTTCAAGAAAGGCTTTTGACAGAGATGGGACAAGGCCGTGGGGGTCCTCAAATGTTGGGGATTGAAGAAGGACTAGTGCAATCCATCCAAACACTAAACAACACGCAAACAGTGCAGCCTTCTGAACAAACAGTCGGGGACTACTTTCAAAAAACCACAGTTGGGGGCCGACAAAAGGGTGCCTGTTTCTCCCCTCCTGTCAAAATTTTTCTGGGAAAACATCATGAGAGAGACCCCCCTGACTTCCACCTACCTTTTCCCCTTGGCCAGACCCCTCAAAAACTTACGGTTTGCCGATGACATTGACCTCATGGGCGGGGAAAAAACCAGAGCTGCAAGACTTAGACCAGACTGGAAAAAAGCGGAGATATGGGGGGAGGTGACTCGGGGGAAAAGTAAAATACTTGGAAAAGCACGACATGCCACCGCTAAAATTTTTCATGAAACGGCCCCAACTGGAGGAGGTAATGCTTTTTTAAAACCTGGCGTACACTCCAAAGGACGGGCGATCCCCACAGAAACAAAGTCGAATTCCATGGCAACTCTTTCCCTGACAAAAATCACCACCCTTTTGGGAAAAGTAAAGGATTTTCTTTTCCCATCAAACTAAAGCTCTCAAAGCCCCCAAAACAGTTAACCGCTGTGGAAGTGAAAACCCGGACATTTACGCTGAAACAGCAAAACGAACCGTCTTTGAAACAAAATGCCATGAAAACTAGGATATCTTGGAGAAACGAAAACCAAGAATTGTCAAGAGCAAATAACCCCAGCTGGCAGGTCCCCAGGAACCCCCTCACCATCTCAAGAAGAAAAAGCTGACATGGGTTCGGCCACGTCACCCGCCACAACACTCTCCCAAAAAAAGTACTGCAGGGAACACCGAAAGGGGGCAGAAGGAGGGGAAAAAAAACAAGTATGATGGACAACATCAGAGAAGGGGCCCGGGTAATGACTCGGGCCACTGCGCAGAGCCAGACCGAATGGATGGAGAGGCTTACCAAAGGGAGTCTTTTTGCTCCCCCCCGACCGCCAAGGCACGGGTCTGATGATGATGAAATTTAAAAAAAAAATTTTTTTACATTCCTTGGCTAGAGCCGAGGTTGACCAGGGAATGGGATTTTTTTGTGTGTGACCATTTTTTCCCACCATTTCATTTCATTTATTCCTTTTTTTATAGTTTTATATCGAGGTAGGAAAAGCAAAATTGTGTGCTTTTTTAATCCGTCCCCCGTGTTTAATCGGTTTTGTAAATTTCCGTTTTTCTGTTCCAACCCGGCCCCAAAAGGGCCAAAAACTTACAAAAGCGAAAAGGAATTAACGTGTGTGCAAGATTTTGCACGTTCGCCCCGGGGCCCGGTTTTTGTTCTAACCCTGAGAAAGGAGCCAACCCCAAATTTGGGATTTTGCTAGGAGACTACTGAACTTAAAAATACATTTAATTGACTTTTTGCAATAACCTGGGGAGGGCGAACTTGAAGCGACCTGAGAGATGGAAAAACCTTTCCCTTATTCATTCACCGACCCCCCTGACCCCAATCCACAACTTTCGGACCCATGGGCAGAAGTCAGTGGTCATAACCACCCGGCGTAGGTTTCCATCAAAACTCAAGGATATTTAAAAGAAAAAAAAAAATAGTTAGGTTTCAGCTGCCCTTTTTTTAATGTGAACTGCAAAAAGAGGGTAAGGGGGGGAAAAAGTTCGATATTATTTAAAATGCTTGTCACTTTGTAGATTGGAAATAAAAATTTTTTTACCACTTTGCGTCACAGATTTGAACGTGATACTTTAGGGTTTTACGCAAATTAAAACCACACACACCCCAGCGCACTTTTTCCATCAAAATTCCTTCCTCACCTACATAAAACACAAGTACAATATACATTCATTACCCCCCCCCCCCCCCCCCCCCCCCCCCCCCCCCCCCCCCCCCCCACCCCCGACCTACAGACATATATTTTTCCCTTCCCTCTGCAACATTGGGACAGCTGATCGAGATGACCCAGGGGTTTAAACCGGCACGGGGGCCGCTGG
>JAQIHA010001039.1:0-12386 GCA_028751875.1 Rapana venosa
AAAGGGTTCAAAATTCCCCTTTTTTTAAGGGGGGAAAAAAAAAACCCCAAACACCAACCAAGGGGGGTTTTTAAATTTTAAAAAAGGGGGGCGCCCGGGAAAAAAATTTCGAAAACCGGGTTTTTTTTCCCCCAAAAAATAAAGGATTTAAGAAACAAATAAAAAACTTTTCAAAAAATGTAAAACCCAAAATGATGACAATGGGGGTTTTTATTATAAGATAGGTAGCATTTTGTAAGGTTAAAGAAACGGCCCAGGCTGTTATCCTGCGGGACTCCACATTCCAATTTTGCAGGTTTTGGGGAATTTTGTTTACATAACTTTGGAAAACGGTGGGTATGAATAAACCAGTAAAGGGCTGTCCTTAATAAATCACTTTTGGAGGCGAGAAAGAAAAATTGAGTATCTAATTCAAAGGCCTGCAGTTAAACCCAGAAGATGAGGAGGAAACAATTTAAGATCCTGCATCAAAGGCAAGTAAAGTGTTTTTAAATATGAAGTGGGGGTTTCCTGTTTGGGCAAGTCCTGAAAAGGGGGAAGAAATCATTGTTGAAAATTACACGTTGAGCTGATTTGAGAACAACTAAAAAAGTTTTTAAAAAAGGGGAAAGGGGTAAAGTGTTGAGCTCTTTTACTACAGGTACAGCAACACTGTCTACACCCGCAGCAGGAACGGGCATGCTCTCTTGGCAAACGGGAATTTGGGTGCTCCTGCATCTATAGATGGCTCTGTTTCAATAACAGCAGGAGCCTGTTCATTTGTCACATCAGTCTTTTCGAAGAAGGTTGTGCTAAACTAGAAAAACATATGCTGTTGTTGCCTTACATAGCCAAGCTAAGCTCAATTCAGGCTCATTATTACAAAGCTCAAAACAGATTCCACAAATCAGAAAGAGTTCAAGGTCTTCAGTGATTTAAAATGACACAACCCACAAAAGTTCGACCTCCAAACAAACAACACAAAGCAAAGCCTTGGACATGACTCAATAAAAAAAGGAAATAAAAAAGGGATCTGCTTCCAAAATGCAAATCAGCTGATACTCTATTAAGACTAAGAATTACCTGCGTAATTACTGCAAAACAAAAAAAAAAACAAGAAGCAATTAATTAATTAATTTTTTTTTCTTACTATATAGTTAGAGATTTTTAGTTAGGCTCAGTATGGAAAATTATTTCAGACAAAGAGCTAAATTTACACAACCAAAACTTTGGTACAAAGCATTCAAGATGCAATCGCCCCAATTACAACAAATAAAATGAACCACCAGTAAAGGTGCATTTGGGTTTTGCTGAAATTCTATACAACACAGCAAAAAAGAGGAATAAACTGTTCATGTGTCAACAACACAACAAGCACTGAACCCCTTTTAAGAGCTCAACACAACATGGGGAGAGAGATATGCGCAACTTCGAAATTTCAGAAAACAGCAAGAATGAGGGATCAGGATGGACAGTTGGTAAGGTTCTTCGCATAGAACTAAGCAAACAAAGTTCATCCCATTGTTGGTAGACGTTACATTCCCTTACCCTGATGTGTAGCAAAACGATCTGTGCTGAAACATTCAGAACAAAGAAGATAAGTGTTTTATTTGTGTTGGTGCTGGCTAAACTGTTCATGTGGCAAAGAATGCCAGAGAGAGTTTCAAACATCATGAACATCGTGACAACTGACTCACCGGCATTGACTTTCCTGTGGCTGTTAGGAGTAATTGAAAGTTTAGAGAACTTAAACAACCACCCATCAGTGTGATGTGTACACCTGGGAAGATGCGGCCCCCTACGGACCCATGGTTAAGACCACTTAGATCTCAAAAGGCTCCCACAATAGGTAATCCAGAATAGAGAAACCATGTAACCTCTCTTGCTAGTGATAATGAAACCAGTTATCATTAACACTATTAGAACAATGAGTAACTTATTGCACAACCAACAAACATCACACAAACAAGAGTTTTTGCAGTCGACGCATGGTTCCGTTTACCAATCTTTCAGGCAGCAGACAAACACAGAAAGCACTGCAAGAGTGAGACCGAAGCAATCACTGAACTTGTAACACCAAAGCCAGGACAAGGTGTACGTTCATAGAATATAAAAAAGCTACAAAAAGATTCCCCTATGTAGTGTATGCTGACTGTGAACTATCATTGTGCCATACCAAGGACCAGCACCGGAAACAAATGCTAAAACATCTTACTCATAATCATCAAGTCTGTTCCTTTGCATATGTTGTTGTTAGATCAGATGGGCACACTCAGACCAGTTTGGTATAGAGGACCAGACGCGCAAAGCATTTCTTGAACACATGAAAGCCAATCATAACCACTAATCTTCAACAGCTTAAACTACAAGAGATTCAATATGAACTGATAAAGACCAGGAATTTTATGCTTCTCATGCCACACATTGCCTGTATTTGTGGTAATTTATAATCACCGCAGTGGCAGACAATCACACAGTCAGAGATCATGACCACAATCAGTAGTAATTTTCGTGGGAGCACAGCACATAGTAATTGTAATCTACAACTAAAAGTAGATCCTAAAAACATGGAAGCTGCCAGTCTTCTCCACAATCTAAAGGTTATGACTCACACCTAATTATCGTCAGTAACTGATGAGTAATAAGCTTACTGCATTGCTCAGTCATCAGAGAAGTACCTGACTTTTTACACTAAATAGCTTATCCTTCTTTGATTTCTGCACAACATCTGATGGATCTCTAGAGTCCTTGTCTCATCACGAGTACATGCTCAATTAACAAAAAATACTTCGACACAAAGCTTGCAAGAAAAGGCGTCTATCCTTATGAGTACCATGGACTCAGGGAAAGCTTTGATGGAAGAAGTAACTGCCACCCAAGAAGCATTTCTCAGCAGACTGACAGGCAAAGAAATTAGTGATGATGAACTATCACATGCTCAGTGGCATGGCAAAAAGATGCGTGTTGGACGATGGGCGATTACCAGATCAGTATCTACTAGCTGATGCATGTTTGCTTGCTATGTCTTGAGAACTACTGAAAGAACGGCATGAAACATTATTACAAAACCCATCACACTATATTACATCACCGGAATGTCTTGGGATGCTTTCTTGAAGTTTCCTGGGTGCAGATTGATTTGTTGTCTGACCTGCAATGCTCCAAATGATTGAGGATGGTCCTGGCTGGGGCATCATATGGCATCGACGATTACTGTAAGGCCACAACAAATATTTAGAAGACTATATCCTAGCATCGCTCTAACTACATCATGTTACTTGGACGCAAACAATCAGTATGGATGGGCGATGTGTCAGTCACAACCACTAAGAAACTTTCAGTTGTTTAATGGCCTTTTTGCAGTGTGAAACTCTAAAGCCGTTGTCACAATGTCTCCTGATCAAGCATAGTTGGATCTTAGAAGTAGATTTAGTCTATCCCCATGTGACCGACAGATGCCACAATGACTACCCAATGCTGCAGAAATGAAGGCCAAAACATCCTCCACAAGAACCACCAAAGCTTGTACCAAACTTAAATGACAGAGCAAGTATGTTTGTCACTACAACTGCTACAGTTCTAAACCCCCTTAAAAAAAAGGGCCCCCCCCAAGGCTAATTCTACTGCGGTTCAATCGTATCATTGTGTTTGACCAAGAGCAATTCGATGAAACCATACATCATGAAGAACACTGAACTGAGAAATGAAGGCAACCGATGCATCAGAAAAAGATTACTTCAAGCACATGACAACAGCTGCTTTGGTAAAACAATGGAGAACCCACACAAAAAGAAATATTGTTAGATTAGTCCAAAAGAAATTGAAGCCATAAAGCTAACATCAACGCCAATCTATCAAGACAACAGGCAATTCCATGACAGTCTGTATGGCATCAGATGAAGAAGTTGCAGTTAAACTAGACAAACATATTCATGGGTTTAGTGTCTGTAGCTGTCTAAAAAAAAAGCTACAGTTGATGCTGGATTCTTGAATGATTACTTCAAGGCTAAATATCCTGCTGTAAGATCTTGTACACAGACACAACTCTTTCATCCCTAGACATAACCCAACAAGAAAAATATACAAAACCTTGTAGAGGACGTAGCGCTGGGGAATCTCAGAGACATGGTATGACACCATGATTATCCAAAAGACAGTCCCTTGCATCATCAGTAAACAAAAAAGTTTATTGGTAAGATGAAGGATGAGATGAACGGCACTAATTATCAAATGAAATGTTGGGCTGAGGCCAAGATGTATATCGTTGTCAAGCCAGACAGGTGTTATATAAAGCAAAAAAGTGTTGGCAAACAGGTGGTCAAAAACTAGCATCAGTCATGATAAACTACAAAGAGCTCTGTTTTTGAAAGGTAAAAGAGTATATCCATCATGACAACCCAAAGCTCTGCTCAAAAACCCTTCACCAAATCAACACAACTGTGGTTAGAAAAAGACATTGATTTCGCAGGATACAAAACGAGTATATTCTTCACCAGAGCACTCATACGCACTTGGACACTGGAGAACAAAGTAATTAATTAATTAATTAATTTTTTTTTTTTTTTTACATTTATATACGAGTTTAAAATTTTGATTGAGACTCACAATGGATTGTTTACTCTTTATCAAATACTATGGTAGTGGTACAAGACCTCGTCTCTGCTTTTATAGCCGTGACATAATAGACGACTTTGGTGAGCAAGTAGAAATAAAACTTGATCATGGTACAAAAGAAGAGGTGTTAAATAATATTCTAGGAGTTGTTTATATGATGAGGAGTGTCCAACCCACTTCATATTATCAAACATGTTCCCATAAATTGTAGTACCAAAAAACAGTTAAGAGACCATACAGTCACATACTTCTGAATAAATAGTAGACTACCTTACTAAAGCAGACAAGGTATGTAGGTGGCACTAGCTGCAGTTCCCCTCTAACAAAAGCTCTTGTGGTGCAGGTAATGACAAAATAATAAATAGGAGGACCTCACCACAACTTTCTTTTTTGAGCCATAAGTGTCTATGCTCCAGAAGGATCTGTTGCTCGTTTGTGACTGTCGCTGGCTTCAGCTTCTCCAGAGCATACAAATACTCAGTTTCTTCCCCAAAGGTAATAGTGGTTGACTTTGGTGTTTGTTGTTTGAATGTGCTCTGTATTGTTTTTGCCTTTGATGGCGTTCACAGGTTTTAACCCTGTGGCTTTAGTTTATCTCAGAGTTCATTGCTCATTCAAAACTGCAGGCATCTTCTTACCCCCTCTGTGTTTTCGCTTGCCTGGGATCATGATTTCCTTGGTGGTACTGATAGGCAAAGGTCTTTCTGCTAACAGCTTGTTAAAGAAGTTTCAACCAGTGCTTTGAGATCTTGGTTGCCTGTATAACCTCTTTTATTGCTACTCCATGCTTTAGTAACAGCTGATTAAATGCTCCTTAAACTCTTTAACCATCATCGCACTGAATAAGTCTGGATATTTTAGTGGCCCCGACTATAGATTTCTTGCAAAGCAACTGCAGTTGCGTGCACTCTTTTCAGTAAGGGCTCTGCATCTTTATAACCTAGAAGCTACGTCCACACCACAGTAAGAGCATAACTTTATACCTCTTCTTCTGATTGTGTCATGGGGTAAGTAATAAAAGGTCTATATGGTGAGTATCATTGGCTTCAGTTGATGAAGGAGGTCTTTAATGCGCCTTGGTGAAGGTAAATCAGATCTGCCATATGCTTGTTTTAGACCGCCCACATCTTTGCTACCTTCAGACTGACACCTGCTGCAATGCCAGTTGGTAATTATCTGCCTTGTCTTTCCAGTAACCCTTTTGGTGTGTAGTAGATTCTTAGAGAGATTTTGCATCCATGGTTCTAATATAATAAATAAAAAAATTGCCTGTTGGTTAAAACCCAACCTTTCTGTGCTAAGAAATAACTATTGGTCATGCCCACCACAATAAAAGCAATCTCGCGTCATGTCTTTTCTTGTGTTTCAGTGGGTTGAAAATAATACACAAGCTGGCTTTAGTAATAGAGATATTTGTTTGCCTGTCACAATGGTATACTCTTTTATTGCCCCCCATCACATCAAAAATGTTTTTGCAGCATGTCCTTGTTCACGAAGTTTTTTCATTAATAAAGTCTATTCTTTGTCTTTCGTATTCTGCCTGTGCTCTTTTCAGTTGATCTAATTGCTTTATCATGTCTCTCCTTTCATCGTCTGTTATGAAGTTTAGAAAACAAGTTAGTTGCCTACCTTAAAAGCAAGTGCGTAAACTACAGCACCACCAACCATCATGAGACACTAAAGAACCATTTATCTTTTATTTATGGACTAATATATTTCTGGAATAATTCCCGCTTAACCAGGAAGTCCTTTTGTAGCACTGGAAGCTGATACAACCGCAACTACTTAGCGCTATCCTCAAAAGTCTATGTTTTTCCTAAACAGCAGGCTTTCATTTTAGAAGGCCCTTTCCTAACATAGTATAGCCGACACTAAGACTGCCAATAACGGCATCCTTGGGAGACCAGATTGACTGCTGTCTTTTCTGTACTTCATATTCTACTATATGTATAAATAAAATTTATAACTATTCATACATCTGAATGGTTTTGTCATCTTTGTAGGCATGGTTGCATTTTGGGGGTTGGGGGTTTGGTTTATTTTTGCGCGGTTCTTTTTTTGGTGGTTTGGGTTGCTGCTCCATACTCTATGGGCGTAAACCCAAAGCCAAACTGTTATACCTAATTAAGTAAAAACTGAATTTTTTGTTTTTGGGGGTGCTGTTTTTTTTTCTGTTTTTCAAGCATCTTTTTTTTCTAATTTTTCTCCAAAAATCTTTTGCTTTGTTTGGGGTTTGCTAATTTTTTTCTGTCTTTCCCATTCTGCTAACCTCTTGCCAGCTTCAACTCCCCGGGTTCTTGGTGAAGTTGTCACGGGAAAAGGGGGGGTTGCTCTTGGTTTTTGGCATTCCTTTGTTTCCCTGTTGTTCGATACGTGTTCTGTGCTTCCATCTTTCTCTAATTTTAATTTTTATATTTTTAATTTTATCATACTAGCCTACTGGTGTAACAGAGAGCCAAAAAAAGGGAAACATTCACAGCCCAAGTTTTCCCCGTGTTTTTAGACAAAAAAAGGATCTTTGGAGGGCATAAACTAAGCACTTCTGAGTCCACATTAAAGACCCTACTGTTCTTTGCATTTAGACCAAAAACATACCCCAGCTTTTCACCATTTTTGCTCCAAGAAAAAATTCATACCTATTAAAATACTTTTAATTTTTGTGGTGATAACTGCTCACCTGTTCAACTTTTTGTTTTGTTCCTAATAATGCTTTGTTTTACCACAAAGCAAGAGAGTAAACTTCTCCCTTACCAGTAAACCTTCTCATCTGTTATTTCTTCTTGACTAGAACCAGTAGATGTCATCAACAAAAGTTCGTCGCAATTCATGTTGTCTATCTTTATCAATATATTTTGTGTAAAATAATTATTGTTGTTCTTGACAAGTTGTTGATAAGTTGTTAACAATGTTGTTGATGGGGACTTGTTTATTTCTTGACAAGTTCTTAATATAGTTCTTGTTTTAGTTCTTGGCAGGTTCTTGGCAGGTTCTTGGTAAGATCTTGTATTAGTTCTTGGCAAGTTCTTGATAAGTTGTTGATAAGTTGTTAATAAGTTCTTGACAAAATATTTTATTAGTTATTAATAAGTTGTTGATAAAGTTCTTGACAAGTTCTTGATAAGATATTGTTTTAGCATAAATTCCCATAATTTTATAGTTTTACCCATCAAAGCAAGATTGTAACATTTTTTATTTATTACAAGAGATAGGGAAAAAGCCGAGTCAAGGTAAACTGCTTAGTTTGTATATAAAACTATGCAAGTTTTTGATCGATGAGGCGAAGCCGAATCGATCAAAAGTTGCCTGGTTTTGGATAAACAGTAAGTGGTTGAGCTTGACTCGGCTTTTTCCCTATCTCTACTGGACAGTGTCCACAGACAATACTTAGTGTAGAAGGGAGGGAAGTTGAAGCTTTGGTAGACACAGGTAGTGAGGTTAGCACATTAACAGAGTCTTGGTATAGGGAACATTTGAGTAAGTTGCCTTTGCAACAAGCAACTTGGTTAAGACTGAAAGCAGCTAATGGGCTAGATATTACTTATGTGGGGTTGTTAGAAGGGTCTGTGAAGGTGTTTGGAAAAAGTTGTAGAGCCTCTTTTCTAGTTGTCAAGGACTCTGTAGATCCTTCTACATATGCAAAGAAGTTGAGAACCCCAGCTATTCTAGGAATGAATATTTTACAACAGGTTGTGTCACCCCTTGATAAAACTAGTATGCATGGGACTTGACTTCCGCTCACCGTCCAAGCAAGACGTGTTTGGTGAGCGCGCAAGAAAACAATCAAACAGCTGTGTACAGCAGCAGCGATGTGAGTTTTTCTTTGCCTTCGGGTAGGTGGGTGCGGTGCTACAAATTTTCATCAACAAGAATGATGGATGTTGGGGAGCTAGCTTAGTTTACATCAATCACCGACACTCTTAATGGCAAAATTGTTAAAAAAGAGATGAGCACCGCCATTTCAAAATACTTTGGGGGAAGAGGCGGCAGTGAGAAAAGAAAACCTTCATCAATAAGCGATTCGTGTGCCAGTCCAGAAGACACGAAAAGAAGAGAAAGCAAAAAGCTGCGACAGGGCAGTGACAACTCAGAGGAAGAAATGGCACTACAGGAAAGCATTTACGAACTGCAAGACTCGATAAAAAACCTCGCTACGAAAGAGGACTTAAAAATCATTCAGCAATTGAAAGAAGAGGTGGAGAGACTTAATGACTCCTTCACCCATCCTATAGACAAGCTGGAAGCTAGTCTCTTCGACATGCCAGTGAAAATGACAAACTGTTGAAGGAGGTGTCAAAGCTTCGGAGGAGAACGCGGACCTGAAGACCCAGTTGACCCAGACCATCCAAGAGACCAGCAGCGCAGCAGGAGCTCAACGAGAACGAGCAACACGGGCGCTCCTGAATGTCCGAGTGTTTCGGGTTGCGGAGGTGAAGAGGCCAGGAGAAGAGACAGGGGAAAAGAATGTGCGAAGCAATGCGCTCAGCTTTTCTCCGAGAGGCTGGTTTGTCCCTGTGTCACCTTCCGACATAGACAACGCGCTTTGGGGCCAGGAGGGTAGCTGCTGAGGGAGGGAGACCACGCCCCATCATCGCCCGGGTTTTCCTGTCCCGCAGAAAGAGAGGACTGGTGATGGCTGCCCGTCGCAAGCTCAAACCAGACAGGACTGACTGTGGGAAGACCTGACCCAGGCCAACAAGGCTGCTCCGGAGGGTCAGCACCCATTCTGCAGTGATGGGCCCGCTTTGTCATACCAACCGGCAAGATCCTGTGCAAACTAAAAAAATGGAAAAGACAGTGAAAGTGAACAGGTACGGTGTGGACAAATATTTAAGAGAAATGACTAATGATAGACATGGCTGACAGATTGAGGCGGGGGGTGGGCCCGGCGAGAGAGGAGGGGGGGAGGCGGTGGGGGGGGAGGGGGGGGGAGGGGGGGGGCGGTCAGTCCTATGTTCTGCTAGTTTCTCTATATCAAAGTGGGATGGTTCTGAATTAAAGTGGACATTAAATCTTTGATTGCTATAGATAGGGGAAAAATGAATGCACTAATGTTTGAAAGTAAAACACATGGATCTCTGTTTGAAATTAAAATAAATCAATACATGCTAAAAAGTAAAAAAAATATATATATAAAGAATGGGTCTTGAAAATAGATCAAATTTAGAATAGTAAAAGTATAGGGTGCCCACAGATACATAAGCAGTGGGCGAGCTAGCTGGGGTGGGCGTTTGTTTATTGGGCTGTATGGTGGTGGTCTGTATTCGTTTTTGTATTTGGCACGGAATCAGTCAGGATTTTTGAAAGTTGTTTGAAAGAGCTGTGAAACTTGACTGTCCTACTTACTTGTATAACATTAGAACATGTGTGGTGTACGTGCGTGTGTGTCCGCAGGGATGTGGAAGTGGGTTTGGGTTTAGTGTAAGTGTGTGTGCGTGTGTGTGCGTGTGTGTAAAGTATATGTGCATGTGTGCGTGCGTGCGTGTGTGTGTGCGCGCGTGTGCAAGTGTGTGAGTGAGTGGGTGTGTGTAGCATTTTTATTGTGTACATCTTGGCAACCAGATTAATACCAGATGATTTAAAAGGCTTCACCTCACTTTTTCAATGTCTCTTGCCTTAATGACAGATCTGTTACACCCTCGACTTGTCTGACTATTGAGTTGCACTGCTTTTTTCTGTCGTACTTTAGTTTGGAGTAGGATGATTATGTTTTGCTTGGGATGACTGGGGTATGGGGAATGTGTTATTATTGTTATTATTATCATTATCGTTATCATTATTATTTTGTTTCGGGGACAATAGAATGGGCACTTGTGAGGGTTTTGTTGTTGCTGGGGTGCTTTTTTTGCAGCCAGTGCGTGCGTGCGTGTTGTGTGTGTGTGGGGTGTGTGTGTGTGTGGTGTGTGTGTGTGTGTTGTAAGGAGTAGTAGTAAATAGTAGTAGTTGTAGTAGTAGTTAAGAGTAGTATTTTTTATTGCGTCAACTTGGCAACCATGTCATATCAGGATGATTAAAGTTTCACTTGGCAATGTTTCTTGAAATTTGGGGGGGTTGGGGTGTGTTTAATTGTTTTGTTGTTGTTGTTTTTTTGTTGTTGTTTTTTTTGGTTTTTTGTGTGTCAAACTGATTTTGGATTGGATGATTCCATTATGATTTGCTTGTAATGACTGAGAACCCACATTTTTTTTGGAAAAACCTCTGTGTGTGTGTAGTATAGTAGTAGTAGTAGTAGCAGCAGAAGTAGTAGTAGTAGTAGTAGTAGTAGTAGTAGTAGTGGTAGTAAGTGAACTTGGCAACCAGATGTCAATATCAGGATGATTAAGAGGTTACTTCGCAATGGTTCTTGAATTTTGGGTTGGGTTTTATTTGTTTGGTTTTTTGGGGGGGGGGTTTAGTGTGTTTTTTTCCCCCCTTTTTTCTGTCAAACTTAAGCTTGGATTGGGCGATTATTATGATTTTGTTTGTAATGACTGAAAACCAAACTTTTTTCTTTGGAAAATCCTCTGTGTGTGTGTGTGTGTGTTGTGTGTGTTGTGGTGTTGCGTGTGTGTGTGGTGTGTGTGAGTACGAGTGTGTGTGTTGTGTGTGTGTGAGTACGATGGGGTGTTTTGTGTGTGTAACGAGTGTGTTGTGTGTTTGTTGTTGATTTCAATTTTACGCCCTTTTTCACTTTTAGTGATATTAGAACCCCCCCCCCCCCCCCCCCCCCCCCCCCCCCCCCTAAAAAAACCCAAAAAACAAAACAAACCCAAAAACAAAACAAAAACAAAAAACCCGGGAGATGTGGATGTGGTGTTAAAAAAAAAAAATCTCGAAAAACTTGGCAATGCAACAGGAATTTAAAAAAAACAAAATCATTAACGTTAATGTAACTATAACAAATGTCCTATGGGACTGTAACAAAGACCTTTCACAATTTCAAATGCCAATTTTAAATTACTGAATATGCTGGTGAGGGAGTTTTCAGAAAAATGGGGCATGAAAGGTTTTACACTCTGGCAGTCAAAAAGTATATGAGTATTAGTGATATTCTCACCACACAGGCATTTACCATTTTTGCTGAATTTGGTTATCAATGCATTTAGTTTCATTCTATAGAATAAAGTATTAATTCTCCTTGACGTAAAAACATTTGTACTAACTTCTGAATGGTTCCCCACTGTTAGATTATGGGTATTGATTGCAGTTCTAGTTAAAAGTCTTCATTTTGCTGATTTCTATCAGTGACCTTTCTCCATGATTTTTGTTCTAGTAAGCTATACCCTTCTTGTAAGGATAAAGGGACATGCAATTCTATTGCATCCCGTCCATGTTTTGCACCCTTTTTGGCAGCTCTATCCGCCCCCTCATTTGGAAAGAACCAGTGTGTGAAGGCACCAACAAAAAATTCACCTTATGCCCTTTACGGTTAAGAGATGTATGACATGCTTAATCTCTAATATGATTTCGAAGTTTTCTTTTAACATGGCGATTTTAAAGCATACAATGCCGATTTAGAATCAACGCAAAGAAGAATTTGAAAATATACCCAACGGCAAATCAAAGATATAAGTAAGACCCATTAGTATTGCTACAAAATTCTGCTGTAATAAACGAGTGATGTTTACCAATGTAATATGATTTTTCATTTTTAAAACGCTGGATAAAAAAGCAGAAAATGTTTTTATTGCTCTGATTTCGTGTGTGTGGTGTGTTGTGTACGAGTTGCGTGTGCGCGTGCGTGCTGCGTGCTGTGATACGTGTGTCGGGAACCCTACTGGGGTGCACAGCTGAGAGTCAGATGCACCAAAATAAAA
>JAQIHA010000104.1:0-21313 GCA_028751875.1 Rapana venosa
TTTGGTTTTATGGCAGATAAAGGTACCAGAAATGCCATCTTTTCCTGAGGACCCTCATGGAAAGGGCGATTGAGGTACAAAAGGACTTGTACCTCTGCTTCATTGACTTTTCTAAGGCATTTGACAAAGTAAGACATTCCGATCCTTTTGACATTTTACTAAGACATAACTGTGATGGAAAAGATCTTAGAGTGATCAGAAAACTTGTACTGGGAGCAAGAAGCTGCAATAAGAGTTGATAATGACTGCAGTGAGTACAGACCGATCTGAGGCAGGGCTGCGTTTTTTCCCCCAGACCTCTTCAATATCTACAGCGAAATGATTCTACGGAACATAGAGCAGCATGAAGGTGTCAAAGTAGGAGGTCACAACATAAACAATCTAAGATATGGGGGATGACACAGTGCCAATTGCTGACTCGGAGGAAAAACTAAAAATATCCTTACAACAGTCACAATCGAAAGTGAAAACAAAGGACTCCAACTGAATGCAAAGTAGACTGAGTGCATGGTAATCTCAAAACAGTCAGACATGCCTGTATGTAACATTTTATGCAAAGGGAAAGAATAAAACAAGTTTGCACCTTTAAATACTTGGCTTCACAATACTCCAGACGCAGATGCGACACAGAAATAAAGAAGAGAATCGCTTTGTCTAAAGACACATTCACCATGATGAAAACCCATCTTTACAACAGAAATATAAGACTCAGCACCAAAATCAACATTCTGAAAGCCTACATATGGTCCATCCTTCTGTACGGATGTAAATGCTGGACGCTGACAAAAGACCTCGAAAGAAGACTTGAAGCAGCAGAAATGTGGTATATCAGAAGAATTATGAGAATATCAGGGACTGAATAGAAGTCAAACGAAGAAGTAATGGAAAATGGCCAGGTACAAAAGATCCCTACTCAAAACCATCAGAAAAAGAAAATTTACAATTTTTTGGGCACATAAACAGAGCTGATGGAATAGAATAGCAAATATTGTGTGGAAAGATTTGTGGTACCAAAGACAGAGAAGACAACGCACAAAATACACAGACAGTCTGATAGCTACGCAACGAGGAAAGAATCCCCCAACAATGAACTCATCAGGAGAACTGACAACAGAGAGGAATGGAAGGCCATGATCGCCGATATCTGCAACAGACCTGGCACATGAAGAAGAACAATATATATATATATATATATATATATATATATATATATATATATATATATATTATATATATAATATATATATAAAAATATATATAATATATATATATATGTGGGGTGTGTGTGTGTGTGTGTGTGTGTTGTGTGTGTGTGTGTGGTGTGTGTGGGGTGTGTGTGTGTGTGTGATTATTATTTTAAATAACGATTGCTTTGAAAATAGCATGGTATTTGTAAAATGAATCTTGCAATTATAACAAAATGTTGGAGAATAAAATCCGCGTAAGTATGTGAGTCTGCGTGTCTGTCTGTCTCCCTCTGTCTCTGTCTCTCTCTGTCCCTCCCCTTTCTCCATCCCTCCTTCCCTCCTCCCGCCTCCCCCCCCCTCTCTCTCTATCTCTCTCTCTGTCACCTCCCCCCTTTCTCTCTCCCCTTTTTGTTCCCCCTCCTCCCCCCCTCTCTCTCGCCCCCTCTCTCTTCCTCTCTCTCGCCCCATTTGGGACCTTTCGAGGTTTTTAATGTCCATCATATTTTTTTCCTTGCCCACTCGCTACCCTTGTTCGTATCTTCTCTTTGTCTCTCTGTCTTTACGTTTTTTTGTGTCTGTCTGTCTGTCTGGCTGGCTGGCTGGCTGCTGGCTGGCTGGCTGGGTCTCTGTCTGTATGTCTGTATGACTGTCTGTCTCTGTCTCTCTCTCTCTGTCTGTCTCTATGCATTTCTATCTCTGTCTCTCTCTCTGTTTCTCTGTTTGTCTGTCTGCCTCTCTGTCTCTCTGTCTGTTTGACTCTGTGTCTGTCTCCCTCTGTCTGATTGATTCTCTGTCTCTCTCACTCTCTGTCTCTGTCTGCCTGTCTATTTAACTTTCTCCGTCTCTGTCTCTCTGTATCTCTCTCGCTCTCTCGCACACACAGGAAGGACGGTGGCAGGATGGTTCGCCTGCCAACAAGTAAACCGTGAGGGTGTGGGTTCGATTCCCAGTCTCGCCCTTTCTTCCCCTTTTGACAAAACAGTCGAACTGAATGTCAAAGCCCTTCGGATGAGACAATAAACCGAGGCCCCGTATGCAAACGCACGCAGAACATCTTGCACACGTTAAATCCTGTTCCGTTTTTTTTCGAAAGAGTAGGCCATTGTGTGCCGGTGGAAACAGATGACAAAATTTACAAAACCGCATACACACGGGAACTGGATGTAAAAAGCACATGAGTGCTTATTCCATTATCCTCGATATAGTCTTTCGGATGAGACGATAAACCGAGGTCCCGTGTGTTACACGTAATTATTTAGCGCACGTAAAAGAACCCACGGCAACAAGAGAGTTGTCCCTGGCAAAATTCTTAGAAAAAAGCCACTCTGATAGGGAAACAAATACAGTTGCAGACATGAAAAAGAAAAAAAATGGGTGGCGCTGCTCTTGTGGCGACGCGCTCTCCCGCTCTCCCCGGGGAGCAGCCCGAATTTCACGGAGAGAAAAATCTGAAATCTGAGCGCTTTGATTTGTTTGCTTTACAAGATTCAGCGCTATATAAATTCCATACATTATTATTATTATTATTATTATATTATATAAACGAATAAAGAAAGAAAGAAACAACTCCTTGCCTCCACCTCTCCTCTAACTGTCGTCTTCTTCAACTTTCTGAATGCACTACCAAGCACTTGAAAATAAAGACTAGCATGTGTACGATCGTGTGTCTGTCTGTCTATCTCTGTTTCTCTCTGACTCTCTCTGCTGTCTCTCTCTGTCTCTCTCTCTCTCTCTCTCTCCTCTCTCTCCTTCTACTCTCTCTCTCTCCCTCTCTCCATCTATCCCCCTTCTCTCTCTCCCTTTCTCTCTCTCACTTTCTCTCTCTTCCCCTCTCTCCACCCTCCTCCCTCCTCTCTCTCTCGCCCCTCTCTCTCCTCTCTCTCGCCCCCCCTCTCTCTCTCCCTCCCTCTCTCTTTCCCCCATGTCTCTCTGTCCTCTCTCTCTCTCTCACTCTCTCTCTCTGTCTGTTTGTCTCTCTCTCTCTCATTTTTGAAAGAGAAAAATACATTAATGATATCGATACCTACTGCTTTAGGGTTGCTGTTTCTCGGGTAAGATTTAACGTCCTGCCACTAAATGCAAATGTGCATCGTTACAGCGATTCTCTGCAAAACAAAAACTGTCAGTCACCGAAGACGAACAGCATTTCTCTTTGATTGTCCCATGTATTCGGATCTTAGAATTAAATTCTTGGGTAATTTAACTAAAGTTCCCATCCATGTGTTGCTACAAAGGGTCAAATATTCACCAGATGCACAGTGTCTCCCAATATGTCTTACGCTCAGTTAACAGAAGAAACGAGATGTATTATATAAATTTAACATATTTTATTGAGTTGTTTTAGAGTTTGGCTGATTGATTATTATTTTTTCCTTTGGAAAGTGCACTCGAGATGTCTTGAATTTACATCCTGGGTCAAGCACAGGTTTATGTTGCACGATGTTAGTTTCTTTTCAATGTAATTTTGGTTTCAGTGTTCCATGCCAATTTTTCTGTTTCTAAGTTTGGATTGTTGTATGTTTGAAATTTAGCAACATGTTCCTGTAGTACTATACCCATTTCCCCAGCTGGTTATATTGTAGACTAAGGCCGAAGTACCATTAAATCGCTTCAAAGTTCTCTCTCTCAAGGATGATGCAGATATTACAGGGTGGTCTGACGATGATACGGATATTGATGATGATGTCAATGATGTTGATGATGATTAGGTAGATGTTGAATATAGTGATGATGATATGGATGTTGAGGGTGGTGAAGTAGAGGTTAAGGGTTATGATGGTGACAATTATGCAAGTATTGATGGGTTAATGTTGATGTAGTTGATAAAAATGGTGATGATGTTACAGATGGGGAAGACGAGAATGTGTGGTGTGTGTGTGTGTGTGTGTGTGTGGTGTGTGTGTGTGTGTGTGTGTGTGTGTGTGTGTGTGGTGTGTGTGTGTGTGTGCACGCGCGCGCGCGCGCGTGTGTGTTTTGGAAAAATGGAAATGAAAAACCATTTTTTTTTTTTTTTTATTATTATCTATTTATTTTTTGAAAGGACAATGATGATTGGGATGTTTAGGAAGATGGAAATGCTGAAGGTGATGTTGATGTAGATGCTGAAGGTGACGATGGTGGTGATGGTAACTTTGGCGTGGTTGTTGAAGGTGATACTGGTGGCTGTAACTATGATGGAGATGTCAAAGATGAAGATGATGACTTGATGTATATATTGAAGATGACGATGGAACGATGATGAAGATGATGATTATGACCATGACGCAGAGGTTGAAGATGATAATCGTGACGATAATGACTATACAGTTGAAGAAGATGGTAATAGCGTAGATGATGATGTTGATAATGATGATGTAGAGGAGGAAAGTAATGACGGTTATGTTGATATACTTGCTGCAGCTGCTGTTATAGGCAATGAAGATGCTCATGGTGATGACTATGTAAATGCTGAAGATGATGATGGGGATGGGGATGACTAGAAGGTATTGGGAGTAATTCTTTTTGCTTACAGAATTGAAAATGTGAAATGGATATAAATGTTTTTTGCTATGCCTTCCTCCCCCCCTCCCCCAAACATGTTTTGTATAGTGGCCCAAGGCCGAAGTACAATGAAACCTTTTCAGTGTTCAGTGCTCAGTGTTCTCTCTTTGTCACTCCGTCTCTCTCTATTTCTATCTCTCCCTCTCTCACCAGACACAGACGCAGACACAGACACACAGACACAGACACAGACACACACACACAGACACACAGACACAGACACAGACACACAGACACAGACACAGACACACAACACACACACAGACACCAGACACAGACACAGACACAGACCACACACACACACACATAGACACAACTCCTTCCCTCCTCCTCTCCTCTAACTATCGTCTCTTCAACTTTCTTAAAGTCTACCTAGCACTTGAAAATGCAGTTGGGCGTGTAATCTAGTGTGTGTCTGTGTGTCTGTCTCTCTCTGTCTCTCTGTCCTTCTGTCTGTCTGTACCTCTAGCTCTCTCTCTCTCTCTCTCTCTCTCTCTCTCTCTCTATCTCTCTCTCTCTCTCTCTCTCTCTCTCTCTCCTCTTTTGTCTGTTTGGTTTTTTGTTGTTGTTTTAAATTCATTTTCTGTTTTGTTTTCTGTTTTGTTTTTTGTTTTGTTGTTGTTGTTGTTTTTTTTTGGGGGGGGCGTTTCTGGGGTTTATTTTGTCGTTTGCTCGTCCGGGGTTGTTTGTTTGTTTGTTTGTCTGTTTGTTTGTTTGTTTTTTCTTTTTCTCTCTTTTTCTTTAAATAAAAAGTTTTTTCCCTTTGCTTCTACTGTTTGAAAATATGAGTACTGAGTGCATTTTCAATGTGACCCCACGGGCGGGGACTGGATGTAAAAAAGCACATGAGTACTTATTTATTATCCTGAAAAAAAGAATTTGTTTCTATTACTTACAATGTGTAGATGTTCTTTTTATGACTTTATTGGCTTTTCCCCCCCTCTTTATTATGTGAGTGTATGGGTATTGCACTTATTTTATTATCATAACATTCAATTTCTATGAGTATAATTAAAAAGTGTTTGTGTTGATCGTGTGCTAATGTGAGTATTACATATTTAGTATTATCCCTGAACCCCCCCCCCCCACACACACACACATAATACACACACTCACTCACTCACTCACTCACTCATATTCTCTCCTTAATGACTGTATAGGTTTAGATTCTTCTTTGTTTTGTTTCTTGTTTTTATTGTGTGGGATGTATGGTATTAAATTTATTTCAATATCATGACAAAATTTAAAAATCTTTTTTTTTTTTTTTTTTTTCCTCTCTTTTTCTTTTTTTTTTTTTTTTTTTTTTTTTTTTTTTTTTTTTTTTTTTTTGGGGGGGGTTTTTTTTTTGGGGTTTTTTTTTTTTTTGGGGGTTTTTTTTTTTTTTTTTGTTTTTTTTTTTTTTTTTTTTTTTTTTTTTTTGGGTTTGGGTTTTTTTTTTATTTTTTTTTTTTTTTAAAAAAGGTTTTTTTAAAAATTTTTTTTTTTAAAAACAATTTTTTTTTCCCCCCCCCAAAAAAATTTTTTTTTTTTTCCCCCCTTTTTTTTTAAAATTTTTTTTTTTTTAAAATTTAATTTTTTTTTTTTAAAAGTTTTTTTTGGGGGGGGGAAAAATTTTTTTAAATTTTTTAAAAAAACCCCCCAAAAAAAAAAAAAAAATTTTTTTACTTTTAAAATTTTTTTTTTTAAATTTAAAAACCCCTTTTTTGTATTTTTTTTTTTAATTTTTTTTTTTTTTAATTTTTCCAATGAAAAAACAATTTTTTTTTTTTTTTGGGGGGTTCCCCCTTTTTTAAATTTTTAAAAAGGTTTTTTTAAAAAAAATTTTTGTTTTTTTTTTTTTTTGGTTTTTTTATTTTTTTTTAAGTTTTTTTATTTTTTTTTTGGGTTTTTTTTTTGGTTTTTTTTTTTTCTTTTTTTTTTTTTTTTGGGGTTTTTTTTTTTTTTGTTTTTTTTTTTATTTTTTTTGGGGGGGTTTTTTTTTTGGGGGGTTTTTTTTTTTTTTTTGGGGGGGGTTTTTTTTTTTTGGGGGGGGGGGGTTTTTTTTTTTTTTTTTTTTTTTGGGGGTTTTTTGGGGGGTTTTTTTTTTTTTTTTTTTTTTTGGGGGGTTTTTTTTTTTTTTTTTTTTTTTGGGGGGGAAAAAAGGGGTTTGGGGAAATTTTTTTTTCCCCCCCTTTTTTTTTTTTTCCCTTTTTTTTTTTTTTAAAAAAATTTTTTTTTTTTTTTTTTTGGGGTTTTTAAAAAGGAAAAAACCCCCAAATTAAAAAAATTTTTTTTATTTTTTTTTTCCCCCCTTTTCTTTTTTTTCCCCCCCCCCCCCTTTTTTTTTTCTTTTTTTTTGGGGGGGGGGTTTTTTTTTTTTTGGCCAAAAGGGGGGTTTTTTTTCCCCGTTTTTTTTTTTTTTAAACCCCCCCAAAACCCAAAATTTTTTTTTTAAAAAAAAAAGGGGTTTTTTAAAAAAGGGGGGGAAATTTTGGGGGAAAATTTTTCCCTTTGGGGGTTGAATTTTTGGGGTTTTTTGGGGAAAAAAAAAAAACCCTTTAAAAAGGGGGGTTTGGAAAAAAGGGGGGGGAAAAACCAAAATTTTTAAAAAAAAAACCCCCTTTAAAAAAAAAAAAGGGGGGGGGGGAAAAAAATTTTAAAAAAAAGGGGGGGGAAAAAATTTTTTGGGGTTTTTTTTTTAAAAAAAAAAAGGGAATAAAAAAGGAAAAACAAAAAATTTTTTTTAAACAAAAATTTTTGGGGTTTGAAAAAAAAAAGTAGGGGGAAAAAAAAAATTAAAAAAGGGGAAAAAAATTGGGGAAAAAAAAAAAACCCCAAAAAAAAAAAAAAGGGGGGGGAAAACAAATCCCTTTTAAAAAAAAATTTTTTTTGGGGGGGAAAAAAAGAAATTTTGGGCAAAAAAATGGGGTTTTTTAAAAAATTTTCCCCCCAAAAAAAAAAGGGGGGGGAAAAAAAAAAGGAAAAGGGGGGGAAAAGGGAAAAAAATTCCTTGGAAAAAAAAATTTTCGGGGGGCAAAAAAAAAGGGGGGGGTTTTTAAACCCAAAAAGGGAAAAAAAAAAAAAAATTTGGGGTTTAAAAAAAAAGGGGGGGGGGGGAAAAAAATTTTTTTGGGGGGGAAAAAAAAAAAGGGGTTTTGGGGGGGAAAAAAAATTAAATTTGGGGAAAAAAAAAGGTTTTGGGGGGAAAAAAAAAAGGGGGGGAAAAAAAAAAGGGGGGGGGAAAAAAAAAATTTTGGGAAAAAAATTTTTTTTAAAATTTTTTTTTTTTTGGGGGGGGAAAAATGGGGAAAAAAAACCTTTTCCGGGGGAAAAATTTTTTCCCCGGGTTTTTTTTCCCCCCAAAAAATAAAAAAAAGGGAAAAAAAGGGGGGGGGGAAAAAAATTTTCAAATTTTGGGGAAAAAAACCAAAAAAGGGGGGGGAACAGAAAAAAAAAATTTTTTTTGGGAAAAACCGGAAAAAAGGAAAAAAACCCGGGAAGGGGGAAAAAAGGGGGGGGAAAAAAAAAAAACCCCCAAAAAAAAGAGGGGGGAAAATTTTTTTTTTGGGGGGGGGCCCCCCAAAAAGGGGGGGGGGGGGAAAAAAAAAAAGGGGGGGGGGGGTTTTTGGGGTTGGGGAAAAAGGGGGGGGGGGAAAAAAAAAAAATTTTTATTTTTAAAAAAGGGGGAAGGCAAAAAAAAGGGGGGGGAAAAAAAAAAGAAACCCAGGCAAACAAAAAAATTTTGGGGAAAAAAAAAAAGGGGGGGGGGAAAAAAAAAAAAAACCACGGGGGGGTTTAAAAAAAATTTTGAATTTTTCCGGGTCCCCCAAAAAAAAAAGGGGGGAAAAAAAATTTTAAAATTTTTTTTTCCCAAAATTTTTTTAAAAATTTTTCCCGGGGGGGAAAAAAAAAAAAGGGGGGGGGAAAAAAAAAAAAAAATTTTTTTGGGGAAAAAAAGGGGGGGGGTTTTTAAAAAAAGGGGGGGGGGGGGGGGGGAAAAAAGGGGTGGGGGGGTTTGGGTTTTTTAAAAAAAAAGGGGGGAAAAATTTTGGGGGGTTTTTTAAATTGGGTTTTTAAAAAAAAAAAAAAAAGGGGGGAAAGGGGGGGGGGGTTTTTTTTAAAAAAAAAAAAAAATTTTTTTATTTTTAAATAAAAAAGGGGGGGAAAAAAAAAATTTTAAATTTTTAAAAAGTTTTAAAAAATTTTAAAATTAAAAAAAAAAAAAAAAAATTGTTTTTTAATAAAAAAATTTTTTTTGGGGGTTTTTAAAAGGATAATTTAAAAATTTTTTAAAAAAAAAAAAAAAATTTTTTATTTTTTAATATAATTTTTAAAATTTTTTAAAAATTTTTTTTTAAAAAAAAAAAATTTTTTTTAAAATATAAATTTTTAAATAAAAAAAATTTTAAAAAAAAAATTTTTTAAATTTTTTTTTTTTTTTAAAAAATTTTTAAAAAAAAAAAAAAAAAAAAAAAAAAAAAAAAAAAAAAAAAAAAAAAAGGGGGGGTTTTGGGGGGGGTTTTTTTTTAAAAAATTTTTTAATTCCCTTTTAAATTTGAATTTTTTGGGGGGGGGTTTTTGTTGGTGTGGGGATTTTTTTTTTTTTTTAAAAAAAATTTTTTTTTAAAAAGGGGGGGTTTTTTTTTTTTTTTTTTTAAATTTTTTAAAAAATTTTTTTTTTTTTAAAAAAAAAATTTTTTAAAAAAAAAATTAAAAAAAAAAAAATTTTAAAAAAAAATATTTTTTTTGGGGCCCTTTTTGGGGGGGGGTAAAGGAAAAGGGGGGGAAACTTTTTTAAAAGGGGCCCCCGGGGGGAAAAAATTTTTTTTCCCCCCCCCCTTTTTCCCCCTTTTTTTTTTTTTCCCCCTTTTTCCCCCCTTTTTTTTTTTTTTTGGGGTTTTTTGGGGGGGGTTTTTTGGGTTTTTTTGGGGGGGGAAAATTTTTTTTTGGGGGGGTTTTTCCATTTTTTTTTTGGGTTTTGGGTTTTTTAAAACCCTTTTTCTAGGGAATTTTTTAAAAGGGTTTTTTTTTTTAAACCCCCCCCCCCCCGGGGGGGGGTTTTGGGGTTTTTTTGGGGGAAACTAAATTTTTTTTTTCCAAAGGGGGGGTTTTTTTTTTTCCCTTTTTTTTTTTTTTTCCCCCCGTCCTTTGTGAGTGTAGGCCGGCCAGGTTTTAAAAGGTCTACTCCTTCGTTGTTGGCCCTTTATGTTTTTTTTTAGCGGTGGCATTGCCGTGTGTTTTACAAAATACTTTACTTTTTTCAGTCCCCTCTCCCCATTTTGTTTCCCGCTCTGGGCTCAAATCTGGTCGAGATTTTTCGTTTTGTTTTGCCATTTGGGGGAATTTCCTTGGCAAAAACCCTAAAATTGTTTTAGGGGGGCTGCCGCCAAAGGAGATGGTAGGGTGGAAATAAAGGAGGGGGCTCTCTCAAGATGTTTTTTCCAAAAAAGTTGAAAGGACTGGAGATAAAAGGATCCTTTTGGACCCCAATGTGGTTTTTAAGTGTCTCGACCGGGGTTTTTGAAGGGGCGACTGCTTGCGTGTTTTTTAGTGCTTTAATGGTTTGCATAGTCCCTTTTTCAATGCCAAAAATTCTGAGGGCTGCCCCAGGCCCTTGTGCCTACTCTGTTCCCAAAAACTTTGAAGTCGATGAAATTGTGGAAAGGTCTCTTTGATGTTTAAAAGTTTTTCCATTGATTGGGGGCAGTTAAAAATCGTTTGATGTGTCTTCTTTCCTGAACCCCGCTTGTTCCCCTTTCCAAAGGGGTTTTTCTGCCCCCTTCTTTAGGGCCCATTTTAAAAAACTTTGGCAATTTTATTTGCTGGGGGGCTGATGAGGCTGGGTTTTCATAGTTTTGGCTTGGCCCCTAAATTTCCCCCTTCCGGGGGGGGGGTTGAGAGTGTTGTGTCCCGTTGTTGGCCTGTTTTGTCTCCAAAACTTCTTTACAGTTTCTTTTAAATATGTGATGATGGGTTTCCCCCTCTTTTCTGAGCAGTCTGCTGGTTATTGTCTGCCCCCGGGGGTTTTCCCCGGTAAGCGGGGATGGCTTTTCAAATTTTTTCAGTATAGGGGAATGGCGAGGGTGCTCTTTATGTTGTGCTTTTTTTATTATGCTTTGTCAGGGTTTTATTTTGGGTAGGTTTTACAGTTTTGAAATATTCAGACCCCCTGTTCAATGCAGCTGAGCTTTTGTGAGGAGGTTTTCCCGGGGCTGTTTCAAAAGGGCTGATGAATTTGGTTTGAAGTGGTTTTTTGAGTTTCTTCAGGGGGTGTATGCCCTTTTTTCTGTTGCCCCCTTTCATGTTTTTTTTTCGGGTTTTTCCCCATTGTTTACTGTCCCCTTTTCTTGGCCTTTTTAAAAATTTACTTTTTCAGAGATTGTTGGCCCCGGTATTTTTTTGGGTTGAGACCCGGTTGGGTTTTAGTTTCTCTTTTTATCGAGAGGTCCAAGAGTATTGGTAGTCCCTGGTTGGGGTTTATTCCTTGAGACCGGGGTCCCTCGCTGTTTTCGGACTTTCCCCATTGAAGTTTTTGGTGGGTCATTGAGTCGTTTTTAGGGGGGGTTTGCCGCAAAAAATCCGCCCAAACTTTGCTTGGAAGATTTCCCCGACTCTGGATCTTTTAGTTTGTCAGTCCCAAATTTTGGGAAGTGGGTTTCAGGGTTTTGTGTTTTTTTCAGCCTTTATTTTTATACCCGCCCGCACAAAGGGCGTGGTCACTGCCCATGTCAACTCCGGTTTGGTTCTTTTTTTGGCTCTGTTGTGCTGGATTTGCGCCCGGGGGTGTTTAAAATAAAATTATTTTTTAAGGATCTTGCGTTTGGTGATGCCAGGTTTTCCCCCTTGCTGTTGTGGGGGGAAAAGGGTATTTGGAAATTTGGGAAGTTTGGGGGGTGCAGGC
The DNA here is from genome assembly GCA_028751875.1 of Rapana venosa. Lineage (NCBI taxonomy): Eukaryota > Metazoa > Mollusca > Gastropoda > Neogastropoda > Muricidae > Rapana > Rapana venosa. The sequence continues at coordinate 11,608 of JAQIHA010000104.1, forward strand.
AAAACCCCAGGGAAAAGGGTCCCCGTGTTTGGGTTAGTTTTCCCCCCGGGCCAATGTCGGCCCATTGGTTGTAAAAGTAGGACCTATTTGGGGGTTAAAATCCCCTTTGGGTATGATTGAAGTCCCTTTTGGGTATTTTCTTAATGGTCCTTTAAGGGTTTATAAGATTTTCTTTTTTTCTTTCTGGCAGAGATGTGTCATTTTTCCTTTTACATTTTGCTAAGGTTAAGCCGCATGGGTGGTAAAACCTTGGATGGGTTTTAAAGTTTTCGCGCCTTGGCTTCGTATAGTCCCCCCGTTCACCCGCTGTAAGTGGGTTTCCTTTTCCCCCTTTAGGGTCAGGGAAAGGGAAAAGCCCGCGGGGGAGGAGATGGGCGCCGCATAATCTGCTGGTTCCCAGGAAGGGAAAATGAGGTCTTGAGGCCTCGCTTCTAAAACCCCTTGGTTATGGGAACCCTTTTCCTTTACTTTTAGGATAATTGAGTTGATGGGAATTTATTTCCCCCTTTTATTTCAGTTTTTTTGGGGGGAGAAGGGACAGAGAGAGTTTGGGGGGAGAAAATGAGAGAGAAGAGAGACAGAGGGAAAAGAGAGAAAAGCGCAACCCCACATGCACCCCCGCAAGCCCCCTGAGCACACACACCTACGCACGACCCCCCCACACAGACACACACACAATGGCAAAACACACAGAGGATAGCTGTTTGGGTTTGAAACATTGCACTGGGAAACTGACGACCCCGGGTTTAAAATTCCCCTTCAAGGGGATATTTTTCCCCGGGGGTTAAAAACCCCGTCAGGGTCCTCTATTCCCCCCCTTTCCCCAAAAACCCTTTGGTTTAGCATAAACCCCCGGCCCCCTGTGCGAACCAAAGCCCGAAATCGTGAAAACCCTTAAAATTTTGCTCCCCTTTTTTTGTTCCCCCTTTTTCCCATATTTTTGCCTTTTTTAGCTATTTTCCCGCCTTTTTTTTAAAAAAGCCCAAAATTTTAACAATTTTTCCCCCTGCCCAAGTCGGTGTGCTTTGGGCCGACTTGTCAGGCGCTTAAGGGAGCACAACCAATTTGCTCCCATACAAACACAAAAATTTTGTCGGGGCTTTTGATGAAGAAAAACACGGCTCGCATTCTTTCCCAAAAAAAGGGAAAGGGGAAAATGCCTTTTAGAAAAAAAACCCTAGCACTGTACCTCCAGGGCTAGACAAAAAATAGTCAAAAAAGAAAATTTTTATTTTCATCCAAGGTCGGGAAAATAGGATTGAAAAACCCTTTTGAGGGTGTTTACCGTGTGGTTGGTTGTGTGTGTGTGTGTGGGTGTGTGTGTGTGTGTGTGTGTGTGGGGTTTTTTGTGTTTTGGCTTGGTTGTGTGGGTTTGTGTGTGTGTTTTTTTTCATTTATTTATTTTATTCCTTTTTTCGAGAAAAAAGTATGAAAAATGTCCCAGTGTGCTTACGTGTGTGTTTTTTGGGTGTGTGGGTGTGAGTGTTTTGGGTTTTTGTGTGTTGTTTGTGTGTGTGTGTGGTTTTTGTGTGGGTTTTTGTGTGTGGGGAAACGGTTTGGGGTGTGTATGTGTGTGGTATTTATTTTTTCTTTTTTATTTTTTATATCAAGGAAAAAATTTTTTAAATATCTTGAGGGGGTTACAGTGTGTGCGTTTCGTGGGTGTGGTGTTTTTTGTGGTGCGTGCGTGTGTGTTTGGGTGTGTGAGAGAGAAAGGGTGGTGGGAAAGCGTGAAACACATACACACTGCACGCAGCCTGGGGCGTCACACAATGTCGGGAAACTCATCATTGTCGTCGTCGTTGTTTTCATTCCTCGTCGTCCTTTTCATTTTTCATGATATCACCCCCTTTATCGTCGTTTTCCATCCTCCTTCCCCTTTTCCCCCTCCTCTCCCTCCTCTCATTATCCCTATTCATCATCCCTATCATCCATCCCTTTTTCTATGAAAAAAAAGTTTCCATTAAACTGATCCCCTAATTATAAGCTTTTTTAAAACCCTTTTTGTTTTCGACATGATGTAGCACTTTTTTATTTTTGGGGGATATGCTTTTCGAATAGAAAGTGAAAACAAGGAGGGCCCCAGTTGGGCGTTTCCCCCTTTTCAGATGCTTCAGTCTTCCATTCCATCCCAGCCAGTGGTGTAGTTTGAGGATTTGACCCCACATGGGTAGGGGAAAAAAAAAATTTTTTCAAAGCTTGATTTTCCCCCTTTTTTCCCTTTTTTTTTTGTCCCCGTCCCCCCAAAATCCCCAAAACCCCTCACCTGCCCGGGGAGTAAACCTTTTTGTTTTTGTGGGTGTGGTGTTTTGTGCCCTGCGTGTATGAAAATGTGTGTATACACTAAAAATCCAATTAATTGTAACTGGCTGCATGTGAATGAGTAGGATGAATGAAATCGCTTTGATTTGTTTTGTTACAAGATATAGCGCTATATAAATTACATGTATTATTGTTGTTATTATTATTATTATTATTATTATTATTATTATTATTATTATTATTATTATTATCATTAAAAGGAAGGGGTTCACTAACTGTTGGCACTCTTGACTAAATGATGGTGGATTTGCACACTGTGGAGGCAAACAGAGACAGGAGACAGTAGTGGAGACAGAAGAGAAGAAAGAAGACAAATTATGGAACAATAGTGAAGAAAAGAGAGAGGGAAAAAACAACATGAAAGAATATGGGGAGAGTGGTGAATACGGAAGAGAGAAAGAATGAACAGGAATAGTGGACAGTAGTGAATAGTGAAAGAGAAGAAAGGTGAACAACTTTTCCCCCCATCCATTAGACCATGAGTGGTGGTCTGGGTGCTAGTCTTTTGAATTGAGACGATACACCGAGGTCCCGTGTGTTACACATAACTATTTAGCGCACGTAAAAGAAGACACGGCAACAAGAGAGTTGTCCTGGCAAAATTCTGTAGAAAAAACAACACTCTGATAGGGAAAAAAAAAACAGTTGCAGACAGGAAAAAGAACAAAATAATGGGTGCGCTGTTCTTGTGGCGACGTGCTCTCCTCAGGGAGAGCAGCCCGAATTTCACGCAATCTGCCGTCACTTAAAGTGATATAAAATAAAAAATTGAAATAAAATGATGATGATGATGATGATGATAATGATGATGATGATGATGATGATGATGATGATGATGATGATGATGATGATGATGATGATAAAAGGAATGTATATAGCGCTATATCTTGAAGAGGCAAATCAAAGCGCTTGCACTCAACTCATTCTTACACAGTCATGCAACCAGTAAACAATTAATAGTTCTAACAAGTCCAAATGTGCATGCACGCACGCACGCACACACACACAGACACGCACGCACAAAGGTTATACGCTTTGGCAGGGTGATAGAATTTCGGCTGTTGAAGGCAGGGAAAAGCTATGAGACAAAGCAGGATAGAAAAATCTTAGGTTTGAAATAATAGGGAACGGTGGGAAATTCGTAGCAAAGGGAAAGTGAAAATAGATACAGAACAATGGGGAATAGGAAAGACCAGAAAGAGTGAAAATATAGGGAACAGGAGTGAATATGAAAGAGAAGAAATATGAAAAGACAGTGGTGAATTGTCAAGATTAATTTATTTTGTCCCAGCGGTAACTGCGTAAAAGAACAAATATTAAAAAAAGATAGGGGACAATGGTGAATTCGTAAAACAATGAACAGAGATAGGGGACAGACGGAACAGAAAAAAAAAGTTAAAAAAGGGGACAGTAGGGGATAGGAAATAAAAAAAATGAAAAAAATAGGGGACGGGGGGGAATAAAAAGAAAAAAAGCAAAAATAGGGACAGGGGGAAATAGAAAGAGAAAAAAAGAAAAAAATGGGGGACAGGGGAACAAGAAAGAAAAAAATGACAAAAATAGGACGGGGAAATAGAGAAGAAAAAAATGGGGAAAAAATGGGGGACAATGGGAATGCAAAAATAAAGAAAGACAAGAGAGACATGGGCAGGGGGAATACAGAAAAGAAAAAGATAAAAAGGGGAAAGGGAACAGTATGAATGAGGAATAAAAAAAAAATGAAAAGGGATAGGAACATATGAATGGGGAAAAAATAGAAAAAAAAAATTGAAAAGGGATGGGGGAACTGGGAAATTCATAGCAAAAAAAAAGTAAAAGAATAAGAACAATTGGGAAAAAAAACCCAAAAAAGAAGGGAAAAATGGGAAAAAGGGGTGAAAACAAAAGAGAAAAATAGCAAAAGAAATACGAGACGATAGAAAAGATAAAAAAAGAAAAAAAACGGGGACAGTGATGAAAGGAAAAAAAAAGTGAAAAAAAATAAGGGGACAATTGGGTTTAAGAAGAACAGAAAAAACTTATTTAGGCCCATCCCCCCCTGGAGCAAGGCCCCGACAACAGCCCGCCAGAGTCTCTGTCCTGGCTTTTCCCCACTGTCCCCAGGTAAAATCCCTCTTCGGGTTTCTGCCTAAAGGGTCACGTCACAAGGTTTTCTTGGCCTTCCTTTTTTTTTCGTTTTCCCCCGGGGGACCATAAGGCCTGCCTTGTGATGTTGCGGGCGGGCTTTCTCAGGGTTACCCGATCCATACCCATCCCTGCGCCGGATCTTTCCCGGGCTGGCACTGGTTGTACTTTGCCACGGGTCTGCGTTGCTGAGGGTTCGGCCGGGGATCTGGGGGATTCTCCAGGCAGCTGTTGATGAGGTCTGCTTTTCTTGATGGGGGGTCTTTGTTGCCTCCATTCTCCGTTCCATACAGTAGGACTACTTGACTTTGGATTGAACACCTATCTTTGTCGTCGACCCCACTTGGGAGCTCCAATGTTCTTCAGCTGGAAGACGCTCCCCCTCCCTTCCATTTCTTGTTCTGACGTCTGCGTCTGTGCCCCCCTGCTTAAAATGCACCAGGTATGTGAGCCCCCACTTCTTTTCCCCCCGCCCCCCCCCATTTAGGTGCTGGTTCCTCACCCCTGGTGACTTGAAAATCTTGGTTTGCCTTCATAGATCTTGAGCCCAACTTGTAATAGGGGCTCATTTCTGTAGTCTTGTCCTGCATCTGTTGCGGCTGTGGGAAAGCAGGGCCGGTCGTCTGCAAAGTCGAGATCTCCACGGGTCCCAGGGTGTCCACGGGAAATTCCATTTCTTCTGTAGCGTTGATGCTTCATGGTCCAACGTCGCCAGAGGAAGGGGAAAGGTACAGGGACAGCTTCTCCTCCATCTTCACCTAAAACTTTTTGGGTAGTTGTCCTCCAGACCCAACCCGGGAGGTCATTCTTTCGTAGGAGTTTTTGACAATTGACCTTTGGGGGCCCTTTTCCATGTGGCGAACGATTTCCAAAGGGGTGTTGCGGTCCACACTGCGAATGCTTTCCAAAATCAACAAAGTTGATGTATAAGACGAGTTCCACTCAAAGTTTGCTCAACGATACGAAAGGGGGCAACGATCTACCATGATCTGTTGGGCGGAAGCCACCCTGCGGTCCAGGAGAGGGTCGATTTTGTTTTTTTCATTCTCGGGAGGAGGATCCTTTTAAAAGATTTTTCCTGGCACCACAAAGCTTTACCCTCATAGTTGGCACAGTTGTTGGGGGTCTCCTTTTTTGGGGTACTTGTGAGTAGCCCTCCTTCCAATCTGAGGGACTTCCTCCTCTCCCAAATTTCCCCAAAGAGAGGGTACAACATCTCACCCGGGTCTCCGGGGTCGCCTGATGCTTCTGCTGGGAGTTGTCCGGTCCTGCTGCCTTGCCATTTCTCCTTTTTGAGGTTTTCCGATCCCTCCCTTTTTGGTTGCTCACAGTTTTTCTAGTCTCATCACGGGGTTTTGATGTCCGGGGGGTTTAAAAGGAGGATCTGTCGGGATTCCCCAAAAGTGCTTTGCCCACTGTTCATTGCCCTGGTTCCCAGGTGTGTTCCCTTTTCTTTTTTTGACGGGTCGCTCAGGCCTGCTGTCTTCCCGGGAAGTTTCTTATGGTGTCATACAGCAGCTTCATGTTGTTACGCTGCTGTTTCCCGGCTGCCTCTGCCAGGCCTTCGTGTACTTGCGCTTGTCTTTTCTTTCGCTCCTCTTGACTTCTCTTTTTTCTTCTCGAAGTCTGCTTGTGCCTTGCCTTTGCGCTTTGTCCGCTGTTGTTTACTCTGTTTTCTTCTGCTTTCTCTCTCAACTTTCCTTTGGGAAACTGCCGATACCTTTCCTTCTGTTGGTCCTTTTGGGGCCCACTACTTCCTGACAATTGACGCAGTGTCTTTTTCACTTCTTCCCTGCCTCGATTCAGTCTCTCTTCACGCAGTCTTTGTAGTACTTGGTACTTGTTGGGGGGGACGCTTAAATTTTTCATTTATATTTGCGTCTTTCAGCGGGCGGTGTTGAACTTCTGCCTCTTTTTTGTTGTTTTCCATCCATTTCTTCTCAGCTTTAGCTTCAGCGGGCTACCAAAAGGGTGGGGGTCAATGCAACTCGCTCCTCTTTTCACCCTTACATCCTTAAGATCTCCTGAATTCTTGGGCCTCGATATGGTCGATCGGTTTTTCGTCACTATTTGGTGATACCCAGGTGGCGTTATTACTTCTTGGGGGGAAAAAGCTGCCACCGATTTCCAATTGTTAAGCACAGAATATGCAAAACCTCGCCCTTCCATTTATATTCCTAAACCCTTTCTTTCCCCTCATTTCCGCTCCCGTGTTTCTTGTCCCCCTTGGGATTTAAATCACCCATAGGATTTTTAACTTTTTCGGGGACTTGGGAAAACTTTTTTCAGTCGCGTAAATTGACCTTTTGGGTTCTTCACGCCGCATTAGTTTTGGGGCATAACCTGGAGATGTTCATCTTGACTTTTTCTTTGTCCGAAGGTTCCACGATGATTCTTTATCCTGGCTTTCCCCTCCTATCAGGGCTTTCTGCCAGGTCTTGACAAAATACGCTACCCTTCGTGTTGGAGCGTTTTCTTCTTTGTGGCCAAAAAAAGCACACTCTCCATGGCGTCTCCTTTTTTCCTGACTGTGTCCAACGGGGCTCCTGATGCCAACAATGTGAGTTGTAGCTTTTCATCTCTGCTGCACTTGTTTGTTTTTTCCCGTCTCATACATGGGCCTCACATTCCCTGTTCCACGTTGATGGGCCTGGTCATAAAAGGGGGGTCGGCCTTGTGGCTTCCGTAGACTCAAGGGTTTCACCCACGGGACATACATCCTCTTGGCGAGGACCCTTCCCTTCCAGGGGGTAATCTCTTTGGGCCTTTTGGCGTTTCTGTAGCACTTTTTTTACGGGGTGGGGTTGCTAGCCCCCCGCCAACCTCCTTTTTTCTCATCCGGGGTTGGACCGGCCATGGGGGAATTGAAGAACAAAAAATGACAAGAAATAGGAGACAGTGAGAAAATGAAAAAAGTAAGGGGAAAAAAAAGGGGAGAGTGGGGAATAGAAAAAGAAGAAAGGGGAAATAAAGGGGGATGGGGAATAAGAAAAAAAGTAAAGGTGAAAAATAGGGGACGTGATGAAAGGGAAGAGAAGACAGGGGAAAAAGAAGGACGTGTTGAAAAGTAAATAATAATGGTAAAAATAGGGGACATGTGAATTGAAAAGAAGAAAGGTCAGAATAGGGAAAAGTGAGAATTTGCATGAAAGAAAGGCCAAAGGTAAACAGAATAGGGGACAACGTGTAAACATAGAGAAGAAAGGTGGGGAAAAATAGGGACATGAGGGAGAATTGGGAAAAAAGGAAAATTTACTCTTCTCAAACCCTCCGTTTAGTTTCCCACCAAATTCATGACCGGAGCTGGGAGGGCTTGGATATAAAAAACAGGAAAAGAAAGGCACACTAGCCGCTTGCAGCTTTCCGTGTTCAGCCTAAATTACCCTTTTGTCTTTTCACAATCCCTTTCCGTGAATTGTTTAAAAAAAGACAAACAAAGCACTCTTTAAAATGAACTTTAAACGAGCTTTCTTTTTTACCCCCAAAATCCGTAAAATAGGGGAACTTAAAAAGCTAAGAAAACAAACAAAAAACCTAAAAAAAAGTTTAACCCCCTTTAAAAAAACTAATTTTTTTTAAAAACATAAAAGAAAAAATTTAATTTCTTCAGTAAAATTTTTGGGGGGGTTTTCAGCCGTTCAAAAGGGGATAAAAAAACCCAGGAAGGTGCGGGGCCACCCAAAAAAACCCCCGCATTTTTTACTTTTTCTCTCTAAAAACCCTTTTTTTTAAAAGACTAAAGAAAAATTTTAAAATTTTTGCATAACCTTGCTACATGAAGTTTGCAGAACCAATTAAAAAAACACCTTAATTATAAACCCCCAAAAAACCGCAAAGCTTTTAGATTAAGATCAGCCGATCCCAAAATGGTCAGGTTTTATTCATAAATTTTTTTGTCATTCAAAAGGGCATTTTTTACCTTTAAAAAAGTTTTAAAGGTTTTTCTAACTTTCAGCCTTGTTTGTAAAAAAAAAATTCCCAGTACACTTTAATAAAAACCCCAAAAAAAAGGGGAAAAAAACCAACCAAAACACAAAACAAAACAAAAACAAAATTTTTCAACTGATATACACGGGGGTAATTTTTTTTTAAAAAAATGGTGCTTATTCCATTATCCTTGAAAAAAAAATGCAAAAAAACCCCCAAAACCCTGACCCCCAAAAAAACACCAAAAAAAGGAAAAAAACACACACACAAAAGGCAAAAACATGACCCAAAATACAAAACCCCCCCCCATATACACGGCCTTTTTAAAACAAAAAATTTTAAAATGAAATAGGAAAAGCAAAAAAAAAAATTAAAAAAACACACAAACATGGCCAAGGGGGCACACACAAAAACACATCCCCACACACCCAAAAAACCCCAAAAAACAACACACACAACACCCCAAAAAGCATAAACATACGCATAACCACCACACAAAGGCGCGCACCACCCCGGCCAAAACCCCCGCGCGGCCCAAACCACGACCACAAAAATCCCCGCACACAAAAAAAAACAAAAAAAAACCCCCCCTCACAATCAAACACGCACAGAATGTGGGCGACACACAACCACACTCACACAAAAACCCCCCCCCCCCCCCCCTCCCCCTCCCCCCCCCCCCTCCTCCCACAACTCTTCCCCCCCCCCCCCCCCCCCCCACGCCCGGGGGGAAACCCAAATTCACATTCCCACCCACACACACAAAACACACACACCCCACAAAAAAAAGAAGGAAAAAGGGAAAAAGGAAAGGGAAAAAGGAAAAAAAAAAAAAAGGGAAAAAACCCCCCCCCTCCTTCTTTCTTCCCTTTTTTTTTTTTTTTTCCTTTCTCCCTCCCCCTAAACAGTTTAAATTTTGTTCCCAAATTAAACCCTTTAAAATTAGTAACAACCACACAAAAAAAACCCAAAAAAAAGAGGAAAGAAGAAAAAAGGGAAGGGGAAGGAGAGGAGGGGAGCGGGTAGATGAGCCGGGAAGAAGGAAAAAACCCCCACAAACAAATCAGGGCCTTTTTCATGGGAAAAAAAAAACCCCGGGGTGGAAAAAAAAATTTTTTTAAAAAAAGTAACAATTAGGGGACAACGGGGAAAAAAAAAAGAAAAAAGGGGAGTAAAAAAGGAAAAAAAATGGGGGAAAAAAAAAAGGTGAGTACGAAAAATAAATGTAGGGGGCAGGGGGAAAACGAAAAAAAATTTAAAATAGGGGGGATTCAAAAAAATAAAAAAAAGGGGGATGGGGTGGGGGAAAAAAAGGGGAAATTTGAATGGGGTT
>JAQIHA010001040.1:0-12395 GCA_028751875.1 Rapana venosa
TTTTTTCAAGTATTTCCTTATCTTTTTTCCTTTTTTTTTTTTTTTTTTTTTTTTTTATGGTTTTAAATTTTTATGGAAAACATGCAATAATGTGGGTCTTAGTAAATCATACGAAATTTGTTCTTAGATAGATGGCTTGATGAAAAAAAGCAAATGCATTGCTTATTCAATGTACCATCTGGAAATAAAATTTTGACTTGACTTGACTTGACTTGACTTGACACTAGCTCTGGACTTACATTATAAACTTTTGAATAGAGCGTATCTAATACCAAACAAACATCCCCCAGCACACACACACGCACACTAATTGATGCTGGCAAAGTACATTGTAAGAAGCTCAACTACCGAAAACAATATCGAACATGAAATCTTTGTGAGATCGGATGAGCATTTTCCTAAAAGAGCCAAAAATATTTGTTCTCTTACAACAATTGGCACTTTCACGGCAGATCTTTTTAAAAAGTCAAAAGTTAATCCCAGAGAAACGAAATTGTCCACACCTTATATATCTCCTAGTCCTCCATGGGAACTTCAAAGAGCTTCTTTTGATATTCATCATTCTACCTGTAAAAAAGAAAAAGGGAGTAACATTCTCAGTATTCATGTGAAGGAGCACATAATAAATAACTACCCTTCACATCTTAAAATCTATACCGATGGATCTCTTCTAAATAGCACTGATGGAGGTGCAGCTTTCATCATTCCCTCCTTAAAGGTTGAAAAATTGTACCATATTGGAAAGAATCATTCTATTTTTACAGCAGAGTTAACTGTCATTCTGATGGCTTTACATTACTTAATTGACTTTCCTCGGCTATTTTACAGGTATTGTTATGTGTTGATTCAAAATCTGTGTTACAATCTCTTAAAAACTCTGGGTCTAATATTAAACATGATCTTTAACTGAAATAAACCATATTATACACTTTCTCATATTAAGAGGCACTAGTGTCACCTTTTGCTGGGTACCATCGCATTGCAATATCTTTTATAATGAAAAGGTTGATAGAGCAGCTAAAAATGCGGCAGCACATTCAAACTCTGCTGCTGTCTTGAATATACCAATGTCAATTCATGAGAATTATAACTTGATAGAAAGTGCTTGCTGGAAGCATGTTAGGAAAAAACAAGAAGATGCGGGGTTTTCCCAGGGTACCACTTCAATTTTTGACCTAAAATTCTTTCTCTCTTCTCGTTTTGGGTTAGACAAATCACGCCAAAGGCCAGTCATAAGTCTTATTAATAGACTGAAGTTAAATGCTTTCCATACAAAATTTTCTAGAAATGTGCATTGTGTGTGTGGTGGGGCAATCTCAAACATTCATATTCTTTTCGAATGCCAAATGTTAAAAAAGCAGCTGCCCACCATTCGTGAGAGATCGTTGCAAAAGGTTTTGAATAACTCTACATTGCTCTGTGAAATTGCTTTGCTGTTGAAAGAGAGTTGTGTTAGTAATTTGCTATAGCACAAGTAAGTATGTCATTTATTGATTTGAAGCATAGGCATTCTACCCACCATGGTATAGTTTTCGAAATTGTTACCTTTCTTTCCCAGTGTTCTTTTAGCATGGAATACTTGAAATGTATATTTTTGATCTGTTGTAGTTTAATTAGCTATTTATTCATAAGGTAAATTCATTTTTTTCATTGTATTATAGTTACAGTAGTTAGACAGTTCCTTAACCCTTTTTTCTGAATTGTTTGCCTTTTTGTGTCTAATATCACTTAATGTGAATAGACGTTAAATTGAAGAACAACACACGCACCCACACACCCGCACACACACACACACACAACCACACACACACACACCGCGCGCGCGCACACATACACACACACACAAAACACACACACACAACAACAACAACAACAACAAATGACAACGAATACATCACATGTTCTTGCTATGGAGCTTATCAAAATAAACCCCTTCTCAACACTGCAGCTAATAGTGCCAAGAAAAGTTAAATCATTCACCATACACAATTAGAACCCCTGAGGGTGTGTGTGTGTGTGTGTGTGTGTGTGTGTGAAGGGGGGGGGGGTAGCCTAGTGGTTAGAGTGTTGAGATGTTGGGATCCAGCCACCACTGAAGCACCCGTTGAGGGGGATTTTTCCCCTGGAGTTAACATGAGTGCTGAATCAACTCCCCCAAAGGTCCTTCAGATGAGACTATAAACCGAGGTCCCATGTGCAAAAATTAACAGGCAAGAGCATCTTACCACATGTTGAAACCTGTTGCCCCCGTCGATAGGAAATGATGACGAAATTTAAAAAAACCAAAACCCACAACAACAAACAAATGCACGCACACTTGTAGCGTGTTAACACATCGTCCTTGAAGTTGAAACGAAGCCACCTTAAGAAGGCTAGAAGATTAGAGACCATGATTATTGAGATAATGAACATATATACAATATAACTCTTTACAGGAGGCGAGGCAGAAACAAGTGGACCTCTCTGGATGATTATTTTTGAATTTAAGTCGCTGTTTTGTGGTCTTTCTCCATTTCATCTTATTTTAATTCATTTAAAAAACCCACCAAATATCCACCCAGAGGTGTGGGAAAAAACCCCAACACGGGGGGGGGGGGGGGGGGGGGGCAAGTGTGTGACCTTGACCTTTGACTTTGGTGACCCACTCTTGTCTGTCTGAGGTTAAGGCCGGTCAACATCATGCGCCTCCACGTGCATTTTGTGCACTGCTGCTTCCTGTTGCAGAAAAAAAGGCCCCAAACAAAAACATTTTTGTCTAGTTGGTGGGTAACCTTGACCTGGCCTTGAACTGACAGTCTTTGTGCGCCAGGGTGTGCTTCCTCCCTGGCTTTACTGAGAATAAAGTGCAGTTTTTTTTAAACAAAGATTTTTTTTTGCAGACTGCCTGGCAGATTTAGTTAGAGGGGGATTTGCAGGGTAGGGAAATGGAAAAGGGAGGAGAAGACAAGTCCAAAGGTCCTATATAGGCTTCACACCTGTATTAATCTGGAGGTCATGTAGTATGTTGCATAGAGTGCAAGTCGAAAAAAATGTTGGTGATTTTCACAGATTTTTTTAAGCATGAAAAAATGCGCTGTGCACTTGTTTTTGGGATTGAGGACATAGAGCAATACCAGGTGGTCACGAGAAAGTTGGAAATAATCATCAAATGAGGATTTCTTGTATACCTACAGCGTTGACCCCCGATCCCCGCGCATGCATATTGCAGGAGAAAGCTAGCAGAAGACAAAGACTCAAGGGGTTACAGTGTTTGCTGAAAAAATAAAAAGATTTCAGACTTACCAAAATTTGTTAAAAATCCACGAGTTTGAGCGAGCTAGCTTTCACAAAAGCTTTTTTTATTTCCTTGGATCCCTTGGGACTGGATAATATAAGATCACAAAAAAAAAACAGAAGGAAAAGTTATTTTTTAAATTTGCGGTGGCGGCCTTATAAAGCAAAAGAACACGGAAGCAGTGACAGAAAAACATTATAAAACCCTGCCCCAATCATATTACGCCCCGGTTTGCAATGACCGAAACAGACTGCCATACACTTTTGGGCCCACTTAATGTCAGAGTGTTTTTTTCTTTTTTAAAGGTCTGTAAAATTCATGATGACAAACACATTGCGGGATTAACAATAAACCCCTCTCCCCTTTTTACCCCCCCCCCCCCCCCCCCCCAAAAAAAAAAGGAAAACGCTATAAAGGGAAAGAAGTTGGACAGCACACTACATACATAAGTCCCCTTCTAACAACGTATTGGGGGAAGGTGTGTAGGAAACAGCCCCCTTTTTGGTGCATCACAAACAAAGCGGATCCAGTCTGTTGTTCTGCTATATATATATTTAAAAAAATATATATATATAATATATAATATAAATAATAAATATTTTAATATATTTAAGGTAAGGAGGTAAAAGTCCCTAACCATAAAGGGGTAGGGGAGCGAGCGTCAGAGACCCACTTTTCTAGGGGCCAAATATTGAAAGGGGGGCGCTCAACTCCCCCCTCGCTGCTTTAAAACCCTTTCCCACCCTAAAAGGCAGTACCTATTTACAGATGGGTGAACTGGGGGGAACTGTACTGAAGCCAAGGCGCGCAAACGGTCACCCATCCAACTGGTAACCACGCTCGACGCTGCTTAACTTGGCTGGGGGAAAGCGAGTGCTCCGACCACTGAGCTATCCCGTCCCCGGTAGATCTCCCATGCAGTTGTTGGGGGAAAGTGGTATCAAAGACTCAGCTTCTCGAGGGGGGTCAGCATCTTAACGGTGGCGCCCTTCTCCTCTCCCTGGCTGCTTTACCTTTTTTGAAAGAAGAACTGGGGTTCCTGTCTGAGTCAAGGCGCGCATCAACGGGTCCCCCATCCACGAGGAGGTAGCCACGCTCAGCGCTACTTAATCTTAACAACAACACACAGACATATCTATCTATCTATCTATCTATCTATCTATCTATCTATCTATCTATCTATCTATCTATCCATCCATCCATCCATCCATCCATCCATCCATCCATCCATCCATCCATCCACCCATCCATCCATCTATCCATCCATCCATCCATCCATCCATCCGTCTGTCCGTCTGTCCGTCCGTCCGTCCGTCCGTCCGTCCGTCTGTCTATCTATCTCTGTCTGTCTGTCTGTCTGTCTGTCTGTCTGTTTGTCTGTCTGTCTGTCTGTCTGTCTGTCTGTCTATCTATCTATCTATCTATCTATCTATCTATAGCTATCTCTCTCTCTATATATATATCTATAAATCTGTGTGTGTGTGTGTGTGTGTGTGTGTGTGTGTGTGTTTTGTGTGTGTGTGTGTTGTGTGTGTGTAAAACAGTAATAAAAACACAACTGTGTTCAGCTTCATCTCTTTGTTGTAATTATTCACATCAGCAACTTTTCGCTTCTGTTCTGAAGTTTTTTAAGGTTGGATTCAGTGCTCCAGTTGTGTGCTGAATCCAGCCCGAGGAAGTTTCAGAACAGAAGAAAAAATTTTGCTTGGAATATAAAAAAAAGGAGATGAAGCTGAACCAGTTTATTTTTATTCTTTTGTTATTACATTTTCTATTTTACCCCAACCGTTGCGGGGAGGAGTGGCCCCACAAAAAATTTTGGATTTTATCAAGAAAATTTACTTTTTCTTCTATCATCATCTATCTACTATTATCTATTATTATCTACCCTATCATCATTATCTTCTATCTATCATCTATCTACTATCACTTTTATCTATCTATCTTCTTATTCCCTTATAGCCCTAGCGGAGCATGGGCCTCACACGCCCTCCCTTTCTCCTGTTTCGGAAAGGGTTTTCCCTTTCCCTGTCAGGCTGAGTCTCTCAGCTCATAGCAGGCTTCTCCTCCGGGTCTTTTTTGGGGGCCCCTCTTTTCCCTTTTCCCCTGGGGGGTTCCACTCAAATTCTTGTCGGTGATGCTGGGGCTCCTTCCGTGGGGTGTGGCCAACCCAACGCACTTTTCGCCCCTACTTTGGCTTCCATAGGTTTTGGTTCGCCCTCATCCAAGGTCGGTACTTTTGGCACTCTGTCGAACCTCTGAATAAGGATCTCCCGAGAAACCCCGTTGTGAAGGTCTGGATCTTGGGGGAGCGGGTTTTTGAGACCCCCCAATTTCTGCCCGTAGAGAAGCCAGACTTCACGTTGAGTGAAAAACCTGAGCTTGGTGGTTTGGGATCGCTTTTTTGTTCTCCATAGGGGTTTTAAGATGGCAAATGTTTTGGCGTGCTTTCTTTATTCTTGCCTTGATGTCTCGTCGTGCCTCCTGTCGGCGATTACTCCCGGCCCAATTCACTGACACCCTACTGTTTTCCCCCAGAGAGGTGACAGGACCTTTGCGGGTTGTTGGTACGCAGTAGTTTGGTTTTCCTTGACGATCCTGGGCCAACACGCTACGTGGACTGGGCAGTGATTTTTGCTTTTGGATGTGCTGCAGGCGGGGGGATAGCAGCCAGGTCATCGGCAAAATCGGATCTTCCAGCTTTGTCATAGGGTCCATTGGATACCTTTCCCGAACTTCCCGTGGGGCCCCTTGTCCCCCAGCCCGCCCACAAGGAAAGGTGTGGGGACAAAAGCACCCTTTCCCTGCGCGGAAGAGATCCAAGCTGGGGAGAGCCCCTTCCACCATGGAAACCTGGAGGGTCCTTCGAAAAATTTGTCTTATGATTTTACAACTCTAAGGGCACACCATAGTGGAGAAGGATTTTCCCAGAGTTGTCTGTCTACGGCGTCAAAAGTTTCTCAAAATCGATAAGGGGCGTAGAGGGGTGCTGCCTTCTATGGACGTTCCACGATGATTTTGGGGGCGCAACGGGTTTCGAACGGGAACGTTTTTTTTCTGAAGCCTGCCTGTCATCCGAAGAGTCTTGTCGAGAGCATTTTTATTCGGTCCAGGAGATCTTTGAGGACTTTACGGGGGATGGAAAAGGGGGATCTCCCATTTCCACACGGGGAGAGGTCGCCCGGCTTGGACTTCAAAGCAGGGCCCTTTTTCCCATTCTCGCACCCCCCCAGTTGTCCAATATTTGAGCAAGGGGGTGTAACTCGTCAACGATTCACAACCCCCCTTCTTGCCCCTCCCCGGGAATGTTTCAATGCCCCCTTGCCGTTTCAAGGCTAAAACCTTTGGGATCCTGTCTGGTGATTACCCCCCAATGTTATGCAGGGGTCCCCGGGGCCCCAGCTGGGGGTTCGTTCCTCGGGGGGGTGTTTTCAAACCTCCTGAAAAGCTTTTTCCCTCTTGTTTAGCGGGTCTTCCAAAAGGGGTGAGAAGCTTCCCTTCCTGCTCGAAGGTTTTTTTTGGGGGTTGCTGCGACGCCCGCAAAAGTTGGGGGGTGGATACAGGGTCTTGAGTCTCCTTTGCCAGCAGCCTCTTCTCCCTCATCCGATGCTTGATGCAGTGTTTTTTTCCTCTACCATTTTTTGGCTTTCTTTGGCAAGTATGGATATTTGGCTGTTGCTCGCCGTTTTTTGGGGGGCGAGCTCGGTTCAGCTTTTTTTGGCTACCTTCTTTCCTCGATTTTCTTCCAGTTTTCCCTTTGACCTGGCTTCCTATTTTCGGGGGTTTTCCCAAAACTCGACGGGCCCCCACAATGGCCCTTTGAAGGTGGTCCATTTGTTTTCCCTATTTTGTTTCGTCTCTCTGACGGGAAAACACTTGGGAAACGGTTTTTGAAATGAGATCTAAAAACCGCTTTGTGTCTTCTTGTTTTTAATTCAAAACTTTAAAAATTTTTTTCCCTTTGGGTTTTCAGATCTTTCTCGCGACAAGGATCTTGATTTCTTGGGGCCACAAAATGGGTCTGACCCTATATCGCTCCACTCTTTCTTCCCCGTCTTGTAGGGAGCTCCGGAGCGTTTTCCACCCTGACTGATCATCTGGTTCTCTGTCTGGTGGGCGGGGGAGACCCATGGGTTTGTGGCCCAAAGGGTGGTGTGGAAAAAGGGGCCCCAAAACACAAGGCTTTGGCAGCACAAAAACACAAGCATTTCTCCATTTTCATTTTTTTTCCAACCCATTCGTCCCATCTCCGCTCTCATAATGTTGTCGTACCGACCTTGGCGTTCATGTCCCCCATGGGAAGCATTCCCTCCGGTCTTTTTACCCCATGGAGCTGGTGTAGAATTTCCTGGGCTTCCCCCTCCCCGGTGTTGGTAGGGGTAGAAAATGAAACAAGGGACACCTTCTGGGGCGCGACTTTCCCCCAAAAAGGGGGCGGGTGATTGCGTCCAAACAGGTCCCATTTCCAGCAGGCTCTTGGGTGCATCTTTGGGCAGCAGGAAACCCACTCCCCACGGGGTTTTCCTTTTTTTCCTTTTTTTACCGGAGTAGAGCAAAGTTTCTCCCGACGTTTTGCCCCCGGCCATTCCACCCGGGCTTCGACAGGGCCCCGGGTTGTGAGGGCCGATTTTTTTCATTCCTCACGCCTGTGACACCCTCCGGGTTTTCCCCCAGAGGGCCTCCGTTCCGTTCCAATGGACCGGGGCCCACGTGACAAACCAAACCCCGGGGCTTTTCATCAAGGGCGTTTCCCGGGTTTTTATGAGGGGGGCTCCCCTGCTTTCCTGAACGGGTTTTGGCTGCACGCGTCATAGGTTTTTCCTTGAAGGGTCCCCCCGTCTCCCAAAAAGGAGTTGGCTGATTTTTTCTGTTTAAGGGTTTCCGTAACAGGGGATTTTTTTTTCGGAGCAGGGTTTTTGCCTTTGCCAACCCCCCTTTTTCCTAGGGGGGGGAAAGGTTTTCCTCCCTTTTGTTGCCTTTTACGACAGCCCGGATGGGGGCAGGGTTCCTATTCTTTCAATTTCCCCGCTTTGCAAGCATACCCCGGAGACCCAGGGGGGCTTCTATAATTTATATTATGGTGTATAGGGTGTGTGTGGTGTATCTGTGGTGTGTTGAGGATAACAAGTGCAGGGAACCAATTGTAACTTTTTCATTAAACAAAAGAGGTTTTTAAAAAAGAAAAACAAAGACAAAAAAATTATGTAAATGTAAGATAAACGTTTCAAAACGGATTTTGGGGGGTTATGATAGGCCATGACTTGGCGGGCCCATCAAGGTTCGGCTCCCGGGTTTACAAATCAGCCTTCAGCCCTCACCCCAACCCTTTAAACGAAACAAATTTTTTTTTTATTATCTAAAGGGGCTATATTTTTTCCCAAAGCAAATTAATTTACCACACAAACGCAACGACCAAGCACGCACCCCCGCCCCCGCCGCACCAGCACGCACCACGAACGCCCACGCACGCACCACCAAACACACAAAAACACCACACAAAAACAACAACACACAACACCACACACAACACACACACACCTCCTTCGATGAGACTATAAACCGAGGGGCCTGGCGGAAACCCCCCGCAGAACATCTTACCACGCGTTTTAAAAAAACCCCTTTTCCCCTTTTTGGAAGATGGCCCTTTTGTGCCGAAGGAAAGGTAAAAAAATTAACAAAATGCACACCACGGGGGAAATGGATGAAAAAAAAAACAAAACATAAATTTCTTATTTCCCTTATCTTTGAAAAAAGAATAAAAAGAAAAACACAACAAGAAGCTTAAAAAACAAGAAATAAGTTGAAAGAAATCAGTTTCAAAAAAAAGACTGAAGAAATTTTTTGAGTTTTTTAAAAGTGTTTAAAAAAAATTTTTTCAAAGTGTTAAAATAATTTTTTTTTTAACCAATGGGATTCCCCCCCCCCCCCCCCATAGCCACATTCAGAAGCAGTTATGTTCCATTTTAATAACTGGTGCGCACGCATAGCGGCGCGTGCGTGCGGAGCAGCGCGTGTGTGTGGTTGTGTTTACATTTTATCTTATGTGTGTCTTTTTTTATTTCGAGGATGATGGTATAAGATTATGCTCTGTGATTTTTTCTGTTTACATCTAGTCCCATGTGGATGTGGTTTCATAACACAATGTGGATGTGGTTTTCATAACAACACACACACCACCACACACCACACACCCACACACACCACACAGCTACACACACGCTCACACACACACACCGCACCAAATCACTCACACAGCACACAAACTTCACACACAAGCACACAGAGGCACAAAATGCTCTTCCGAACAAGGAGGAGACAGGGTTTTAGAGTTAGTGTGCCAAGATATTCTGTTGTGTGTTTGTAGATCGTGTGTGTGTGTGTGTGTGTTGTGTGTTAGTGTGTGTGTGTGTGAGGATGTGTGTGTGTGTTGTGTGCACGCATCACGGATGGTATGTGTCAGTGATGTGAGTGTGAGTGTGTGAGTGTGTTGTGGTGTGTGTATGTGTGTATGTGGGTGTGTGTGTGGTGTGAGAGTGTGTGTGTGTGTGTGTGTGTGTGTGTGGGTCTGTGACGCGCCCGTCGCGGCCGTTATGTGGTTGTGTATGTGTGTGACAGCAAGCAGAATGGTTATGCGCCACCAACAACCCCGCCCCCCACCTCCCCGACCCCGCCTTCCCCCCCTCTTGAATCAGAATCTTGCTGATCCTTTCTGGGCATTCTAAACCCCCATTTGACATGCCTAGGGTCTCCCTAGTTTCATCTCATGCTTAAACGACAAGTCAGGCCACACTTTGATGATTTCATGCCCACCCCATACCCACAAAAAACAAAAAAAGAAACAACAAGCAAACAAACAGGTTCTTGTCTAAAGTTGCAGGACTTCTTGGGCCATTTAGCAACTATGATGCGTGGCACATTTAGGTTTGTTAAGTGGCCCGTAACACAGTCAGGTTGCTTGCAAGCGGTAAGTTACACTTCCCCATATATATATTATATATATATGTATGTTTTGTCCGTCGCGTCCGACGATGACCTCCATCTAAACAGCAGAGTAGGCAGATGCTGTATTGGGAAACTGGCAGAAATTTGATTAATCGTGGAGATGCCTTGCCCACAGTACATCCCCACTCTCGGGGCCCAAAAGTGGCCATAAGGACGTCAGCGTTGGAGATGTTCTCCAAAGGCCAACCAGCCCCCGGGCTGCGGCACATAAGGACTGTGCGAGTCAAGCCCCCTAGTCAGAGAGTCATATTCGATCACTAAGACTAAGCTGGTAAAGTAGAATTCCATGAGTGGGAAAGCCATGGTCATATAGCCTCTCACTTTGCTGTTGCCCCCAGCGTCCAATGGTTTAATCAAGAAATGTGATAAGCCCAGGCGCTGACGGCTTATACTTTACATATATATATATATCTATATATATATAGATATTGATATAGATATAGATATAGATATTAGTTTTTTAGTGATCGACTATGACTCTCTTGACTAGGAGGCTTGACTCGCACAGTCCATATGTGCTGCAGCCCTTTGGATTATTTGGGCCCATTGGAGAACATCTCCAACGCTGACTGTCCTTATGCCCATTGGCCGAGAGAGTGGGGATGTACTTTTGGGCAAGGCATCTCCATTATAAATCAAATTTTCTGCCCAATTTCCGAAACGCAGCTGCCTCCTCTGCTGTTTTGGAGGTCATCGTCGAACACGACGGACAAAGAAAGAAAAACAATTATTATGACTAATATAATATTATATATTATATTTATTTATATTTTATATTATTTATTATATATATTTATATATATATATAAATATTTATATTATATAATATATATATATATTTAAAATTTAAAATTTTATATTTATCCTTGATAAAAATTTTTTTAAGAAAGGTGTTCCTGCCTTTATCTGCATGTATTTCAGTACTGTTGTCTTCGGGATGGGGACTATAAAGTAAGGTCACGTGTGAAAAACGCACGTAGAACAGATTGCGCACGCGTTAAAACCTGTTCCACTTTTGGGAAGCGTGGGCCATTGTGTGGCAGTGGGAATGGATGACAAATTTTACAAAAAACCGCATACCACGGGGACTGGATGTAAAAAACAAAAAGCTATGAGTGCTTATTCCATTATCCTCGATATAAAATTTGTCATCTGACGGGTTTGATTTGTTTTCTTTACAAGATTCAGCTCTATATAAATTCCATACATTATTATTATTAACTCTCCAATCGGCTGACACCACGATATATCATGAAGGAAAACGGACAGTATAACACTGCCATGCAGACAGCCAAATTAGCAGGATCTGCACGGATCCTCATCTCTAGAGGGAAAATCTTCACCTTCACATCCCGTAGTTCCAAGAACCGTGGGGGCATCACAGAAGATTTTTGCAACCAGCCTCCTCCACTCCCCAAAGGTCTTCTGCCCTTTCTGTAGCAAATCGTTGATCAAGGCCAGTCCACCCTCTGATGTTGTTTTCCCCATCGTTTTCTCTGTCTGCCTCTTCGTCTCCATCCCTTTTTCTGTTCCTGTAGGACAGTCCTGGCCAGTCCCGGTGTTCGTGTGAGTGCTCGTACCACTTAAAATTTGCCCTTTTTTTCCACTGAAGTCAGAAGCTTTCTATGGTCCGATGGTGTTTTAATGCTAGGAAACATGATTAAGGGGGGGGAAAGTTTCAAGGTTAGCTAGTGATTTTTTTTAAATGCCTGGCTGAAATACATGGTAAACTTCAGCGTGGCTTCACTCCTATTCTTGTTTGTTTTTTGTTGGTTTTTGTTGTTTCTGGTTGTGTTTTTTGTTTTGTTTTGCTTCCCCATCTTCTGTGACCACCCCGTCCTGCTGTTGCTCCCACAACGTCATTTTCCAAATCACCCCGGCCACAGCCTTACCAATTCGTTATGTTTTCATCCTAGAGTCTTGAAGTCCAAGGGATCCATCAATATTAGGCGTCATGGGCCACCACCACGGGCCCTGCACTGTGTGGGTCACTTTGTTCACCTCGTATTTTGCTTTGGTGTGATCCTGTATCAATACTTGATAACTGCGGTCCTGCATGGGAGAGTCACGGTAAAGACGAGAGCAAGGAAGGCCAGGGACCCTCCTTGGGAAACCCAAA
>JAQIHA010001041.1:0-5000 GCA_028751875.1 Rapana venosa
TTAATTTTGGGCTGAGGGGGGTGGGGGGGTGGGGGGATTGATAGAGAAAGGAAATAAATGAGGTGAACAAATGTAAAAAAGCAAATTGACAAAAAAAATCAAGCACACAATGGGAGAAAAATGAAAAGAATAAATGCTAACAATCATAAAAATGACAAAACAAACAACCCCCCCCCCCCCCCAACACACAAAATCATTCCAAAATCAAAACTTTTCTTCTGAAAGGAACAGTTTTAAGTGATACAACTTAAAGTGCCATAGATTTTTGTTGTTGTATTAATGGCGGAGTTTGGAAGTGTATAGGGTATTGCTTACAGAATGCAAGAGGATTTTTCTGTATCAATGACAGTGTGAGAGGTTTTTTCTGTATTGATGACAGAGTGTGAGAAGTTTTTTGTTTTGTTTTGAGGACAGTGTGAGAGGTTTTTTTGTGTATTGAGGACAGAGTGTGAGATTATTTTCCTGTATTGATGACAGAGTGTAAGAGGTTTTTTAGTATTGAGGACAGAGTGTGAGAGTTTTTTCCTTGTATTGATGACAGAGTGTGAGATTTTTTTCCTTGTATTGATGACAGAGTGTAAGAGGCTTTTTAGTATTGAGGACAGAGTGTGAGAGTTTTTTCCTTGTATTGATGACAGAGTGTGAGAGTTTTTTTTCTGTATTGATCACAGTGTCAGAGTTTTTTTCTGTATTGATGACAAAGTGTAAGACGTTTTTCTGTATTGATAACAAAGTATAACAGGTTTTTCCTGTATTGATAATAAAGTGTAAGACGTATTTCTGAATTGATGATTAAGTGTAAGACGTTTTTCTGTATTGATGACAGAGTGTAAGACGTTTTTCTGTATTCATGACAAAGTGTCAGAGTTTTTTTCTGTATTGATGACAAAATGTAAGACGTTTTTCTGTATTCATGACAAAGTGTCAGAGTTTTTTTCTGTATTCATGACAAAGTGTAAGACGTTTTTCTGTATTCATGACAAAGTGTCAGAGTTTTTTGTGTACTGATGACACAGTATAAAACGTTTTTGGGTATTGATGACAAAGTGCGAGATTTTTTCTGTATTGATGACAAAGTGTAATACGTATTTCTGTATTGATGAAAGAGTGTAAGACGTTTTTGTGTATTCATGACAAAGTGTAAGATGTTTTTCTGTATTCATGACAAAGTGTAAGACGTCTTTCTGTATTGATGACAGAGTGTAAGACGTCTTTCTGTATTGATGACAAAGTGTAAGAGTTTTTGGTGTAACGATGACAAAGTATAAAACGTTTTTCTGCATTGATGACAAAGTGTAAGACGTTTTTCTGTATTGATGACAAAGTGTAAGACGTTTTTCTGTATTGAAAAACAACAACCCCGCTTTGCTCATTAAAATAAACAATCACACTCCCCCAAAAATCAAACAAACCGCTTTTAAGTGAGTACATCTTTGTGATATTCTATTTCATATGTTAATTCATTAAAACAACAACAACAAAACTTTGGTTTATCATTCCTTCTTTGATGTATGCATACTGAGCAGGGAGGAAGGTGGCAGGACGGTTAAGACATTCATCTTCATAAGAGGTAAAGAAGTCTTGAGTTCGAATCTCGGGGGCCTCTGTTGAGTCTAAGGTGAGGACTTTTACGATCCGGCAGATCAGTTTCAAGTGCAGACCTGCCAGAGGTTGAATTCTATCTATCTGTCTGTCTGTATGTCTGTGTGTCTGTCTATCTATCTATCTATCTATCTATCTGTCTGTGTGTCTGTCTGTCTATCTACCTGCCTACCTGTCTGTCTGTCTGTCTATCTATCTGTCTGTGTGTCTGTGTGTCTATCTACCTGCCTACCTGTCTGTCTGTCTATCTATCTGTCTGTCTGTGTGTGTGTGTCTGTCTGTCTGTCTATCTATTTATCTCTGTGTGTGGGGGGGGGGGGGGGGGTGCGGTGTGGCAATGACAGAGTGCAGATGTGTTGAACAGCTCTCCTTTGAAATGCAAAATTATGGTGGTTTCAATGGATGTATCCACATTATTCTTGGCAAGCGTGTGTGCAGTGACTTTGTGCCTTCAGGTTTGTTGATGAATAAGTGATGGGGTCAACTGGACAGCTGTGGTTGGTACTTTAATAGTTACATGGTGCAAAGAAGGATTTTTTTTTCCACAACCAAACTTTCATAGCCTCTCTTCTCCCACCAGCATTGTGGTGTGGTTGCACGTGCATAAAAACTCCGTGGTGATGGGGGGGAAAACGCTGGGGCTGTGTTGCTTGGTGAGTAGAGCCCTGTGTTTACTGGTTGTCATCTGGGCATGTGTTGGTGCATGTTTGATAAACATGGGGGTGACAAAACATAGGCGCCTGAAAAATGCACAGAACACTTGAGCTCCAAACTTTGTGTAATCCAAGTTTGAAATTGTTCTTGTGCTTCATACCTCTTTGAAAAAGAGTGGATCAAACACTTGGGAAAAAATTAAAAATAATAAAAAATAGGCACATGAAAATGTCACAAAATATGAAAAATTCCATGCTCCATCACGAACAATATGTTCCATTTTATGGATGGCACTTTATGCAAATGGCAGCAAAGCTTACAGCAACCATTTGAAGGGAATCAAACTGACATTGATGGAAAATTTTGCACTCTGGAGAACACCTATCAAACTTTCTGCTGAAATTATGAGCTAAAGGAAAGTGTGTTTTTTAATGCAGAGGACATAAAAGAGCTGCAAGAAGGCAATACACCTGATGGAGAACTAGATTGCTGGAAGAAAGTTAGAGTCAGCAGAGCAAGATGCAAAGGCTTACAACCTCAGGTTCATGGGTATAGATGAATGTGACGGGGGATGATGTATCTGACAAGTCAATATCATTGACATTCTCAATGATCCTCTTCAATACCAACTGGGAACATGCAGATATCTCCAGAGCATTTCCCCTTTGGGGAGACCACACCCCACACAATGCTCGCCCCATTCTGGTGCGTTTTTGGGTCGCTTTTTGCAGAAAAAAATTATCAGTTCTGTCAGACAAGGAATTGAGGGACAACTGAGAGAAAGCGGCATCAGAGTGGCTGTGACCTCACAAACTCGTAAAAAGGAACATGGTGGAGTTCCACCGTGGGCAAGGCAAAAATTGCCTACGTTTAAAATTGGAGGCTGTATGTGAAAGACAGACAACCACCAGGCTTGACCGGAAACTCCAACAATGCAGACCGTCCATATTCCTACCCCTTGCATGCAGAGGATGGCAGAAATTGTCAGCATCCCAGTGGCCCCCAAGCTGGGGGGAGGTCTATGTCACGCTAAGAGAGCAGCCACGAAGACATCACTCTGCAGCCAGGCAGGGCAGCTTTGGATCACCAGACAGGCGCTACAGGAGGACGGAGCCACCTCGGCAATACAGGTCTCCGAGATATGGTGATCTGTCTGAGGAACGGGAACCACGAATTCCACCTACCACCAATTCAAGACTGGTGACCAGAGACAGGATGACCCCCAGCCACCAGGACTACAATGGAAAGGGAAGTGTGCCTGTCGCCCCTGGTACACGTCTGTAAGTGAAGTGACCAGATTTGGTCAGGCCAGAGGACAGACTGCTACCAATCACAAAAGATTGGTTATGATCAAAAACAGAGACAAACATTCAATCAAAGAGGACAGTAGCTACAGATCAGAGAGGGTTCAGGGTAAAAAATCAGCGCAACATCAGCTGACAAGGAGGCAAGCAGTGACACCTCCTGAGGAGGAGGAAGAGCTTAACATTGCTGACCTCAATGAGGAAAACCAAAATGATACACTAAATGACGGGTCACAGGTAGAGATTTCAAATAAGGAAGACACAGCCAACAGTGATGTTATTAACGATGAAGAAGATGACAACAACACTGACAACCAGGACGAAGACAAGTCAGTGACAGGTAATGATGACATAGTAGAAAACAATGAGCGTATGTCCCAGGGTAACATGACAGGTATCATTGCAAAAGCTTCTGATGGAATAACAGGGACTGTAAACCAAAGACAAGACATTGAAAAAAATGACCCACAAGCTACAAGTGAAGAAGACCCAGAAGTAAACATAGGTCCCGATGACCTGACAGAGGAGACTATCCCAAAAATGACATTGAGGCAGGGAGCAAGTAGTGACACTCTGACAGATGGACATAATTTGGGGACATAACAAACTGATGCATGCAGGTTGATAAAGAGGGAGATCAGACAGAAGGGTCTTCACCTTCTTCCCATGATTTGCGTCCAAGGCGGACTGCTCTAGTTCGCGTGCTGCAGAGCAGAGTCAGAGCAAAACTGCTGCCAGATCAAAAAGCCAGAGCAGTATTGTTGACTCGTTAAAAAAGCAGGCTCTGCAAAGCAAGCAGGGGGTAGGCAGCGACCCCAACCTCAGAGGGTGCCAGACTAAAAAGAATGGTGTCCCACACACCAACAGATAGGGAAAGGGCCCCCAGGCCACAGTACTTTGTAGTCAGTCCCCTGTATCAACATCTAGGATGGTAACGAGTCCTAATGTACTAGTGTAGTATGCAATGTGCAACATTTCTGAATTACAACGTTAATGGACTTTTACAAAAGTTAGAAAACAGTGATTTTATTAATTTTCTAGTGTCTTATGACTTCCTATGTCTAACTGAAACTTTTGTAGCGTTGATTTTTGAATCAGCTTTTTTTGATGACTTTAAAATATTCACTTCCAAACCCAAGGAGCTGTCCCACCAAGGAAGTACTCTGGTGGAGTAATTGTAATGGTTAGAAAATCTTTTGCTGGTTTTGTTACACGCATCCAGGTAGAACAAGAAAATACAGTAGTTTTACAAATAGACAGACAGCTCTTTTCTACTGACAAAAACATAATGATGATTTGTTCATACATCCCACCATATGATTCTTTGTTTTGGAAGTCAAAACATGGCGTATATGGAATTGAAGTACTAGATCAATGCTTAGCAGATATATATGAACAACATGGGGATTTTTTCATTATGCTAAGTGGAGATTTTAAAAA
>JAQIHA010001042.1:0-12399 GCA_028751875.1 Rapana venosa
AAAGGATTAAATCTATCCTTTGGGCAGTGGGACCTGCAGCTCAGAAAAACACACGCCTAAACTGATAGTTACACATGAAACCTGTTACACAGACTTTACAAAACTGGTTTGGATCGTTCATGTGGTCGGCATATGACACACCGCAGCCTGTAGTTGCACAGTGGATAGAAAATTTTAAAGTTGTTTTGATAAAAACGTATAGGATTAGACAACCATGCTTTCGCAGGGGCATCACCCTTAAATTTGGGTTTGGTTTAAGTATGATTTCAGGGGGTGGGAAACTTTTACTTCAAAGATCAATGTCTCGGGACACAGCAACATCTAGCTTATTAAAGGTAATAGTCTTTGGGTTATATTTGAGATCCAGCCTCGTTTTTTGCATCTTTATTATATTTATACATTTATATTATAGAAGAAAAAAATGTTTATAACACTAACAAACATCCAGTCAGGTGAAATCTGTTAAACTAACCATTCCTATTGACAACCGCCGTCAACTAAAACTTTTGCTTTACACGATTTCTTCTACACGTATCATGGACAAACACTGACAGCAGCAACAACTGGATTAAAAAATATGATAATGGACGATTGGGCATTAAATTTACTGTAGATGAAGGTTATTACGACTTTTGTACACTGGAAAATGCGCTCTTTCACCCAGCTGGTATCACAGCAAAACTCAACCAAGCTAGTCTAAGAGTAACTCTACAGTCATCTTCATATATAAGGATGCCACAACGTCTTGCAGAAATGCTTGGTTTCGGGCCTCCATTTAGAGGCGGTTCTATTGATGGGAAAATAGCCTTTGCTGTTGGTATTATTAATGGCGAGGAAGTACTCTTTGCTTTTTGTGCACATTTCTTACTTAAACACAACACAAAACCAAGTGGTGACGAAGGCTTCTTCCTCATCAGTCCCTTCTGATCGACTGAGAATCTTTCCACCCAGCAGAGCAATGTACTGTGAAACGCAGCCCAATAGCTTAACTGCACTTCAAATCAAAGAGCTAGAAGAAGGCTTCCATGAAACACTGTGTATAACAATCAAAGACATACTACACAGAACAGTTGACTGTAAAAATTTTCATATTACATAAAAATAATATAAATACTAATATACATACATAACCATGTCACACGGTCCCGTAATAAGAGCACATGAAACATGCCCAACTATTGAGCTTAAAGATCTCGATGATGTACAAGAGTTTGAGAAGGATGGGGAGATTGTTGAAGTTTATGTTTTTGAGTACACAAATGATGGATACTACTAGCACACAGCAATAGAAGAAGCTAAGAAACCTCGGTTTCCTAAACTTGAACAGTTGCGTAATGTTGAAGCTGAAGCATTAGCAGTTGATTTCACTTACAAAGTAACACAATAAGCAAATAAATGGTACTTCAAAGCTTGAGTTTATCAGTCCATACACTCTCTTTTCATCAGACAAAACATTCTGTAAAGCCATAAATGCTGGACCAGTAAACATAGCACTAGCATATCAGTCAGCCAGCAGAAATGAATTAGAGATAATAGCATTACAGAATAAGACACGTAACTTGCTTCATAGAAAAGACTCAGTGACTAAACCATCAACCACATTGCTACGATTCCTTTCATACTTTCCTCTGGATGATCAGTACACATTGGTTTTTGTTCTGGTCGCACGAGAAGACAAAGCTACTTTTTTGTTCATTGATGGGATTACTATTAACTGGATATACCTCAACGTTCATGCCCTCAGATTTGCTATTGCTATTCGGAACAGTGGCGGTGACAATGACATTGAAGGGAACATATCCAGTAATAAAGTCAACTTGCTCCTAGACCCACCACAGCTGACACAATTAGCATCCCTCAATCTGCACCATATTGACCTTGTTGCAGTCTATTACACAGCTGTACTGTCCTACAATCAATTACAAGACTTAATGAATGAATAAAAATGACACACGTTGTGGGTTTGTTTAAAACAGTATAAGAAGAAGATGACAACCGCTAAATATCCTAAAGTTCCCAGTGCACCAGATCCTGAAACTCTTAATGATTATGCTAATGCCTTTCGTTTGACAAACGTTACACAGTTGCAGCATGACATTGAACAACAACTAGCAAAGTATATAAAATGCAGGCGTAGGTACAGATCAGCATTTACTGTGTTGAGCTTTATTACTACAGGTACAGCAACACTGTCTACAGCCGCAGCAGGAACAGGCATTGCTCTCTTGGCTACTGGAATTGGAGCTCCTGCATCAATTGTATTGGGCTCTGTTTAAATAACAGCACGAACCTGTTCATTTGTCACATCAGTCTTTTCAAAGAAGGTTGTGCTTAAACTAAAAAAACATTATGTTGTGGTTGCCTTGACATTAGCCAAGTTAAGCTCATTCAGGCTCATTATTAGCGAAGCTCTAACAGATGCCACAATATCAGAAGAGGAGTTCAAATGTCTTCAGGATGACTATAATGACTACAAGTGCCAAAAGTTTGACCTCCAGAACAAACAACACAAAGCTATGCCTGTGGACATTGACTAAAAAAAAGGAATATATAAAAAAGGGTATCTGCATGGCCAAGACAGTGCTTTAAATGATCAGCTAAGTACTCTATTAAGGAGCTAAGAATTACCTGCATTAGATTTACTGCTTTATACCGTAACAAAACAAAAAAAACAAGAAGCATATAATTAAATCATTCATTCATTATTTTTTTTCTTACTATATGAGTTAGAGATTTTAGTTGAGGCTCAGTATGGTCAAAGTGTTTCAGACAATAGAGCTAAATGTTTCACAAGCACAAAACGTGGTACAAAGCATTCAAGATGCAATCGAACAAATACCAGACAACCTAAACATAGATCCACCAGTAAAGGTGCAGTTGGTTGCTGAAATTCTATACAACATGGAAAATAAAGATGAAGAATTAACTGTTTATGTGTCAACAACACAACAAGCACTGAACTCGTTTGTAGAGCTCAACACAACATGGGCAGATGAGATGATGCACAACTTCGAACATTCTGCAGAAACAGCAAGAATGAGGGGATAAGGATGAACGGTTGGTAAGGTTTTCACATAAAACTAAAGCAAAAAAAGGGTTCATCCCATTGTTGGTAGAATTTACTTTCCCCTTGTCCCCTGAGGGTTAGAAAATGTGCTTTTGAACATAAAAACAAAATGTGATAAGTTTTTTGTGGTTGTGCTGGAAAAATGTTTTTTTTTGTGGCAAAGAATGCAAAGAAGGTTTTTCAAATATCATGAACTTTTGGAAAGCTTGTTTTACAGGAATTGATTTTCCTGTACTATAGTAGATTGACAGGTTTTGAAATTTTAACCACCCCTCGGGTTTAATTGACACCGGAAAGTGTGCCCCTTCCTTTCAACACCAAAAAACCCCCGAAAATTAAAAAACCATGGACTTTTTTGTTATAATTCATTATACACTTATTAGAACAAGAGAGACTTATGCAAATACAAAAACAGACAAAACAAAAGTTTTCAGACGTGCTTGGTACGTTTACCATCTTTGAAAAGCAGCTGACGAACACAGTAAACATTGTAAGGTGAACCAAAGCAACACAAACTTGTAATCAAGGCCCAGGAAAAAAGGTTTTATTTCAAAAAATATAAAAAAGCTACAAAAGAGCCTATTAGTGTATGTCTTTGAGTCTATATTGTGCCTTTTGAAGGCCCGGAACATATTCCAAAAACAGCTACTCTTTTATCAATCTGTTTATTTGCTTATGTTTTTGTTAGATAGGGTGCCCCTTAGAGCCAGTTTTTTTATAGAGGACCAGACCCAGCTAAGCTTTTTCTTGAACAATAAAAGGGCAAATCATAACCAACTCTCAACAGAAAACCCCACAAAAAGTCATTATGTCTGATGAAGACCGGGAAAAGTACTTTGCCACACTTTGCTGGTTTGTGGAAAATTTATCACCGCGGGTGGCGCAATCCACAGTCAGAGATCGACCCTCAGGGGTAAGTTTCCTGGAGCAGCACTATAGTGTAATTACAAGTAAAATGACCCCAAAAATGACTCCCAGTCTTTTTCCACAATCTAAGAGGTTCACTCACACCCAATTATGCAGGCAGTAACTGATGGTATAAGGCCACTGCATTGCACAGTTTCAAGAAGTACCCCACTTTTACACTAAATATTTTTCCCCCTTTGATTCTGACATTGAGGGGGTCTCTAGAGTCCTGTCTTCATCACTGAGTATTTTGCTCAATTAAAAAAAAATTTGACACAAAGCTTGACGAAAATTAGTTATCCCCTACAAGTATATGGATTCTGGGAAAGGGTTTTTTGGGAAAAAGAGCTTTTTTGCTAAAAGAAGCATTTTTTAACAAAAACTCGGAAAAAATTTAAAAATTTTTGCTGATCAGTTGTCATTTGTTAACAGGTTTTTTTTATTGTATTAAATACCGGCCATTCCCCTTTTATCTTAAAAAAAAAAAACCCCCCATTTGCCCATTCCAAAAAAAACCTCCTAAAGTTTTATATGATTACAGACCCGTTGCTTAAAAATCTGTTGTTTTGAAAACTTTGAGTGCATTTTTCTTTATTACCTTCTGCTACTAGTTTTAAAAAAGCCTTTACCCTTATGAAATTCCTAAAAGCATAAAAGAAGTTCAGATGAGCAAAAAAACATTCTTTTTAATCATATTTACACGCACCTTCAAAATAACAACTCTTTTTCCGATTATCTTTGTTTATTTTTTCCCTTTGCATTTAAAATGATTCAAACCCCAAACTCTTTGGCCCAAAAGCTGTAATCACTCAAATTAACCCAAACTTATTGTTGATTGTAATTTTTTTAAAAACAATTTCAGTGCGTTTTTTTTTGAAGAAAAAAAAATTCAAAAAACCCTTTCCCCTGGTGCACCACAAGGGGTTTACCTCGGTACTTTTTACCCGATACACATGACTGCACTGGGACACCTGTTTTTATAATACTCAGAGACCCCCTGCTCTACAAGAGACCCCAAATCAAATTTGGTTTATTTTGATGAGGTAAAAGGGTTTTTAGATGGGGTAAAAAGCATTAATTTTCTTTAAAAGTAAAAAAAACTAATAAAATTTCATTGGGTTTTTCAGAAATACACCCCCAATTCCTGATCTGTTCTAGACAAACAAAATAGAGAGAGTGTAGAGTTAAAAAAAAAATTTTGGGACAGTGTCGCCTATATAAATTCGATAATTATTTTATTATTATTATTATTTTTTTATTATTATTATATTATTATTATTATTATTATTACATAGGGGTTGATTGTTAATGCAAACCTACTTTTATACATAAAAACGTCAATCGAGGATATACCCCTTTAAAAAACTGCGACACTAAACGTTAAAAAAAAAAAATTATGTACTTGTTTTATCACATTTTAAAATAAATCATCTTATCATAGGGTTTTTAAAACGGGTTTTGGTTTTTAATTTAAATCAAGAACGTTTTAATAAAGTTTGGAAAGGGGGTTGGGAAAGATGTTGGGAGAAAAGAAAAAAGACGATAAATTTATTGTTGAAAATAAAATGACTAAAAAAAACTTAAGCATTTCCAGGGCGAAACCCCCGGCTTTCACTTACTATGCCTTGCTTCCATTGGTGAAGATTCCAAATGCCAAAATCAAAAAAAACAGAAGTAAAATATTTCATTAAAAGTCAATTCGTCTAAACCCAAAGTTAAAATTTTAAAAGAAAAAGTTTAAAGGGGTTTTATATTAAAACTCTATGCCTCTGGGAGAGAGAGAGAGAGAAATTGACAAATGACAGATTCTTTTATTTTGGGTAATGTGTTTTTTTCATCCCCTCCCCGCCCAAGGATATTTTTATAAAAAAAAAAATAAAGCTCATAGCAAAACATTTCACAGCTTACGGGAAAAAAAAACTACACAAAATTCCCCACAAAAATCACGAGGAGGAGAAAAAAAAAAAAAAAAAGTAGCAAATAAGAAAGAAAGCAAACAGAAAACCCAAAAATTAGCAAAAAAAACAAGAACCAAGAGCAAAACAAAAACGGCAACATCAAAGGGAGAGGGAACAACCGAATTGTCCCCCCTCAAAAAAGCAACAGCAACCCCAAACCCAAACCAAAACAGAACCAAACAAAGCAAAACCTCTATAAAAATAAAAGGAGAGCAAACCACGTAAATAGTTTCATTTTGGCTAACAGAAAGAAACGTCAAAAGTTCTTTGTGCTTTTATGGGAGGCAACAGCAATAGTAAACTACATGAAACAAACATTGTAGAAGCAATTTGCACCCCCATGCACACATCACACACACCACACACACAACTCACACACACACACACCGCAAACACACACACACATACCCACACACACGCGTGCACGCGCGCACTCACACCATGCATCAATGTCAACATAAAATCTTTATGAATATTCATGTATAGTCATTAGAGAAGGACATCTGCTTTTGGAAAATTGCTATACATAATTGGTACGCTCAAAAACAAAATATCAAATAAAACATTCACTAAATCTCAAATACAGTCAATTTAGGGAGTAGAACTGAAATATTAAATCTGAATAAAGCATTCAATGGATACTAATTGTATTTCGACGATTAAATCTTTCAGCAAATAATAAAAGGAGAGGGCGAAGAGAGAGAGAGAGGAGAGAGAGAGAGAGAGAGAGAGAGAGAGAGATAAAGAGAGAGAGAAAGATAAAAGAGAGAAAGAGAGAGAGAAAAGGAGAGGGGAGAGGGAAAGAGAGAGGAGAGGGAGGGTAGAGAAGAGAGAGGAGAGAGAGAGAGAGGAGAGGAGAGAGAGAGAGAGAGGAATGAGAGAGAGAATAGAGAGAGAAAGAGAGAGCACAGTGCATATTAAATCCATATGGTATTGAATATAGTTTTCAATTCCTCAACACTTTTACCATTAGAAATCACTGTGATTTAACATTGTACAATGTTAAGATCATCTAGAGTCATTATAAAGAAGTAGGATAGTGGAAAAATCATTTTAGAAGTCATTTTTCAATAACAAATAGCATATAAAGTAAAACACGCACACTTAAACACAGAGAGAGGGGGGAGGGGGGTAAAAAGGGATAATTTGGTATAATGCAAGGGGGGATATTTTTACTTGTTTCCAACATTAAATTTGGGGATTTTTATTTTTGATGCTCAAAGTGGATAAAAAAAAATGACTTTTAGTTTTAAAAGGTTGGGTTTTTAAAAATGGTCGGAAGGGATTCCAAAGCCAGGGCCTGAGAAAGTAGTATATTAACAAATTATTTTGGGGTTTGGGACACAGGCTTTTCATATTTTGGAATGATTCTTTGGGAACTTGCTTTTAAAGAGGGGAAAAATTTCCTGTCATTATCAAAAACTTTTTGAGCCTTTGTTAAATCGTTTTTGGTGTGGGGGAAATAAATTTAACTGAAAAAATCCCTTTAGTAAAGGTAGTCTTCGAAAAACCATTTTAAGAGATTTTTAAAGACTTTAATGGTTTTCATAGTGTTTGCACTGCAAATCCCACAGGGTTAAAGAAATCTAGAGGATTGTATAAAAGTTGAAAGAATATTTTCTTGAATGAAAGTCGAAAAAAATTTTTGATTTTAGTCGTTGGTAACTTTTTGAGACTGTATTTGCACAGAGGGGATATGTGAGGGTACCAGCAAAAATTTTATCAATTTTTACCCTAAACTTTGTGGTGAGGGGTTTTGTCATTTTTTCCTATTAAAAAATATATGGAAAAAATTTATATAATTTTGTCGTTTGTTGGTAATGAAAAGATGTATTTTGTTTTTTTGGGGTGTAAAGACTGTGATTCAGTTCAGTCCATTTGACAAGTTCATTGTGTATTTTGCAAGTCTTTGCAAGAGAAGAGAGGAGAGGGGAGGAGGGGGGGGGGAAGAGAGAGGAAAAACAGAGACGAGACAGAACAGAGAACAGAGAGAAAGATAGTGTGTTTGGTGTGGGTGTGTGTTTTGTGTTTGGTGTTGTGTGTGTGTGGTTTGTTTGGGGTGTGTGTGTGTGCATGCATAGTTTTTTAAAAAGTACCAGAAAAAATAATGAGTTGAGGATAAAAGGGGGAAATAGTGTTAAAAACATTTTTTAAAAAAAAAAGGTTTTGTCAGTTTTTTTTTTAAAGTTTTGTGAATTTTGTTTTGATTGTGCGATGATGTGTTCATTGAGTTTTAAAAAGTCTTGATGTGTGTGGTTTTTTGCTTTGCCTTTTAAAACCTTTATGGTGTGTCTGGCATGGATGGGGTGTGTGATGTGTGTGAGATGGGTGTGTTTTGTGTGTATGGGTGGGGTGGGGTGGTGTGTCAGCTTTTTAAAAAATCTGTAATTTCTAATTGTATTGTTTTAAAAATGTTTTGCTGTGTAAGTCAGCGTGCCTGTGTGACCATTTTTTGGCAGACACGAATGCTGTTTTATGGAGTTTCAGTGAAAAATACTCAGCGCCATGAGTATGCAGGTCATCTAGGCCTAGGTGACCCTTTCCCGGCGGACCAGGGGGCGTGTCCCCTGCCTTGTCCCCCCCCAGCCCACGGAACAGCATTTCATTTTGGATTTAAAACCTTTTTCCTTTACTTTCGCATATCTTACAGAAAACCCTTTTTATATTCGAAAATTTACGCAGTTTTTTTTAAAGAAATAAGGTTTCAAGGGGTGTACAGTTTAATTGTTCCCCAAAGCATCATATTTTGGGCCCAAAATTTTCTATGGCATAGTTTGTTTTTGCACCCCCAAATTTTGTAACCCCAATGTGTTTTTGTGCGTCCCTCTTTGTCACCAAATAAAGAACATTTTCAGTGAACATGCTGTTATTCTAAACTACCCTTCTAACATGCGCAATTGGTATGTGATTTAAAAAAAAAAAATAAGTGTGGTCCTCTAGAATGTTCCTCCATCCCCCTCCACCATCAGGCAAACTAACGAACATTCCACTTGACAAAATATCGTCACCCAATCTAATTTTCTGAGTGGAAGAATTCAAACATATTGAAAAAAACTTGACTAATGCACATTATACATTATTTTCAAATATATGCTCCGCCTAATATTTACAAAACACTGGTGTCCCCACCAATAGCCAGTTACATAGCGTCAAATGCAAGTACAGCCCCTGTTGCGTCCAGGTGTGTTTCTCAGGGGAAAATACTGATTACTTTTGAGAAATTTTGGTTTTTGTCATATATTACTGGGCCCTGACTCAAAAATCCAAATAAGTGACCAGTAATAGGAAGCCCCGGGGAAACGTTTATCCCCACATAAACAAAAATGACAGGTAAGACAATTTCCCCAGGTGTTGTTTTTTCCAAAAAGGATCTATGACTAAGCCTGTCACAGCGATCTTTTTCCCCGGCTAAATTTTTAGTTTCATGAATTCCCTTTTTGTTATTGAACTATAGCTAAAGCAACAAGTGGGGCTTTAATTGGACTCAGAAGCTGACTTAGCATATGACCTCTCACAAGTCCCATTTTGTCTAAACACTGGAGACACTTGGCTTGTATGTATAGTTTTGGCTCCTGTTTGCACAGTAGCTGCTGTATGATAACATTAAAAATTAAAAAATTTAACCTATAGAGAAGATGGAAGAACAAAAAACAGCCCAAAACCAAAAGGAAGACGGAGAATGGCAGAACCAAGAGCAACCCTCCTTTCACAAGTGACATCTGTAACAAAGAAACCTGGGAGAGTTTGAAGCGGCAAGAGGTTAGCACAATGGAATCCACAGAAAAAACCTTAGCAACCAAGCAAAGCAAAAGATCTTATCTGGAGAAACATTAGAAAAACAGATGCCTTTTAGAAACACAAAAAAAAAGACACAGCACCACCAAAAACATTCAGTCTTACTTAATATATGGTATAGCAGCTATGGGAATTGGTTATACAGCATATAGAGTATGGAGCAGCAAGCAACCAACAAAACAAGAACCACTAAATGAACAAAACCCAAACCACAACCACAGCCACAACCATTGCAAGAAAAACAAGCCTGACAACGATCCATTCAAGATGTATTAATAGATATAAATAAATAATTTATACTTATAGTAGAAATGGGTACAGAAAAGACTGCAGTCAATTTGGTCTACCACGCTGCGTTATTGGCAGTTTAGTGTAGGCTATACTATGTTAGGAAGAGCCTTCTAAAAATGAAGCCTGCTAAATTTAAAGGGAAAAAACTAGACTTTGAGGACAGTGCTAATAGTTGCGGTTTGTAACAGCATCCATTGCTACAAAACTTCTCTGGTTAAGCAGAGAATTATTCAAGAAAAATATTAGTCCATAATAAAAATGGCTTCTTTAGTGATGATGGTTGGTGGTGCTATAGTTAACGCACTTGCTTTTACAGGCAGCAACTACTTGTTTTCTAAACTTCATACAGACAAAGAAAGGAAGAGACATGATAAAGCAATACAACAACTGAACAGAGCACAGGCAGAATATGAAAGACAAAGAATTGCACAGTTAGACTTTATTAACGAAAAACTTCGTGAACAAGGACATGCTGCAAAAACATTTTCTGATTGTTGACGCGGCAATAAAAGAGTTACTACATTGTGAGAGGAAAAACAAATATCCCCTATTACTAAGCCACAGCTTGTGATTATTATCAACCCACTGAAACCCAGAAGACAGGCGAGATTGCTTTTATTGTTGGTGG
Organism: Rapana venosa; assembly: GCA_028751875.1. Classification (NCBI taxonomy): domain Eukaryota; kingdom Metazoa; phylum Mollusca; class Gastropoda; order Neogastropoda; family Muricidae; genus Rapana; species Rapana venosa. The sequence continues at coordinate 10,646 of JAQIHA010001042.1, forward strand.
GCATGACAAAAAGTTATATTTTTAGCACAGAAGGTTGGTTAACCAACAGACAATTTTTTTACTTATTATATTAGAACAATGGATACCAAACTCTTTAAGATCTACTACACACCAAAAGGGTACTGGAGAGGACAGGCGGCTAATAATAAACTGAGCATTGCAGCAGGAGTAAGTTCCAAAAGAGCAAAGAAGGGCTGTCTAAACAATTAATATGGCAGATCTATTTACCTGCACCAAGACACATTAATAGACCCTCTTTTATAAACATGAAGCCAAATGATACTCATCAAATAGACCTTTTATACTTACCCCATGACACAATCAGAAGAAAGAGTATAAGTATGCTCTTACTGTGGTGGACGTAGCTTCTAGGTATAAAGATGCAGAGCCCCCTTATGAAAAGAGTGGGCCCCCGCAACTGCAGTTGCTTTGCAAGAAATCTATAGTCGGGGCCCACTAAATATCTCAGACTTATTCAGTGTGATGATGGGAAAAAAAGTTTAAAAAGGGCCATTTAAAACAGTTGTTACTAAAGCATGGAGTAGCAATAAAAAGAGGTATACCAGGCAACCCCAGATCTCAAGCACTGGTTGAAAGTTTTAACAAACTGTTAGCAGAAGGACTGTTTGCATATCAGTTTCCACCAAGAAATTATGATCCCGGCACACGAAATACAGAGTGGGTAAGAAGACTGCCTGCAGTTTTGAGAGCAATGAACTCTGAGATAACTAAAGCCATAGGGTTAAAACCTGTGGACGCAATCAAACACAAAACAATACAACAATACATCCAAACAACACCAAAGCAACCACTAATACCCATTGGAAAAAACTGAGATATCTGTATGCTCCTGGAGAAGCTGAAGCCAGTGACAGTCACAAACGAGCAACACTTATGAAACATAAAATGTTGTGGAGATGGATCCTCCTATTTATTATTTGTCACTGCCTGCACCACAGCGGGCTTTTGTTAGAGAGGAACTGCAGCTAGTGCCACCTAATACTGTCCCGATTCAGTAAGGTAGTCTACTATTTCATCAGAAGTAAGTGACTGTATGGTCTCATCTAACTGTTTTTTGTTACTACAATTTATGGGAACATCTTTGATAATACTGAAGTGGGTTGGACACTCTCTCATCATACTAACAACTCCTAGAATAGTATTCAGCACCTCTTCTTTTGTTCTATGATCAAGTTTTATTTCTACTTGCTGGCCAAAGTCTTCTAGAATGTCAGCACTGTAAAAGCAGAGACGAGGCATTGTACCACTACCATAGTATTTGATATCATCATCATCATCAGACCCGTGACCTTGGCGGTCGTGGGGGAGACATGAAAGACGATGCCGTGGTAAGCCTCCTCCATCCATCTCGGTCCTCGGCTCTGCGCAGTAGTGCCGAGTCATTCATCCTGGTCCATTCTCTGATGTTGTCCATCCATGACTTGTTCTGTCTTCCCCTCCTTCTGCCACCTTCGAGTGTTCCCTGCAGTACTGTTTTGGGCAGAGTGTTGTGGCGGGTGACGTGGCCGAACCCTGTCAGTTTTTCTCTTGACGATGGTGAGAAGGGGTTCCTGTGGAACTGCCAGCTGTGTTTTTGACTCTTGACAAAATTTATTGGTCTTTCGTTCTCTCCAAGATTTTGCCAGTGTTTTCTATGGCATTTTGTTTCGAAGATGGATTCGCTTTGCTGTTTCAGGGTCAATGTCCAGGTTTCATTCCGTAAAAGGATTGACTGAATTAGGGGCTTTGTAGAG
>JAQIHA010001043.1:0-12386 GCA_028751875.1 Rapana venosa
GCATCAACAAAGCCCAGAAAAGAACTTCCTGGCGCTGATTGGCCCTGATATTGGCAGTGACCACGACATGGTACTCATGACCCTACAGATCAAGCTGAAGACCAAGAACCAGAAGAGAAATCCCCGTTTGCGGTTCAACATGGAAAAGCTGAAGGACCCCGAAGTCGCTGAAATCTTTAAAGCTGGATAGGGGGCAGATTTGCAGCATTGAATTTCCTCCAAGATGACATCACAACCTCACTGAGACCTTCAAGCAAGACCATTCAGGAGACAGCGCTGGAGATCCTTGGAAAGAAAGGAAAAAGAACCAACCGTGGGTTACCAACGATATCCTGGACCTGTGCGATCAACGTAGGGAGCTAAAGCCAAAGAAAACAAAAACCAGAAACGGCCGAAGAGTATAGAACAGTCAACAGGTCAATCAAGAAGAAGATGACCTGAGGCCATTGGGAACTGGATGTCAGAACAATGCTCCAAGGTTGAGAAGGCAATGGCGAAGGAGACAGCAAGGAGGCGTACCAGACCATCAAGGTACTAACCAAGTCCCAGCAGCCAAAGACCTCCGTTATTGAAGACAAAGAGGGTCAGTCCTTACAGAGAGCGCCACTATCATGAAGAGATGGACAGAATATTGCAGCGACCTGTACAACTACAAGCTGAAGGCTGATCCGAACAAACTTCACGAGCAAGATCCCAGACCATCAGATCCTGAAAGCACACAGGTGCGGGAGGAAGAGGTAGAAGAAGCAGTAAGATCCTTGAAAGGAGGCAAGTCACCAGGGATTGACAACATCCCGGCTGAGCTCATCAAGAACGGAGGCCCAGAGATGATCAAGGCACTAACAATCATCTGCCAACGCATCTGGACCAGCAAAGAGTGGCCTGACAGTGGACCCAATCCATCATAGTTCCACTTCCAAAGAAGGGAGACCTGAAGAAGTGCCAAAATTACAGAACAATCAGTCTGATAAGCCATCCAAGCAAAGTTATGCTACGCATTGCCTTGAACAGACTGAAACCACAAGCAGAAGAAATCCTATCAGAAGAACAGGCAGGATTCAGACCAGGTCGAAGCACTGTCGAACAGATCTTCAACATCAGAATGCTCATAGAGAAGCACCTCCAACATCAACTACAGCTCTACAACAACTTCGTTGACTTCAAGAAGGCCTTCGACCGAGTGTGGCAAGAAGCTCTGTGGCAAGTCATGAGAGACTACAACTTCGACGAGGACCTGATTCAAGTCATCCAGGCGCTGTATGACAGCTCCCACAGTGCAGTCCTCATGGGTGGAGAAATCGGGGAGTTCTTCCGGACTTCAGTTGGAGTTCGACAAGGCTGCCCGCTATCCCCCGTTCTTTTCAACGTGTTCCTTGGAGAACATCATGCAGGAGGCCCTCCTTGACTTCAAGACCACAATCACAATAGGAGGAAGGCCAGTCTGCAATCTTCGATTCGCAGACGATATTGTCTAGGGGCCGCAGTAAAAGAACTCCAGGATCTACCCCAGACGGAAACATCCCCAATCCCCCGGGGTATGGAGATCAGAGGGAAAAGAGCGATACTAGTGAACAGTCCCACACCGCCCACTCCCCGATCAAGAGAGTGGCGGACACAGGGGTTTAAACTTTCAAGTACCTTGAGGTCATCACCAAAAGAAGGCGAGCAAAAGAGGTGAAGTCAGACTTGCTGGGGCACTCCCCTCATGACTAAGGGCGAAAGTGTGGAAACCCAAAAATAAAAACCCCACAAAGGTCAGACTCTAAAAGGCACCGCCATCCATTCCCTTTTAAGCTGTGAAGCGGGGAATTACTGCCGATTTAGAACGTCGATTCAAGCCTTTGAGATGAAGTGCCTCGGCGGACCCGGGAACATACCACAGAGACAAAAACCCAATGATACGTCTGGCCAGTCGAGGCACTGGCGGAAAACAAGAACCTTGTAGATACAGTCAAAGGAGGAAAGAAATGGTTTTGGCCCAACAAAAAAGGCAAAACAGCCTGTAAAAAAGGACAGCCCTGCGGGGGAAGGTAAAGGGAGAGGACAGGACGAACGCAAAAGGGATATCAACATAAGGGAGTGGACCGGGCCCCTCACTGCCCAAAACCCTCCTGAAAGAGCCGGAAAAAACCATTGGCGGTCCCTTGCAGCGTCGGGGGGTCCCCCAACGGTCGTCCCGACCAAGGGATGAGTGAGTGAGTGATTTTACGCGAGATGCCCAAAAGGGGAGTCATTCTTGTTGTGAGTCTGTATGATCAACCCCTAATTAACTATAATAATAATAATAATAAAAATAATATTATAAAAATTAAAAAATAAAAATAATAATAACAACAAAAACAACAACAAAAAACAATAAAAATGATAATAAAATAATGAAATAAAAATTAATGTAATGTTGATGTTTTTTAGTTTTTATTTTTCTTTTATATCGGGAAAATAAAAAAACAGTGTGTGTTTTTTTTTATTTTTTTAAATTACATCTGCCCCCGTGTGTATGGGGTTTTTTTGAAAAATTCTGTCACTTTTCCCCAGGCACAAAATGGCCTACTTTTCCAAAAAGCGGAACCGTTTTAAGTGTGCACAGGATGTTCCGTGCGTTTGCACGCGGGACTTGGGTTTTGAGTGAAATGTCCCAAGGACCTTTGTGGGGGTGGAGTCGGAAATGATTAACCCCCGGGGAAAAACCCTCTTGAACAAGATTCGAACCCCCGGTCAGCAGATCACAATCACCCTTTAAACCCACCGGCTAACCCCCCCCCCTCCCTCGTCTGTGTGTTTTGGGGGTTTTTGGGGTGTTTTGTGTGTGGTGTGTTGTGGTGTGTGTGTGGTGTTGTGTGTGTGTGTGTGTGTGTGGTGTGTGTTGGGGGTGTTTATTTTTTTATTTCGGGGATAAGGAAAAAAGACTCATGTGTTTTTTTTTTTTTGCCCCCAGAAAAAAATGTACAAATGAAGACTTCACAGAGGTAGGAGGTGTTTTTTTTGTGGGATATTTGAAAAGGGGGTACTGATTTGTACTTTACTCCTGGGGCACGGGCAACAGGGGAGAGATTGCAGGAGTGGAAAATGCTAGTTTTTTTTTTTTGAGGACAAATCGAGTGTAGAATTTTGTTGCTTTAAAGGGAGTGGAAGGATGCTGGCAGCCACCAAAAAGAATTCAATAGTCCGACATGAAAAATAAGAAATGTGAAATTTTGGTGTTGCATTAGTGGAAAGGTACTTTGGGATTGCATTTATACGCCGAAATTGTGTAGCAGGATGGCAGGTCTGGGTGATTAATTTTTGATAAAGTGTGTTTCAAAACAACCCCTAGATTTAATGCAGTGGTATGGGATGATGTACTGAAAATTTTCTATTAAATCTGTTTTGTGGAAAGAGTTTGTTTTTGGGCCCCTTAATCAGGCTTCGATTTTATCTGCATTTAGCTGTAACTTGTTTTTTTCCCATCCAGTTTTGAATGCCCTTGAAGGCAAAAGTGAATTTTGTCAAGGAGGGGGCGTTTTGGGGGAGTGTCATGCTTTAAATTGAGGTCACGCGTAGAAGTGATGGTTGATCGGTCACGGTTTATTAGTTAGAGGGGAAACGTGAAGAGAGTGAACGGGACGGGGCCCCGAATGACCTTGGGGACTCCCATTCCAGTTTTGCGGGAAATTGATTAAATTTTGTTTATTTGGACTGTCTGAAATGGGTCAGTGAGGTATGAACTAAACCAGGTAAGGGCTGAACCTTTGATACCAAACGTTTTTTGGAGGGAAAAAAGGATGGGGGATCTATAGTGTAAAATGTGCAGATAAGTCGGAAGGTGAAAAGGGGAGTTTTCCCCCTGATCAGAACGTTAAAAGGGTGTTTAACGTATGGCTGGGTTGTTTCCGTGCTGGGTTGATGCAAAAGGAGACGAAAGCGTAAGGAGACTTTTTGAATGAAAATGGTTTTTTTGAGTTTTCAGAACATTTTAAAATTTTATGCTACCTACTATTTTAAAATCTACTACTTAAACTACTACATACTCTACATACTACCGGCTGCTGGCGCTCACTCTATACACACTATACAACACTACTACTATAGCTGCTGTGTTTACTACTTCTATTCTATACTGCGCTGCATACTTCTGCGCTCTGCTGCTGCTGTTGTGCTGGGCTGCTCATACTCCCCTTAACCAAACTAAATGCTAGTGATTTTGTTAACCTAAAAGGGACTTTAAATGCCCTTTTTAAATTTGGCGGGAAAATTATTTTTAATCGAAATAAAAGAAAACCTTGAGCCCCAGCCTACATAGGGGTTGGTCACACGCAACCCCAAAAGGGTATTGGGGTTCCATGCATGGCACAACCTTATTAAATATGTTATTTTTCACATTTTTAACATGGCGAGGCAACCTTCATTCGGGGAAGATAGGATTGCGCTCTGGTGTTCGTTTTGGGTCAGCCTGGTATGTGGGGGCCCAGTCCGACACGGAATGACAGACATCCCCTGGCAGTGGGCACAGAGAAGTCTGCGCTGGTCTGCTTTTCCTGCCTGGGCTTTTATTTTTGTCTTTATGAAACGGTTTCAAAAAGAGTTTGTGTGGTTAGGCTGTATGATGTATGTATGTATGTAAATGTTGTATTGTTGATGTATGTATGTGGATGTAGTAGTATGATTTTTGTATTAGTATGATGTTTGTCCTCGTTCCGAGATGACTCCAAAACAGCAGAGGACAGGGGTTTTTTGGGAAAACTGGGGCAGAAATTTGAATTGTGGAGATGCCTTGCCCACGTCCTTCCCATTTCCTGGGCCAAGGGGGATAAGACAGTCAGCGTTGGAGATGTTCCCCCAAAGGGCCCAAACCCCCCCCCAAGCTAGCAATAAGGACGTTGAGTCAAGCCTTAGTCAGAGAGTCTGTCGATCACTAAAGACGAGGTAAGACTAAAAAGACTGGGGGGCAGGAGATCACTAAGTGTAAAGGGAATTCCATAAGTGGAAAGCCACTGGCATACAGCCTTCACTTGCTTTTTCCCCAGCGTCAATGGTTTAATCAAAACTGTGATAAAGCCCGGCGTGAAGGCCTAACCGTCAAATTTACATCAACCCGGGGCGCGGTTCTTTTTGTGAGTTAACACCCCCCCCCCCCCATTCCCCCCCCCCCCCCCCATTCCCCCCCCCCCCTCCCTCTCATCACTCGAGGTGGTTTTTTTTAAAAATTTAAGTTTGGTAGATCTTCTCCCCCAAAGTCAGACAGCAACTATTGTTTTCGTTATGAGCGAAAAAAAGCGTTGCGCTGCCCCTTAATTAAACGCCTGACAGTTGGCCCCGCCAATCCCCTTTGGGTGGAAGGAATTGTTTAATTTTAAGTCTTTTTGGAAAAAAAAAAGGTGGGGGGGGGGGGGGGGGGGGGGGGGGGGGGGGGGGGGGGGGGGGGGAGAAAATTGGACCAAAAAGTAGGAAATAGACAAGAAGAAAGTAACAGGAAGGAACAGAAAAAAGGGAGAAAGAAGTTTTTGATGCAAAAGGGGGAGTAGAAAGAGGAAATTTTGGGCACAGAAATTTTCCCAAAGGTGGAGATGTGTTTTTAGAAAAAACTCCCCCGTACCCAATGGGGGGGTGGGGGGGTGGGGGGGGGGGGGGGGTGGGGGAGTGTAGTAATGAAGTATGAATTTCTGGCATTAATTCTTTTTAAAGATTTTGATGGGTACCCAATCCTGCCCCCCAAAAGCACACTAACATTCTGTCACATTTTAAAGCCCCAAACCCTTTTCCATACAATTTTTAATTCTTTTATTTTCGAGGGGAAGGTAATGCATGGCCTTATGTTCTTTTTTTTTTTTTTACATTATTTTAGTCCCCAAGTGCATGCAAATTTGATAAAATTTTATCTCTTTACCCCACCGGACACAAAGGGCCCTTCGAGTTAAAATGAAACAAACGAACGAACAAACAAACCCCAAACTAAATGGGACAGGGGAAAAAAACAACAAAATAACACAACAGCAACCGAATAAGCTGAACACGACCCCTTGCCTTTTTTTTCATTAAAATCAAGCAAGGAAACAAAAAAACAAACGAAAACCCCCAAAACCCTTGGATTAAGCAGAATGCTGTGCCTTCCGATCTTACTACAAAAAATGTGGCTTTTAAATTTTTTATGTAAAAAAAAACCCCCATAACAACTCCCCCAAAAAAAAAACAACAACAACAACACCCCCCAAAAAACAAACAAAAAACAAAAAAACCAAAAAAAAACAAACAACCTAAGGAATGAGCTGAATAATAAAATTTGGGTTGTTGGGGCTTTGTTTATCATACTTTTTTTGGGTAAAAGAATGGTGCCAAAAATTGTACCTTGAAATTGAAATTATATACAATAAAAAAAAGATTGACATGCGCGTGCGCACGCATGGTGTGTGTGTTGTGGTCAAGTCAAAATTTTTTTTCCAGATGGTACATTTAATAACCCCTGCATGTGCTTTTAGTCAGTTCTTCATTTTAAGTCCTTCCCCCAAAAATGATATTGATGGTTATGTGTGTGTTGGTGGTGTGTTTTTGGGGTGTGGGGTGTGTGCATGCGTGATGCGTGATGCGTGGGTGTGTGTGGAGTGGCGTGAGCTGTATTTTTACGGCATGCGTGTATGTGTGTGATAAATTATGATGTTGGTATGTGCGGAGTGGTGTGAATGAGTGAGATGTGAGTATAGAGGAAATTTTGTGAGGTGTGGTGGTGAGGTGGGTGTATGTATGTATGTTGTGTGGTGTGGTGTGTGTTGTGTGGTGTTGTTGGTGTGTGTGTGTGTGTGTTGGCGCGTCGCGCCGCGGTGTATGGTAATAATCAGAGAAATAATTTTTGTGTTATTTGTGTGTGTGTTGTGTGGTGATTTTTTCAAATGTAAGACCCCAGGTTTTTTAATGTTTGTTTCTTATTCATTTATTGGCACACCACCAAAACTACCACACCCACGCACCACAAAACCCCACCACACACACACCACAGCACGCACGCACGCCGACCCCACGCAAGCCCCCCAACTACTGCATGTCACAAAGCAAACAAGCAATGGCACACACACATGCATATTTAAAAACCATTATATACTAACACACCACCAGCTTCACGCACATATACACGCATTTGCCTTTTTGTGTGTGCGCGTGCGCGCGGCGCGTGCGTGCATAATTAGTTTGCCGCAAGAAAAAATAAAACGAATTTTGGGGCCTTGGGAGGACATTACAACAGATGGATCTTTCACCATGATGCAGACCAGCTGTTGGGTGTATTTTTTTATTTCCAGGAAATTGGAAATAAGCATCTTGTTGTTGGTTTTTTTACCTCCATCCCTGGGTATGCGTTCGTAAAAGTTGTCATCCGTTTTCCCCCGGGACGTAATGGCCTTTTCCGAAAAGCGGAAAAGGGGTTTTAACGTTTTTTAGCTGTGTCGGTTTTATGGGACGGCCTTTAATGGCATTGTTGCGCACGATTTTGGGGAAGATTGCCCGGGAAAAAAAAAGAATATACTGTCGAACCAAAGCGTCCCCGCGTGTCCCCCCCAGCGACCATCTTTTTATTTTTAATGAATTATTTATTATTTTTATTATTTTCTTATTGCTGCCTCTTCTTCTGGATTTCCCGTCCCCCCGCTCCCATTCCGTCAGTTCAATTCCCCGCCCACAACCCCCTTTTAATTTTTCTTTGCAAGATATTGCGCTAAATAAGTTCCATTTATTATTATTATTATTATTATATTTTATTTTTTTTTTTAATTTTTTTTTTAAAATTATTTTTTTATTATTTGTTAAGTGGACCCCCAAAGGGTTGTTGAAGAGCAACGGGGCTACCCATCAGCGGCAGTTTTTTGTTAGGCCCGTGACGAGATAATGGATGAGCAAAGCTGCCATGGGGTAGTGCCCATGCTTTGAGCTAGGGGCAGGGCTGTGCTCTACGCTTCCTATCATAAAATATCCCGGGGCAACCAGGCCGGAGATACGACACCCGCAGTGTTTGGTAAGGTCATTTGCCATCATCAAACTCGCATCCCTAAAGTGGATGAAGTGGACGTGTGGTCCAGTCTTGCCCTGACTCACGCAATCATCGGGTAGGAGCCGGGGGATAAACAAAATTTTAAAAAACCCTATGACTTTTGGGGGTTTGATCTTACCTTCCAGTCCAAAAACCCAAAGGGCTAACCCCTGCGCCCTGGGGGTGGGTCCGACACCTCTTGGTTAAGGGGCTTTTAGGTCACTGATGATAATAATAACGATGTCAAAACCCGCCGCCCCATCATTTATCTCATGCAATAATAAAAAACCTATAAAAGCCTTGCTCAGTGGCCCCAGTTGCTCTGGTCTCATGGTGACCCCAGATTTTGGTTTCCCCCTACAGGTTTCCGTGGTATTTGATCAAAACCTTTGGGGGTTTGGGGGTTCAAGGGGAGGGGCGCTCGTTTGGGGGACTTGTGGGGGTCGCCACCCCGGGGGGGTGATTTACTCTGCTGGCTCCGCGACTGAGCAAAACTGTCGTTAGTAGGGGCTTAGCAGTATGTCCCCGGGATGTTAGCTCGAACAGGCACCATGAAAACCCCAAACTTTAATCAGCGAGTGCGGACTCCTTTGGCTGGTAGCCTGGCGGCCCGAAAATTTATGGGTCGCGAGACTTTGACCCGAGGATGCGACATACAAAAACTGGGTGGGGGGGGGGGGGGGGTGTGGGGGGAGTGGATGGAGGGGTGGGAACAGAGATGGAACGTCACAGAGATGCGGCAGCAAACAGAAAAAAAAATACAAAAACAAAACATCAACCAAAAAAAACTGTGCGGGTAGTAAAAGTTTAAAAATTTCAAAGTTACTTTTCAGGTTTTTGTGAAAGGGACCCCAATTCCTCAGGGACATTGAAATGAATGAAAAAGTTAAGATTTGCTCCCTCCTCTCTTCTCCTCTCCCCAATCACATCCCATAGAGACAATTGACACGGGGGTTTCCGTTTTTAAAATTTTCATTTGAATTTTCCGAGCAATAGAAAATTACACCAACCCCAGTACTCACAAGGAAAATAGAGGATAGCTTTTATACTTTTCCTTGTCACTTTATTTTTATATAATAAAAAAAACAAATACCGAGGGCAGTCGAAAAAATCTAGAAACTCCAAAGAATCATGAAAACCCGCATGCATCAAAAAAGGGGGGTTAAAAAGGTAAAGGGATCCCATAACCACTGGTTGAGGGAGCGAGGCATAGAGTCCCCAGTTTTTGGGCCAGCATTTTGAGGGGGGGCGCCCTCCCCCTCTCCCTCGCTGCTTTTTCTTCCCCGCCCCAAAAAACTAAGACCTTTGGTAATCTAAAAAAGACGAACACCGAGAATAATTGGATAAGGGAAAATACGCAAGCCCCGGAATGGCCTAATTTTTTGAGGAAACTAATATTTCGCATATCGGTGCATACATCTCCTACAAAAAACGTCACACACCACACACACACAAAACACATCCATTTTGTTCCCCTTTTGTAAAAAAAATTTTAAAACCCCAACAATTTTTTAAAAAAATTTTGGGGGGGGGTTTAAAAATTTTTTTTTTTAGAAAACCCGGGGGGAACATCTGGGGCTTTTTAAAAAATTTTAAAGGGGGGATGGGGTTAAAATTTTTAAAAAAAACAAAAATAAAAAAATTTTTTTTTTTTAAAAAAATTTTCGGATTTTTAAAATTTTTAAAAAATATTTAATTTTTAAAGGGTCAACCTAAAAAATAATAATAAAAAAAAATTTTTTTTCCCCCCCTTTCCATAAAAAGAAAAGTTAAAAATTCCAAAAATTTTAAAATTTTTGAAATTTAAAAAAAAACCAAAAAACAAATTTTTTTTAAAGAAAAAAACCCCCTTTTAAATTTAAAAAAAAAAAATTTTCAAAGGCAAAAAATTTATCTTTTTTTAAAAAAAAAAACCCCGGGTTAAAGGAAAACCAAAAAATTTTTGGCAAAATAACCCCCCTTTTTGGGGGGGGGGGGCCCCTTTTTTTTTTTTTTAAAAACCAAAAATTAAAATAAATTAAAAAACCCGGATAAAAATTTTTTTAAAAAATTTTTCTTTTTTGAAATAATAATTAAACCTTTACATTCCAAAAAACCAAAAAAAAAAATTTTTTTTACCCAAAACGAAAAATTTTTTAAAATCAAGTCAAAATTAAAGTTTTTTTTTTTTCTCCCGGGTTTGGGGGGTTTTCCCCTTTTACCCAAAAAATTTTTTTTTTAAAAAGGATTTTTGAAAAGGGCCTTTTTCTTTTTTCCCCCCCGTTTCCCCCCTTTTTTTTAATTTTTTAAAAAAAATTTTCCCCTAAAAATTTTCCTTTTTAAAAACCCCTTAACCTTTTTTGTAAATCTTTTTGGGGGCCCCCCGGTTTAAAGTCCAGGTTTTAAATTTTGGGTTTTTTTCCTTTTCCCCCCAAAAAAATTTTCTTTTAACCCGGGGAATTTTTTTTTTTTTTTTTTAAATTTTAAATGGCCCCTTTTTTTGATGGAGGAAAAAAAAAAAAAAAAAAAACAACAAATATAAAAAATAATGGGAAAATCACAAAAAAAAAAGATTTACCAAAAAAAAAAAAGGGAAAAAAAAAAAGGGGGGGGGAAAAATTTTCCTTCGTTTTTTCTTTCCCCTTCCTTTTAAAAAAGGGTTCTCATTTTTTGTCTTTTTGGTTTTGGGGCCAATTTTTAAAAAAAATTTTCCCCTTTTTCTTTTCCCCCTTTTCTTCCCTTTTTGGGGGTTTTTCAAAAGAAAATATTTCAAAATGTTTATTACATACAGATTTATATGGTGCCGCTCGCGTTTTACACTCAGCCCTCGGATCCGTTTGCAAATTTTTCATTTCCACGGGACCAAGCTCCCTTCCAAAAGCGGAAAGCATTAATTTCCAATCCTCTTTTGCTCGTTTAACGGGCCCGGTTATCTCTTCGAAGGCGTTTAACCTTTCGTAGAAAATTCCCTGACATGTTTGCTAGTCCTCTTCAAACTTCATTCGTCGAACGTAGGATAGTCTTGTTGTTTATGTTGTAAAAATATTAGTTCATTGCTTCATTAATTTTGCTCAGTGTGGAGTTTTGTTTGATAGCAATCGCTACCGAATACATAACTTGCACATACAGAGCATTATGGATGCACCGCAGGAATACAGATTTACGTAACAACTTTATCAGTTGCCATTGACTGCCATCTTAAAAGATAATGCATTAAATCAAATGGACGGCAAATCAATCAGAAACAACATCAAAGAGCCCAGCCAGAGGTAAAAGTTGAACTGATGTAGATAAAGAGATGCAACAGTTGGTGGGAATAAAGACACACTATGCACAAGTTTAAACAAGAATAGAACCAAAAGTCAGATAGATAAACTATTTTACCAAAAAACTCAATGCAAAGTTGCTTCTCGACCAATAATTGCTGTTTTTTAAAAAAAAATAACAGTTTTTCCTTGACCCTTTTTCCCCATCTCCACAAAACTGAAAAATAATATAATTTATTTTTAAAGGGTAAAACTATAAAAAATTAGGGAAAAATTTATGCTAAAACAAAATCTTTTTTTTATTCAAATTATCAAAACTTCAAAACTTGCCAAAAAAATTAACAATTAAAACAAAAACTTTCAAGAATTTCAGAACTTTTCAAAACTAAAACAAAACAATTTAAAACTTGCAAGAAATAAAAAGCCCCACAACAATTTAAAAAACTTTTAACAAATTGTCAAAAACAACAAAATTTTTTTACACAAAATATATTGATAAAGTAGACAACATAAAATTTCGAGAACTTTTTTTTGTGACATCTACGGGGTTTTATCAAGAAAGAAAAAAAGATGAGAAATTCTACTGGGTAAGAGGGGGAAAGTGTACTCTTGTGTTGTAAAAAAAACAAAGGCAAAAATTTGGATCAAACTACATTTGAACAGGTGCACAGATCCCCACAAGACATTAAATATTTTAATAGGTATGAATCCCTTCTTGGGGCAAAGAGGTGAAAAAGCCCAGGGGATACTGTTATTTGGGCAAGCTAAAGCAACAAGTAGGGGCTTTAAGTGGGCTCAGAAGCTACTTGCAGGGGTTACCAAAACCCATTTTGTCTAGAACCGGAGACCTGGCTGTGAAGTATTACCGTTTTTTGGTCTCTGTTGCACCATACTGCTAGATAAAAAAAAATTTAAAAATATTTAAAAATTTTAAACCCAAAAGAAAAGATGGGGAAAAGAAACAAGAACCCAAAAGGAAGCACGGAGAAGCAAGAACCAAGAGCAAACCCTCCCTTTTCACAAGGAAACCCTTAAAAAAAGAAACCTGGGGGAGTTGAAGCTGGGAAGAGGTTAGCAAATGGGAAACGACAAAAAAACTTAGCACCCGCAAAGCAAAAATCTTTTCTGGAGAAACATTAGAAAAACAGATG
>JAQIHA010001044.1:0-12399 GCA_028751875.1 Rapana venosa
GGTTGTCGGGAAGCACGGGGTATCTGCAGAGAGGGAAGGAAGATAGAGAGTGTACAGAGTTAAGCCTCACTGTTCAGTGATTTCTATCAATCAATTTTCCAAACAGATCAGTATTATTTTATAATAGGAAGAGTTTCCCTCAAAGGTTTTTTAAAAAAACAAAAAAAACAACCATGGAGTTCCCAAGATACGTCTGAAGTGAGTTATCTCCTGTTTTGCAGCTACTTCAGTGACTTAATCTATCGTGTCATCCACAGAAAATTCCAATGACTCTTTGGGAGTTTTTGGCTCTGAAATCTGCCAAACAAAACAAGTGAAACTAGCCTCAGTGACGTGTACTCCAAACTCCGTTGCAATAATCCTGCCCTACCCAAGTGGTGTAAAAGCAACCAGCAAAACCATCAGCCAGCTCCCCTTCGGGCCATCCCTCCGCTTTCGATAAACACTACTTCTCTACCGGTCAAGTGTTCGTGTACACTGTGGGTTAGATCCATCTAAAATGTGAACTAAAAATAGCAACTATCCCTCTCGAAACATCCTGCAACACGAAAGATCTCTTCATCTGGTCTAAGGGAAACGATACACCAACGCTAGTTAAATATAATTATTGAATCTATTCTTTCGATTGCGAGTAAAATCTGTATTGATTACGAATCAACAAAATGGGACAGATATACAACACAGAACAACAAACACACACATACAATCTCATACACAACACACAACACGGCGCAGGCCCACGCCACGCACACACACACACACACACATACACCACACACACACACACACACACACACACACACACACATACACACACACACACACACACACACACGCACAGAATGAATTCTCTTCAGCCGAAGAACAGTGAAGCCCATTCCACCTTACTTTCTTATTTCAACAGAAACACTAAAAGAACTGAAGCACTCTCTCTAGAGAAACAACTGAAGAAACAGCGCAGTATTCATGTTAAAGCACGTAAACAACATGTTGATATCATGTTAAAGCAGTATTCATGCTTAAAGCAGTATTCATGTTTAAAGCAGTATTCATGCTTAAAGCAGTATTCATGTTTAAAGCAGTATTCATGTTTAAAGCAGTATTCATGTTTAAAGCAGTATTCATGTTTAAAGCAGTATTCATGTTTAAAGCAGTATTCATGTTTAAAGCAGTATTCATGTTTAAAGCAGTATTCATGCTTAAAGCAGTATTCATGTTTAAAGCAGTATTCATGTTTAAAGCAGTAAATGTAAAAGGTAAAGGTGTCCCATAACCTATGTTAAGGTCAGTAGGGGAGGGAGGCGTCAGAGACCTCACTTCTCTAGGGCCAGCGTATTGAGGGCGGCTCCCATCTCCTCTCCCTCGCTGCTTTACCTTCCCTGACCCTAAAGAGGGCAGGTACCCATTTACAGCTGGGTGAACTGGGGGAACTGTACTGAAGCCAAGGCGTGCAAACGGTCACCCATCCAACTGGTAACCACACGCGATGCTGCTTAACTTGCTGGGGGAAAAGCGAGTGCTCCGACCACTGAGCTACCCCGTCCCCTTTAAAGCAGCATTCATTGTTAAAGCAGTATTCATGTTTAAAGCAGTATTCCTATTTAAAGCAGTATTCCTATTTAAAGCAGTATTCATGTTTAAAGCAGTATTCATGTTTAAGCAGTATTCCTATTTAAAGCAGTATTCATGTTTAAAGCAATATCCATGTTTTAAAGCAGTATCCATGTTTAAAGCAGTATCCATGTTTAAAGCATATCCATGTTTAAAGCAGTATTCATGTTTTCAAGTATTAACACACCGTTACCTCATCGCATCAGTTCCTTGCTGATTAAAGTCATAAATTGATCTGTCAGAAATGTTATCTCCCCTACCTGCAGTTTTCTTACACACACACACACACACACACACACACACACACACCACACACACACACCACCTTTTTATCTATCACTGATCTAATTTTTTAAGTGTAATATAGTACATCATATCAATTGATAGTGCTCTTACTGTATATTAGATATCAATATTTCCCCCTTAATTCCAAACTTCTCTTCAATAAAGGAGTTTTGATACATAAGATCTTGTATGGAAATGCCCCATCTTTGTTGCAAAGCATTTTCACACTAAATGATTTTAGACACTCTCAGTATGATCAGTCTATCTCAGTTCAGACTATATTTTAAAAGTTATTATAGCATAAATGTAGTGCATTGTAAGACTATTGCCTACCAATGGAGATAAAGCACGATCATTTTATATTGTTTAAGTAGAAAGGAGAGGAAGCTACTTCGATATGTTTGCATTCGGTATCATAATATCAGGACTACAGATTTTTAATAGTCAGATTAGTGCAAGGGAACTAACTGCATTTAGCAGGTTAACTTAAGGGACCTAACTCTTTTCCTCCTCATGCTAAAAGAATCATCGCGGCTAAAACGTAAATGAAAAGTTTAACCGTAACTATTATATTGCGTCTGTTATGATCTAAAAAGATAGATCATTACAACTTCGAACACTTAGCCTACGTGTGTCCTTTTGTTACACCATAGTTGCTTAATGGCAGAACTGAACATCTTACAAAAAAAATTAAGAAAGGAAAGAAAAAAGGAGGAAAGAGAATAAAGTGTAAATATACAGCTGAATCATTTAAACTTAAGTAAATGTATTGGTTTCTCATGTATTGGTCCTCTCAAGGCTGCCAAAGACACCCAGAAAAAGACCAGCTCAAGCCTCATAAAGCCAAACGGCGACAAATCGACAAACCAGGCGACAACCAGCTCTTCAGCCCAGCAAACCGTTAAAGATCTAAGCTCTAGAGACTTACAGAAGCGTCATCTTTACCATCTGTCGCAGTGAGTCACATATTGGATCTAAAATGTGTAATAATGAACTTATGCGAACGCATTGAAAAACTAGAAAAAACGGTATGCAAACAGAATGATACAATGAACAACTTTTATGTCAACAAAAAGTAAACCAGACTGCAAAGCAGGAAGATAGTCCACAAAAAGCAAAAAGTCTCACCCTGTCTCTTATGCTGATGCCGAAAAAACAAATCCAGGCATCTCTCGACCCTCCCCAAAAGCATTGGGCATATGAGAGCAGGGTGGGTGGATGATAAAGAAGAAGAAAACAAAAACAGAAGAAAAGCAAAATAGACTCAAACATGACGTCAAATGGAAACGTCAATCGATCATGACGCAAAATGAGGAAAGAGGAATCGCCTTCCAATCAGCCCCTGCCCAGATCAAGGAACCGACTCAGACTTCCCTCTGTGTCCTCTCTATGCACGATCCACAATGAACAAAATAAACCCAACACGTATTAGCTCGTGTCATATGGCCTCCAAGTAGCATCGAAAAAAACCTATATATTCAACAACATCAAGAAAGTGCGGGAATAAGCTAGCCAGGAGCTAGAAACCTGCCCAGACTGTGTCGTGCTGCATACGGGCATCAACGACATCAAAGGGAAGATCCTGCAGCATGTGCAAAGCCATGGCAGTGGCTGTAAAGCTGTATTCAGGAAATTTTCCGAAGATCATGTCGATGCAGCAGGGCGATCCAGTCAAGCAACAACTCCTGGAAGCAAGACGGTGCTCTACAAACGCCATGCATTCTCGGAAATAGTAAAAGAAAACATCAAACGTTTCTCACTTGGCTCTGAGAACATTGTCCTTTAAAACACCTGCAAGATGACATTCATTTAAATATCATGGTGCTGGCAATGTTGCCAAAACCCTTGGGACGTCACCTGAGTCACTGTTTTGGGAAGGGCCCACGAAATGACAGAGACGCAGAGGGTTTGGTGCCAGCAACACTGGCCGTTCTTTTAACGGCAACTTTGGCTCGACAGACCTCATCACCTGCTGCCACCTAGCTGTATCCTCCACCACCTCCATGGGCGTTCTCCATTTAATAACAGTAATGCATTCATCAACTTGTCACACATGTACACGCACCATGCACTCACTCACACACATTCATGAAGTCCATGACTTTTCAAGCCAGGGTTTGGTTTGGTTTGGGGGTTAATTATTTATTTATTTTTCCTTGTTAACTACCAAGCATTCACTGTCTTATTCTACCGTTGACTTCCGATTCTTATTGTTTGCAATAATGGACTTTATCGTTTGTTTTTATATAGTATGTCACTGATATTTCCACGCTCATGTTTAAGTGTTCTTATGTATGCGATATTATTAACCAAATTCAATTGACAGCAACATTGTGTATTACAAGTTCTATACCATGGAGAGAAAAAAAACCCACAAAAACTTGTCATGTCACTACAACGTTCTAGAGGTGTAAAAATCTTGCAGTGGAATGCTTGCAGCATAGCCACCAACTTGTTGGTTTTACACAGTTTTTAACTACTGATAATTACTCAATATTAGCACTTCAATCCCTGAATGTGGATAAAGCAAAATGCCTAATTAACAAATTATTTATTTACACACCACATGTGTACTCTGATACAAATTCTAAAGTAAAATCTGCCATATATGTCAGGCAGGGCTTAGAGTACGATAAACTTGTGTTTTCTCCTATTATGCAACATACAGCATATATATCATGTAGGGTGACAGTCAAATTAACAAAGATGACATATTAAATATAGTCTCTGTATATTACCTCAAGGTCCAAAAAATGACAACACTGACTGGTTAAAAAACACAGACTTCACAAAACATAAATGGATTATTCTGGGCGATTTCAATTCTGATGCCCCTTTTGGGATCTGGGTGCTCTACTATCACCAGCAACCGTTTTGGTGAAAATATTGTGGATTCAAAGCTTTACTTATTGAATGATGGTAGAGTAACCAGAATTCCTGATGTTTCTAGTCATAAACCAAGTGCTATTGATTTAACATTAATATCTCCAGTTTAAGCTATCAATTGCTATTGGAATGTTGAAGAGGATTGTTTTGAAGTGATCATGCCCTATTACGTTGTCATTTGAGGACCTTGCAATATCAGACTTAACACATATTGAGATAAAATTCCTAATTTCGATATAAATTGCTGACTGGAGTTCTTTTCAATCATTCCTTCAGGCTACTGATATTGAAACGATCGAAGAGGATGATGTAGATCAGTTTTATTCCAATTTTGTGCAAAGCTCATACATGCAGCTGAGTTTTCTATTCCAAACACAAGAGCAACAGAATGGAAAGCATACGGGCAATAGATGGTGGACTAAAACATGTGAGGATGCAGTAAACCATAAAAAAGAACGATTCAAAATATGGTTAAAAGATCAATCAGAAGAAAACTTTATTTGTATCAAGTATGCTAACACTCAATGTAAAAAAATATTGCTCAGGCAAAAAACAAGTATTGGACAGAATTCTGTATAAATGAAGTATCAGAATCCAGGATTACATAAAGTTGGAAGAAAGTTAGTGAAATGAAAAATGATTTCAGCTTCCAACACATCCAATCAAATTTGAAAATAATAGATTTCCAAGATAATTGAAAAAGCAGAAGCTTTTGTTTCAATGTTTTCAGATAATAGTTCATCAGTAAGAATACAATCAAATATCGAATTAGAAAAAGCAAATAAATCAAACAAATTGTCAGCTTTTAATGCTGATTATTTAAATGCCCCCATTCAATATGATGAATTTAGTGAAACTTTAGATTCATTTACACATAACAAGACGGCTGTTGTGCTGATGTATATCTTATCAAATGCTGCTCATATGCCTTTAAAATGGAAAGGCTACTCTTTTCATTTTTCCAGACTGTGGAATAAATGGCGCTCTTCCTAAAATCTGGAGGCAGTCGATTGTATCCCAATCCTGAAGAAAGGTAAACTGCGGTCATCGATAGATAGCTACAGGCCAATTGCTCTTACGTCTCATGTGGGTAAAGTAATGGAAAAAATTATACATAAGCGTTTATTTCATTTTTGTGAAAAGAATAATGTGATCCCAACAAATCAGGCTGGTTTTCGAAAGGGAAGATGTACTTCTGACCACTTAGTTAAACTAACACATCAATTAAAAAGCAATTTTCCAAACGAAAAAGTGTGTTAGCCACATTTTTTGATGTAAAGAAAGCCTATGATAGAGTTTGTCATGATCAATTGCTGCATAAATTAAAATACATTGGTATTAATGGCATATTATATAAATATCTGCAAATTTCTTGTCGGATAGATCAATTTGCACTAAATTAGGTTCAGTGTACTCATCTTTTAAACCTATCGACTTGGGTATACCACAGGGATCAGTACTTGCACCTATCTTGTTTTCTATTCTTGTACATGATCTCCCTAGCTCTTTGTCACCTAATACTCAAGTTGTTCAGTATGCAGATGATATTGCTATTTGGATAAATACGTCAGTTAGGAAAAACACGAAAAAGAGAGTGATCAATTATGTTGAAAAAAATATATCAGGAAGAATTACATAAGTTCTGTAGTTATATGAAAGAAAACAGATGAGAATTATCGAAAGAAAAAACGTGTCTTGTGCTTTTTAATAACGGTGACAACGCATTAAAATTACCAATCCTGAAATTAGAAGGAAGGGTGCTTCAATACAAACAAGATGTCAAATTCTTAGGTGTATTTTTAACTAAAAAGTTGAACTGGAAGATGCACATCAACCAAATGATAACTGCAGCTAGGAAAAGACTTATTTCCTAAAGATAATAAGTTCTCAGGCATGGAGTCAAGACACTACGACTCTGATACATCTGGCTCTGTCCTTGGTACGTTCAAAATTAATATAACGACAAGAAGTTTATTTTCTGCTGCAGATTATCTACTTAAAAAAATTTCAAAGATCTAGACAGTAAAGCTAGTAAAGAAGTCTCTTGGTGTTCCGGCTCATGCAAATACAGCTAATACTTATAAAAAGCTAATTTACTATCTCTTTCTGATCAGCGAAAACTGGCAGTATCAAAATATGTGTTCGTAGTATCTCTAATCCAAATTCAGAAAAGAGAAATATTTATTAATCAAGACACTGATTTCCTAAACGGGCACGCATATTTCATTTCTGCAGCCAATTAAAAATTATACAGACACATTAGAAAGAAAATGACATCGATATATCAACAATTCCAATTTTACCGATTGTTCCACAATTACCTCCTTGGGAACAAATTTCAGCTAAATTTGACATTGACTACACGGAAATAAAGAAAAATGAAGATCAAAATCTTCCCACCGTTGATGTAAAAAGTCACTTAGAAAATAATTATTCTAATCACTTAAAAGTGTATACTGACGGATCTGTATTAGAATCAGGCAAAAGTGGTGCTGCATATGTGATTCCGACTTTAAAAGTTCAAAAATCTTTTCATTTAGACAACATTTTTCTATTTTTACTTCTGAATTATTTGCAATTCTTAGGGCTTTGAATTTTTGTCTGATACTGCTATTGATGTTTGGCCAAATTCTGTTTTGCATTGACTCAAAGGCAGTGTTAATGGCATTAAAGTCATGGCATGGTAAAATAAGGAATGATATTGTATTTGAGATAAAATTCCTGATACATTCTATTGCAAGCAGAGGCATCAGCATAACTTTTTGCTGGATCCCCTCTCATTGTGGAATTTTTTCGAATGAGCTGGTTGATTCTTTGGCAAAACAAGGTGCCTCTGAATACAGTACTGAAGGTTTGATTCTAATCTTGCATTGTCTCTTATGAAATTCATTCTAAGTTAATGAAATGCATACATTCAAAGATCATAGAAAAACATTATCAGCAGTTTCCTTGCCCACGAAATTAGAAATTCTAATACATAAACTGAGATTAAATGCATGGAATACAAAATATTCAAAAAATGTAACATGTTGTTTGTTCTATTCCACTTTCAGTCCACCATTTGTTGTTTGATTGCCCAATTCTTCTTGACATTATAAAAGGAGAGTTTAGATATTCATAAGAAATATGCCACTATTCAAGAAGTTTTATATGACTCTCAGCAATTCATAGTGTCAGTTGCTGAAGTCATATATTCTTCACCTGTAAAACCTTTACTGTAATTACATATATATAAATATATAATAAAGATATAATATATATTATATATATATATATATATATATATATATATATATATATATATATGTATATGATTGTATATGTAAATTTTTTATATATATGTATTATACATATATTTTAATATTAAATTATATAATATTTTTTAAATTGTATAATATATTTGTATTATGTATTATATTTATATGTATTATATATTTAAAATACTTAGTGTGTGTGGATGTGGGTGCGTGTAGGGAGAGAGAGAGAGAGAGAGAGAAGAGAAGGGGAGAAGAGAGAGAGAGATAGAAGAGAGGAGAGAGAGAGAGAAAAGGGGATGCGGAGGTATATAATAGGGTAAACTTGGTAGATAAAGCGGTGTGTCTAAACACCATGTAGTGAATAGACATTAAACAAAACAAAACAAACATTGGTTTCTTAAATGTATTGACATACAGTTGATTCCCTATGTGCTATATATCTATCTATAAACACATACACACATTTTTTTTTTAGCAAGACCCTAAGTTTTGTATAACTGTTTGTTGCTTAGGTCTTTTTACTGGCACACACACACACACACACACACACACACATACACACGCATGCACGCACGCACGCACGCAAGACCCCCACACATACTTGCATGTTCACACGCAAACAAGCGCGCGCACCACACACCACGCATACACACACAAACACTATATACATACATACACGCACGCGTGCCCCTCACGCACACACTCAGAACACACATACAAACAAAATTTTCTCTGATAATTTTCTTAAAAACACAACGCGCGCCCCGCGCCACACACACCCCCACACACACACACACACACACACACACACCCACACACACACTCCCCTCTCCTCTCTCTCTCTCTCTCCACACACACGGCCCAAAAAATTTCACTCTATACTCAACTCATTTACACACACACACCTTACACAAAACACACACACACCCCCCACCATGCACCACGCCATACACACTCATACACCTGCCATCTGCTACTATCAATCTTCTTCTTTTTTTTTTTCATCTGCCGCGGTCCCCTTCGGCGTCGCGGGAGCCAGACGTCGTCTAGCTAGGGGGAGGCTTGATGTAGGGAAAGGCAGGGGGCTCGCAGGGTGTAGCCACGGACCCCTCCATCGTCTTCTTGGCTCCCTCTTTTTCCCCACTATTGTATTTGTGGTTATCCCGTAGGGCGGGTTTGGGTTTTGGGGCTTTCTATGGTGACCAAACCACCTGATCCTTTGTTTTTTTCGATATGGGGGAGAATTGGTGTTAGCCCAAACCCATGTCTCGATCACCTCATTCTTACTTGTCGCGTCTAGCTTTTTGACAGCTTTTCTCGGGCAGCGCATTTCCACTGTACCTTTTTTTCTCTCTAAGGCTTTGTTGGGGCCCTTTCTGACACGGTATTGAGTTTGGAACGAAATGGCGTTGATAGTTTTGCTTTGGCTCTTTGGATGCGGATGTTTTAAAAAGGGGGGCGATTTGGGTAAATGACGCTTTCCTTTTTCTGGCATCTTGTTTCTTCTCTCGCCAAATTTTCCATTTTCATGAAGAGGCTGCCAAGGTATTTAAATTCTTTGGCTTTTTCAGCTGGTGCCGTTAGTTGAGTCCACTTTCCTGGATTTCTGCGACAACATAACTTCTTTTTTGGTGATACGATCTTCATTTCATACCTCTCCACTTTGTGTTGATTTTGGTCGTGTGTTTTTAAAGATTTTTTGTTCTGATCATCAGGACTGTCGTCAGCAAATAAAAGTTCGTTCAGGGCCTCAGGATGGGGGTTGCTTCCTTGTAATCGGGTCCAGAAATCACGAAGAAAGGGGGAGAGTACGCAGCCTTCCTGACCCCTATGAAACCGGGACAGTCGGTTTCCACTGGCTTTTCGGACGCGCTCAACTGTTGGGCAAAATTTGCTCTGATGTTATCAAGCAATCCCCCTTCACGTCGTACTGCCCGGGATCTTCCAGACTTGCTCTGTTGACTCGGTCGAAAGCTTTTCTATCAACAATACTGTATGCAGGGTCGGTTGTATTCGATGGCTTTTTTCACACAGCTGTGGGAGGCGAAAATGGCATCTTGCACCCTCTTCCTTTCCGAAAGCCAAACGGCTTGCTCAGTGGGTGTTCTTTTTTGGGCTCTTGTGCGCTGTTCCGAATCTTTCATACATTTTCCCTAAAAGGCTCAAAGAAATCCCTCTGTAGGTGCTGAGTCCTCTTGCTGCCCTTCTTCTTCCAAATTTGGGACCCTATTTCATTTTGCCCGTCCATTGGTCTTTCCCTCTTTTCCCATGCTTTCTGGAAGAGATGGGGGAGCCACTTTAAACCCCTTTTTCCCATCAAGGATGGGTTCAGTTGTTATCGTCATCACCTGCCGCTTTTCCCTTTGGGGTGGTTTTTAAATTTCTTTTTTTTTTTCAGCTTTAAGGGTTTGGGCTCTAACGGTCTTTGTACGTGGTGAGAACTGCAGCTGGGAAGCTGTCTTCCAAGGGGGTTTTAAAAAACTTTAAAAAAGTTTTTTCCCTCTTTTAGAATTTCCTCTTTTTTGTGCAGTGCCCCTCCATTTTCATCATTCACTACGTTGTTGATTGAATGGCTCTCCCCTTTCTCTCATCGTCTTCACACTTTTGAAAAAATTTTCCTTTGGGGGTTCTTTCAAATTTCGCTTAAATTCTCTCCATAAGTCCCAAAATTGTTCTTGGGGGCTTTCACAACACATTACATTTTTTCTTTCATTCTGTACTTGACGTAGCCCCCTTTTGTCTTGGGCTTGACCAAGCTTTTTAAAGGGTTTTTTTTTTCTTGATGACTTCCTTTACCTCTTGGTTTCCCCCAAACTGAGCTTTCCTGTTTTTTACCCCCCACATTTTTTTTTCCCCCCAAAATTCCCAAGGTTCAAGGAGCTGGCTTTAAGGTGTCCCGACTTGCTCCCTTTGAGAGGTGTTTTATCAATGGGGTCAAGTTCACCTGATACACTGGAAAACTTTTTTTGCACTTTTTTTCTTCCATTTTAGGGGTTGATCTTTTCGGCTGGGTTCTCCTAGAATTTTTTTAATTTTTTTTTTCTGAGTAGGGGGCAGAAGACAGCCCTTGGTATGTCAAGGTTGGGATTGGGGGGGCTTTTGATCTTTTATGGCGTAACGAGTTCTAGATCTTGCAAGAAAAAGTCGATTTGAGACAGATGTTGAGATCGTTCCATTTGACCATGTAAATTTGGGGGGTCGATGTGGAAAAAAAGGGTTGGTATGACAAACATGCTCTGCAAAATAGTTTTCCCGCACTGTTCCCCTTGTAATTACAAGGTGTTTGTGGTCACTGTGGGGGCCCAAAATTTTTGTCCCGGGGGTTTTTCTCTCACCAACTCTGCCGTGAAATCACCCATGACATACAGGGCCTCTTGTCAGGGTGCGTTGAGAGGGCGGGGAGCTCTTGATAAAGATCTTTCTCCTCTTTTATACGAATCGTTTCAGGGGCATTCTTGATATAGTGACAATTTGTTGGGCTTTTTTACACCCATTTTAATCGTCTTTCTGAATAGTTCTATACTCATGAATTCTTTGCTATTCTGGGGGTAGGATGAATCCCCCACCAGCATTGCTCTCTGTCTTCCCGACTCCCCCCAATGAAACAAAATTTGAAAGGGTTTTTTTCGTTTTCCTTCTCCTTTCTTCCATGTCGAAATGCCCATGATGGAAACTTTTTTTTGGGCAGAATCCACAATTTCTGGTTTCCCTTTTTGTTACCGCAATGTTCCCTTTCCAATGTAGTCACTGTCCTATCCGAGTCCGTTTCCATTTCGATTCCCCTTTTCCGTTGGTACCTCCGTTTATGTCCCCCTTTTTAGTTTTTCTTAGCGTTGTTAAAAACCACTGTCGACTTTCTAGGGCCCGTCACAGCTTCACCCAAACCCAAAACCCCGCTTGACCTTTTTCCCTTTCCAAGACGGGACGAGGGTTTTTGGACTTGGGAACGCACTATCAATTACGGCGTATTAGTGCAATTCGAAAAGTACCTGTCCACAGACCAAAATCCAAACTCGGGGATCTCTCATTCTTCACGTCGGGCTATTTCAATTCCTTTTGCTTCTGCCAGCACATCTACCCCCCTCCCCCCCCAAAGATTCAAAACTCGCACTCCATTAGTCCCAGAAGAAAAAAACTGACGCATTACTTCCTCTTGCGACTCTCCACGGCTGCCTGTGCCCAAAAAAAAAAACTATAAAATCGTACCCTCGTTTCAAATGTCTCCACAAAACACACCCTCCTACCTCGGAATGTCTTCACCCGACACTCCTTCTCGTTCCCTTCGCTCGCTGCAGATTCCTTTTGCTTTCAAAAACCAGATCCCAGTCCACGTGGGCCGTCCTTTTCTCTGTTTTTCCCT
>JAQIHA010001045.1:0-12381 GCA_028751875.1 Rapana venosa
AAACGTTTACCATCCTCAAAATTATTTTCCTAAATCACCCAGGCTTTCTTTTTTTTAGAAGCTCTTTCCTAACATGTATAGCCAACACTAAGAACTCCCAATAAGGGCAGCGTGGTAACCAAATTGACTGCAGTCTTTTCTCTACACATATTTCTACTATAAGTACAAATTATTTATTTATATCTATTAATACATCTTGAATGGATTGTTGTCAGGCTGTTTGCTTTGCAATGGTTGTGGCTGTGGCTGTGGTTTTGGCTTTTGTTCATGTTGTGGTTCTTGTTTTGTTGGTTGCTTGCTGATCCATACTCTGTATAACCAAATCCCATAGCTGTTATAACCATAAAATTAAGTAAGACTGAATATTTGTTTTTGGTGGTGCTGTGTCTTTTTTCTGTGTTTCTATAGGCATCTGTTTTTCTAATGTTTCCCCAGATAAGATCTTTTGCTTTGCTTGGTTGCTAAGTTTTTTCTGTCGATTCCATTCTGCTAACCTCTTGCCAGTTTTCAACTCTCCCAGGTTTCTGGTGACAGTTTTCACTTGTGAAAGGGAGGTTGCTCTTGGTTCTTGGCATTCTCCTGTGCTTCCTGTTGGTTCGTGACGTGTTCTGTTCTTCCATTTTTCCTATATGGTAAATTTTATATGTTTTTAATGTTACCATACTAGCAGCTACTGGTGCTAACAGAGAGCCAAAACGTAAATACATATCCAGCCAAGTGTCTCCAGCGTTCTAGACAACATAGGATTCTTGTGAAGGTCATATGTAAGTCAGCTTCTGAGTCCACATTAAAGCCCCTATTTGTTGCTTTAGCATATAGAACCAATAACAGAAATGCCCTAGGCTTTTTCACTATCTTTGCTCCAAGAAGGGATTCATACCTATTAAAATACTTATTAATGTTTTGTGGTGATAACTGCTGCACCTGTTCAACCTGTTAGTTTTGTTCCTAAGTAATGGGTTTGTTTTACCCCCAAGCAGCAAGAGATACAAAATTCTCCTTCTTATTCAGTAGACCTCTTCCATCTGTTATTTCTTCTTGACTAGAACCAAAATAGATGTCATCAACCAAAGTTCGTCGCAATTCATGTTTTCTATCTTTATCAATATATTTTGTGTAAAATAATTGTTGTTGTTCTTGACAAGTTGTTGATAAGTTGTTGATAAGTTGTTGATAGGGACTTGTTTATTTCTTGTCAAGTTCTTAATATAGTTCTTGTTTTAGTTCTTGTACTAGTTCTTGGCAGGTACTTGGTAAGATCTTGTATTAGTTGTTAATAAGTTCTTGGCAAGTTCTTGATAAGTTGTTGATAAGTTCTTGATAAGTTCTTGATAAGTTGTTAATAAAGTTCTTGACAAGTTGTTAATAAAGTTCTTGACAAGTTCTTGATAAGATATTGTTTTAGCATAAATTCCCATAACTTTATAGTTTTACCCATCAAAAATAAATTAGTATTACTTTCAGTTTTAGTAAGAGAAAAAAAGGGAAAAGCTGAGTCAAGGTAAACTGCTTAGTTTTTTAAAATAAAAACTATGCAAGTTTGGTCGGATGAGGCGAAGCCGAATCGGGCCAAAAGTTGCCTGGTTTTGGATAAACAGTAAGTGGTTGAGCTTGACTCGGCTTTTACCCTATCTCTCTTTTGGTGAAGGGGGAGAGAGAGGTCTTTTCCAGGACCAGAAAAAAAAGAAAAAAAACGAGGGCCAATGGTGGATTGGCTGAATTTTGCATTCGTAAGCACAATGTTCAGCAAGCAAAAAAAAAAATTAAAAAAAAATTCAAAAAAAAAAAAAAATTTAAATAAAATAGCAATTTTTTTAAGGGGGGAAAACCAAGGGGAAAAAAAAAAAAAATAATTTAAAAATTTTTTTTTAAATTTTTTTTTAAAAAAAAATTTTAAAAAAAAAAAAAAAAAAAAATTGTTTAAATTTAGGCATTTTTTTTAAGCAAAAAGGTGTCTCACCGAGCGGAGGGAAACGAAAAAGGAGTTACAGGTGAAAAAATTCACGGGTAGGAAAGTGTTTTTTTTGGGCCCCGCTTTTTTCTAAAAGAGGGTATTGATCTTATATTTTTTTTCTCTGTGGCACAGGAAAATAGAGTGGAAGAGATCGCAAGTGGGGAAAAAAAATTTTCTCAGATTTGTTTTTTTCTGAAGACTAGTGGGCTTGCAGAGTTTGTAAAAGTTGAAGGGGGGGGGATAGATGAAACTGTGAGGATCCAGAAGAAATTAAAAACTTTTAAATGTACTTTTGTTGAAAAAACAAGCTAAAAACCATTTTGTTAGAAAAGTCAACATACAGAACATGAAAGCTAAAACCTTTTGGGAAAAGTCAACACTACAAGATACTGCAGAAAAAACCCCAGTGTTAGAAAAAAAAAAAAACCCACAGACTCCTACACCCTAAAACAAAACCAATTAAGGGGTTACAAACACTTTTTTCCCCTCCACTTCCACTTCCCCTAAATTATATTTTATGGGGGTAAGGGGGGAATTGTTTTTGTGATTAAGTGGAGCCATTTGTTTTTCCCCCAATTGTTTGCCTGGTTGTTGGGCTGTAATTTTTTGGGCAATGTCTGCCCTATGTCCAGCTAGACTGCCCCTTTTGGGGATAACCTTTTTGACCTCCTTTTGCATCCTTTCAACAGGACCCCCAAAAAACAAGACCCGGGTTTTTCACTAGGTTTTTTTTTTTTCTTTTTATTTATAGTTGTCGTGCCGCCCAAAATTTTTTTATAAGCGTATTTTCTTTCCTTTTTTATCCCCTTTTTGATCCCAGCTTTTTTAAAAAAGCAATTGATGCTTCTTCATTATGGAAAGTGTTTCCCCTGTAAGGTACCCCCCCGGGTTTAAGCTTTTCCTGCAGGGGCCTCTGACAAAGGCCTCCAGGGGCTGAAAAAATCCATAGGTCAGGCCCAAAGGTGGGGTTTCTTTCCAAAAATGCCTGAATTTGGGCTTGAAGGATCAATTTTTTTAGATTTTTTTTTAAATTATCTTAGATACATAATTTTAAAAAAGATTTGAGAAGGGTAAGTGGTTTCCTACACTTGTTTTCCCTTCCACTACTTTCCTCACTAAAATCTAAAAAAACGTGAGAATAGTTTTCACTACACGGTTTTTGCAGCTAAAACCTAACGCCAGTTTTTTCATAGTCAACAGCCAAAACACCCAAAAACCCATCAGGATACTTTTTGATTGCAGGAGGGGTTCCCGGAGGGGCGCGTGGGAAACCATTTTCCTCTTTGACAAATTTCCCCAACATCAAAAAAGGAAAGAAAGATTTCCCCTGTCATTTTTGGTTAGGCCCCCGACCTGGGGAGATTGCTTTGGACACCTTCCTTTTTTATGTTAAAACCCAGGTGAAAAACCCCCCACAGCCCGCAAAACAGCCCCCCCAACCCATCCAAGAACCAATACCTTTACGGGGATCAAAAAAACCGGGTCGGGAGAAAGTAAAAAGAAGGGGCCGGCCAGGGGGGATATGCCCATCGGGGCTGTCTCTTGCCCTGTCGGCTCGGGGGGTCGGTCATGATGATCCTCCAGCTTACTCTTTAGAAAATACCTCAGCAACTTCACCAACCCCCTCCACGCAGCGCTGATTGCCCTTCTGCCCTCCATTCAGCACCCATCCATTTCTGAAGACCTGAAGGACGGAGAGTGTGATGTGATCATTATTCACCGTCAGTACGGACTGGTTGTGGGGGAGGTGAAGTCTGTTGGAGGCAGCGACCACTTCCGTGGCCAGACTGCAGGGCAACAGAACCAGCTGATCATAAAGCAAGTCAAGAAGGCAGTGGGGCAGATAGAGAAACAGGTGACAGTGCTCAAACACCTGGTGAGTGACCTGCTGCCCCCTGTGAGAATAATCAGCAGTGTGCTGCTGCCCAACATCACCACTGTCCAGCTTCAGTCAGCCCTGTCCACCTCTACACCTCTGCTCCAGGTGAGCGTGTAATAATAATAATAATAATAATAATAATAATAATAATAATAATAATAATAATAATAATAACAATAACAATAATAATAACAATAATGATGATGAGAATAATAATAACAATAATAATAACATCAACAACATCATCAACAACAACAATAATAATAATAATAATAAAAATAGTGATGACAATAATAATTATTATTATAATGATGATGATGATAATTGAATTAATAATAATAATAATAATAATAGTAGTAGTAGTAGTAGTAGTAGTAGTAGTAGTAGTAGTAGTAGTAGTAGTAGTAGTAGTAATAATAATAATAATATGGAATATATATAGCACTGTATCTTGTTAAACAAACAAATCGAAGCGCTTGCACTCAAATCATTTATACACATGCAATTTTACTCAAATATTATGAATAACAGATTCAAAATTTATGAGCTTGCGTGCACGCGCACACACACACAAATACACACACACGCACACACACACACACACACACACACACATACACACAGACGCACACACACACACGCACGCACACTCTCGCGAACACACTTAGGTGGTGATGGAGGAGGTGAAGAATGCTTTGAAAAATAGGGACAGATATGAGGGGTAAGTGTCAGGTAGGAAATAAGTGTGTTTTGAGGCTGAATTTGCACATGTACGCACACACACAAACACACACACACACAAGCGTGCGGGCGCGTACACACACATAAACACACATATAAAACACACATAAACACACACATAAACACACACACACATAAACACACACACATACAATTTTGTAAACATGTCAGATGTCTATGTGGGGATCATATTTCCAATACTCATATCATATTTGAGTGCCCTATTGTAAAACCTTTTTTACCTACATTTTCTGAACAGTCTCTGGAAAATGTATTTGAAAATTCAAAGCTAGCCTTTGCCATTGCCAGATGTTTATTGCATAGTCCACTTGAATATTTATTGTAGTTACATTATTGTTATTTCATGTTTCCACATTGTTCAGTTTGCATTTTGCTCCTGTTTTAAAGTATTATCCTTACTTTTCTAGGTTTTTATTTCTCACAAAATACCAACACTGATGCTGTTTCTTAACCTTTTCTCCTTCCACTCCTTCTTCTCCCTTCTTTAACTTCCATTACACTTTCTATTTCCCTCGTCTAATATCACTTAGAGTGAACAGACGTTAATTGAAGACAACACACACATACACACACACACACACACACACACACACACACACCACACACACACACCCCACACACCACACACACACACACACAACACACACACACACAACGACACACACACACATAAACGACAATAAATGAACAGCATGTTTGATTTCGGTGATCATTTCTACTCTAATATTTTGATTAAAGGAGTTTAATGCGCACAATACAGATTTAGAATCAACACATAGTACAACATTCAAATCTTTGTGAGGAAGTGGACCAAATAGTTGAGAGCCATCAATATTGCAAAGAGCTCTGCAGTAAAGATAGAAACGCCACTAGTTATATGATATATTTTCTCAATGTTATGCGCTGGTATAACAAGGCTGCACCTACCTGTTTGTTATCAAGTTTTGATCTATCTGTGTATTTTTAAGTGGTCTGAATAGCGAGTGTCAATATGCGAATTCACTAAGCTTGCAAGAATGTTAGGTGAATCGTTTTTTGATAGATTTGTATGACACATGTCAAATATTGGCTTATTCATTTCCCATTCGGGGATAGCTGAAAAAGACGGTCTAACAGCAAGACCGTTTTCATCAATTTTAGAATCTTTGAAGATATCCGAGGTGTACGTCTTTATAGATGTTAGCGATTCAATTGACCTAGCTCGTTTAACAAAATGTATGTCCGAACATAAGCTAACTTCTTTTTGTGAATAATTTTCGTTTGAATAACATCTCAAAATATACTTTGCAGCACAGAATTCTCTATGTTCGTCAAGAGGTAGCACACCAGTTTCCTTGTAAGAGCCTAAAATAGATGCATGAAAAGAAACTCCAAGAGATAACTTGAGTGCTTTACTATCTGTGCTTTGCAATTTATTTAACAAGTATCGTGGCGCACTGAAAAACACCTCTTGTCCATATGTAAGTCTTGAGCGCACTAAAGAAGTAGCTAAAGATATAAGTGATTTTGGATCTTGCCCCCAAGGTTGTTTACACACAATTTTTAGAAAATTTAAACTTTTTCTTGCTTTATTCAGTATATAGCTGATATGATTATACCAAGACAATTTAGGAGTCAGAATAACGCTCAGAAATTTAACATGTTGGGTATATAATATTTCATCATCATCTATAGAAAAAGAAGGAAGCTTCCCAGGGTCATAACCTGAATTAAAAAGCATCATATTTGTTTTTTCCATCGACAAGCTAAGCCCATTTTCTGTCATAAATGAGCTGATTTTATTCAGTTCAGAC
Organism: Rapana venosa; assembly: GCA_028751875.1. Taxonomy (NCBI): domain Eukaryota; kingdom Metazoa; phylum Mollusca; class Gastropoda; order Neogastropoda; family Muricidae; genus Rapana; species Rapana venosa. The sequence goes on from JAQIHA010001045.1 coordinate 6,389, forward strand.
TGATAAAGTTTCTCTATATACTTTACAGTTCGAAATGGAGTCTTTCGTTTTAATGTCACCTTCATCCACAAGCAAATGTCATCCGCATACTGAACTAAAACTGAATCTTTTGACAACATTTTGGGTAAATCAGCTATTAGTATATTAAATAATATAGGAGCAATTACAGAACCTTGTGGTAAACCCATATCCAAAGTTCTTCTATTTGAATACGTACCTCCTATTCTGGCCTGAATAGATCTATCTGACAGAAATTGTTTGATGAAATTAAACATACAACCCGAAATTCCAACAGATTTTAATTTATGTAAGAGTCGACTGTGCCATACTTGCTCATATGCTTTTTTTACGTCAAAAAAAGTTGCAAGAATACTTTTACGTCTGGCAAACTGTTGTTTGACTTGTGTTGTGAGTTTTACTAGATGTTCAAAAGCTGATCGACCTTTCCTGAATCCAGCTTGATTCACAGGAATGATTTTATGCTTTTCACAAAGATGAATAAGCCCTCTTAAAATAATTCTTTCCATGAGTTTGCATGTATGAGATGTAAGAGCAATAGGTCTGTAACTGTTTTTATCGGTTCTAGGCTTTCCTTGTTTATTAACTGGTACAATGATAGACTGTTTCCAAATGAGTGGGAGCTGACCTTCATTCCAGCACTTTTGGAAAAAGAGATATAAAAAGTTGACCCAAATTAGGTGGTAAATGACGTAACATTTCATTAGAAACTCCATCAAGACCTACTGCTGTTTTTTTGACACATAGATTATTAATACATGCTTTTACCTCCTCTAACGTGAGCGGAGCATTAACATAATGATTTTGTTGTCTATCAAGATTTATTGTGTTGGGTCTGATGCTCAACTCTTGATTTTCTCTAAATTTTCTCTTCTTCTCTGACAGGCCAGTTTTACAACTGTTGTTTGCAAACATTTCCACAAAAGCTTCAGCTTTTTCAAAATTGGAAGGTAGACTTGAGTTTTCTAGTCTAATGGGGCACTGGGGTAAGTTTATCCCATTTCTCATAACTTTTATTTTTTCCCACACTCTCTGCAAATCTTTATAGTTGGATACCTCCGACATACAAAATGATGACCAGTATTTTTTCTTCGCCTGAGCAATAACTCTGTTACATTTATTTTTGGCTTTTTTCATTTCTGTATGATTTGATTCAGATCTATTCTTTAGATAAGCTATTAGTTTTACTTTTTTCTCTTCTTTTGCTTTTTGACAGGAATCATTCCACCATACATTGCCAATATTTTTGTAAGATGCTAATTGTCTACATTTAGGAATAGAATCTGTGGCAGCTGATAGCACTGCATTTGTGAAAGATGCATATAGACTATCAATATACTGACTATCCATGTCCGGTATGTTATATGCTAGTAGAATATTTGTAAATTTTCCCCAGTTAGCACGTTTATAATTATATTTGGGAACTTTATCCTCGCCATTACCTATACTGAGGGAAGAAGTGGAAGAAGCCATCCGCAGCTTACCAGTAGGAAAGTCCCCAGGAGCAGACAATATACCAGCAGAGCTGCTCAAGCATTGTGGCGAAACAGTCATCACATATGTTACAGCTATCTGTCAGAAGATTTGGGAGACAAAACAGTGGCCAACAGACTGGACACAATCACTCATCATACCCCTGCCAAGAAGGGAATTTACGCCAATGCCAAAACTATAGAACAATCAGCCTCATCAGCCACGCCAGCAAGATCATGCTCAAAGTTATTTGAATCGACTCAAGAAGGAGGCAGAAGAACACCTTGCAGAGGAACAAGCTGGGTTCAGGGCAGGCAGGAGCACAATCGAACAGATTTTCAACTGCCACATCATGATGGAAAAACATCTTCAACATCAGAGAGACCTGTTCCACAACTTCATCGACTTCAAGAAGGCTTTTGACAGAGTATGGCATGAAGGCTTGTGGCAGGTCCTCAGAATGTTTGGCATTGAAGAAGGACTAGTGCAAACCATTCAAGCACTATACAACACTGCAAGCAGTGCAGTCCTTCTGAACAATCAGGTCGGAGACTTCTTCAAAACCACAGTTGGGGTCCGACAAGGATGCCTGTTATCTCCAGTCCTGTTCAATCTGTTCTTGGAAAACATCATGAGAGAGACCCTCCATGACTTCCACCCTACCATCTCCATTGGCGGCAGACCCCTCAACAACTTACGGTTTGCCGATGACATTGACCTCATGGGCGGAAGTAACACAGAGCTGCAAGATCTTACGACCAGACTTGAGAACAGAGCTGGAGCATATGGGATGGAGGTGAGCTCGGAGAAAAGTAAAGTACTTGTGAACAGCACGAGCAATGCCACCGCTAAAATTTACATGAACGGCCAACAACTGGAGGAGGTAGACGCTTTTAAATACCTCGGCGCTACACTCACAAAGGACGGGCGATCGACGACAGAAATCAAAGTCAGAATAGCCATGGCAACATCTTCCATGACAAAACTCACCACCATATGGAAAAGTAAAGAGATCAGTTTCCCAATCAAACTAAAGCTCTACAAAGCCCTAATTCAGTCGATCCTGCTGTACGGAAGTGAAACCTGGACATTGACTGCTGAAACAGCAAAGCGAATCCAGTCATTCGAAACAAAATGCCATAGAAAACTACTGGGCATATCCTGGAGAGAACGAAAGACCAACGAATTTGTCAAGAGTCAAATAACACGGCTGGCAGGTCCACAGGAACCCCTTCTCACCATCGTCAAGAAGAAAAAGCTGACATGGTTCGGCCACGTCACCCGCCACAACACTCTGCCCAAAACAGTACTGCAGGGAACACTCGAAGGTGGCAGAAGGAGGGGAAGACAGAACAAGTCATGGATGGACAACATCAGAGAATGGACCAGGATGAATGACTCGGCACTACTGCGCAGAGCCGAGGACCGAGATGGATGGAGGAGGCTTACCACGGCATCGTCTTTCATGTCTCCCCCACGACCGCCAAGGTCACGGGTCTGATGATGATGATGATCTTCTTTTGAAACTGTTAACAATGATCTATCTATCTATTTATTGTGGATAATGTTACAGTCTGCAGGGATTTTTGTAAACTGGACAGATTAGATGTATTTTGCATGAGGACATCAATGTTATATGACTGCCCAAGTCGTTTTTCATTCACTCCATTCAAAACTGAGTCATGCAGGATAGTGACTTGCGGAAGATGTTCTTTGATCTGCTTGGAATTTGCTGTTGATGTTCTATTCTTTTTGAGGTCACTACTTGCGATGATGTCAGAAACAAAAGACGTACTTACTCTGGGGGCAGACTTGCCTTTCTGCAACACTGTAGGCCTAGGTCCTTGTGGGGGGCCAGGCGTCTCCTTCCCTGTGTTGGCAGCAGTGGCCTGTCCTGCCCGTGGAGGGGAGCCATCAACCTCAGCGTAAGTACGGCTTGGTTTGTCGTTTTCTGTTTGCGTCCTTTGGTTGCCATGGGAACGCGATTGAGCATGGAATTTTGCTTTTAATCTCTGACCTCCACCAGCGTTTTCTCTAGTTAAGAAACGCGTTCACTGAGATCCAGAATCAGTGTCTTCAGGTCGGCAATGGAGCTGTGGAACCCATCTGCAGCCTGCCCATTGATAAGCTCCTTCAGGCTTGCAGTGTAGGCTTCAGGGGCAGTTGAGCCCAAAGGCCGACTTGCTGGTTTCTCGGTCTGGTCGTTTCGTGGTTGTTCTTTTGCTTTTAAAGAACTGCCGGTGACTGGGGATCCTGTGTGGTCGCTCTGACAGGTATGGCAGTAGAGCGCGTCGTCATACTACGCCTTTTCATTTTTGGACACAGGCATGCACCAACTTTTTTCCCTGGGAGAAATCAGCTGCTGAGTGTCTCCGCCATTTTGTCACGTGTGTGTGACAGGCATCTACTTACTGGTTGTCCTAGAATTAAAGAAATCGTTTCTATAACATTGAAAGATCCCTTACTTTTAGAATCATCTGTAACGCTTAAAAGCATCTTAAACAATGATATACTTCTTTGCAAAATTTCTGAATATTTGCTACACAGCCCAGTCGGTATCTTCCTGTGATTGATCATATTGTTTTAAAGCTTATCATTTAAATGAATGTTCTGTAAACCTCTCTTAATGCCCTGTGTTTTTTACCCCATACTTTGTGCTAATATCTACGTTCCCAAAGTCCAAACTTTTTGGCTAGTTATAGTACCTATTGTTAGTTTTCAGAGTTTTTCTTGTTCTATTTGTTATCCATGACTGGTTGAAGATTTAGAAACATGTTCTTGCTTATTCCCCTAAAGGTTGGGGTTTTTGGGGGGGGGGTTTGTTTTTGTTTTTGTTTTTTGTTGTTGTTGTTGTTGTTTTGGGGGGGTAGTTGGGGTTTTTTAGCAAGGCCCTAAGTTTTGTATAACTGTTTGTTGATTATGCTTTTTACTGGCACACACACACACACACACACACACGCACACACACACGCAAGACCCCCACACATACTTGCATGTTCACACGCAAACAAGCGCGCGCGCGCACACACACACACTCTCACACACCTACAGGAACACACATACATAACTCAATTTCTGTGATATATTTACTCACACGTACACACGCGCCCGCACGCACACACACGCACACACACGCACACACACACACACACACACCTCACACACGCCAACAATTTCACTCATATACTCACACTCATTCACTCACACACACTTACACACACACACACACACACTTACACACACAAACACACACACACACACGCATGCACGCACGTACATACACACACGCACACACTCGTACATGCACACACATACATACACGGACGTATACACACTCTCATACACACACTCACACATGCACGCACACGCACACACACACAAAACACACACACACACACACACACACATCACACACACACCACACACACACACACACACACACACACACACACACACACACACACCCCACACACACACACACACACACACACACACACAACATCGTCTGATATCACTTTTTGGTGGAAGGACGTTAAACTGAAGAACTAACACACATAAACAGTCCGGATGAGACTATAAACCGAGGGTCCGTGTGCGAACGCATGCAGAACATCTTGCGCACACGATAAATCCTGTTCCGCTTTTCGTAAGAGTAGGCCATTGTGTGCCGGTGGGAACAGATGACAGAATTCAAAAAAACGCATACACACGGAGACTGGATGTAAAAATGCGCATAAGTGCTTATTCCATTATCCTCGATATCAAAGAATTTTTTAAAAAATATAATAATAAAAACACACACACATAAACACACACACACACACATAAACACACACATAAACACACACACATACATACACACACATAAAACACATACACACACATAAACACACACACACACATAAACACAAACACACACACACACACACATACACACACACACACAATGCTTTAGGTGTGTGTGGGGGGGGGGGGGTGGAGATAAAGGTGACTTTTAAAAAGTAGGAACAGACATGAGGGAAGACATCAGGTAGGAAATAAGTGCGTTTTGAGGCTTGATTTCAAAGTGTCAGATGTAGGCTTTTTGCAAAGAGGTAGAGGGAGGTCATTCCAGGTGGATGGACCAGAAACAGAGAAAGAGTGACGGCCAACGGTGGTTTGTTTGAATCTGGGTGTTCGAAAGCACAAAGTATCTGCGGCTGAACGAAGGGAACGAGATGGAGTATAGAGGTGAAGACTGTTACAAAGAAAAGAGGGTGCAGATTTGTGGAGACATTCGAAACAGAGGGTATTGATATTATACTTTAGTCTTTGTGAGACAGGCAGCCAGTGAAGAGATCGCAGAAGAGGAGTGATGTGTTCAGATTTTTTCTTTCTTAGGACCTGTCGAGCTGCAGAGTTTTGTATGCATTGCAGAGAGTGGATAGATGTTGCAGGTAGGCCAACCAAAAGAGAATTACAGTAGTCTAAACGTGAAAGAATGAGAGATGTGACAAGCTTGG
>JAQIHA010001046.1:0-12365 GCA_028751875.1 Rapana venosa
AGAGTTTTTGGGTTTCCCCAAGTTTTATATAGCTGCTTTTTTTCTTGATGGCATCCTTCACCTCTTGGTTCCACCAAGCTGTAGCTTTCCTGTTTTTACCTCCACATTTCTTTGTCCCGCAAACTTCCCTTAAGGTGTTCAAGAGAGCTGGCTTGAAGGTGTCCCAGACTTGCTCCATGTTGAGAGGTGTTGTGTCAATGGAGTCAAGTTTCACCTTGATAAAGAAATTAAAATGAAATGGTTCCAGATAAGACTGATCCACAAAATTCTAGCGACAAATAATATTCTGGAAAAAATGAAAATTGTTGAAAGCAACAAATGCACATTCTGTAATTTTGAGAAACTGTTGATCATTTATTCTATGCTTGCAGCAAAACTTCTCATTTTTGGAATGAATTACAAAGCTTTCTTCAGGAAAATTGTGCCAATACACATGATCTAGTGCTGTCAAAGGAACAGATTTTGTTTGGATTTGATTCTCGATCAAAGAGTGATGAAATACTAGATGAAATATTAATCAATGCAAATTTTTTATTTACAGATCTAGAGTACAAAAAACGGAACCTCTTTTGGGGGTTTTTAGAAAATATCTGACAAAACTATATCAAACTAAAGAGTGTATTGCTAAAACAAACATGACTGATAGTGTTTTTGCGGGTTTAAATGGCAATATTACAAGCAACTAATTGATGATGACTAGATACTTTCTGAAGAAACTGTTTTTGATAGCATTTATTTGTTGATATACTCAAAAATGTGATCTGTGTACTAAACCATTTCCATGTTCTTTTTTCTGTACAGTTTGTTAGGTTGTATTTAACTTATTTGAAATGTCGTATTCATAATCTGAATATATTGCAAACTCTTTAAAAAAAAATCTTAATGATATCGACTGTGGAAAACACACACGTAGTATCCCACTCTTCTCGTCTGACAGACAGTTTATCATTAGTGCTACGATCCTGTATTGCTGGTTTTCAAGACTGCACAGGGCTTTGCATCAAACTTTTCTGCAAGGAGAAGGAAAGGCTTCAAGAGTGGTTAGGAGGAGCAACGGGTCGTTGGATTGTTGGTTGTTTTTTTGTTGTTTGGGTGGTTGGGTGGTGGGTCGATGGGGTGGGTGGGTGGTTTGTTTGATTTTTGTTGTTTGGGTGGTTGGTTTTTTGTTGTTTGTGTGGTTGGTTGGTTTGTTTGTTCGCCACCCAGGCGGCAGGAAGGGCCAACCGACAGGCTACCCACCCACCCACCCACTCTGTCGACCGGCCATCCAACCGCCCACCCATTCTGCAAACAGGGGGGGGGGGGGAGCAAATAAAGCAGCAGCAGCAATAGCAGCAGCAGCGGCAATAGCAGCAGTGACAATACCAATTTCAGCAGCGGCAGCAGTAGTATTATCATTACTGCTACATACCTGCTGTGATGCTGGTTCTGAAGAAGCGTTGGAAGCGTTGTCCCAGACATCGGAGGACATAGAAGCGGAGGACTTGGACCGGAGGACTTGGACCACTGTCTGTGGGAGGAGCTGGACAGGGAGGGGGGTTTGGCGGACTTGGGGCGTGCTCTGGCTGGTGGCAGCTTGTCCGAACTGTCAACAGGGAGGGAGGGGCACACTGACCTCACGTGCTGTGTACAGCATGTTGAGATAAAAAAAACGAATCGCCTAAAAAGACAATATTGGGGATTGTTCTGTATTATTTTGTTTTCAGGGTGTAGGATTTACTCGGCGTGTAAACAGTTTCTTTAGCGTTGCAAGAAACAGTGAGGCAAAAAAAAAAAGTTTCACCTTGATAGCACTATGAATCTGTCCTTGCACTTCTTTCTCTTCCAGTTTTCAGGCTGGTTCTTCCTAGCAGTTGTTATTTTCTTCTGAGTACTGGAGGATAGAATGACAGGCCTGTGGTCAGTGTCAAGGTTGGCATTGGGGATGGCTTTTGAGTCTTTGATGGCGTAACGTGTTCTAGATCTTGCAAGTATAAAGTCGATTTGAGACGAGATGTTGAGGTCGCTCCACTTGTACCAGGTGTAAATTTGGGAGGCTCGGTGTTGGGAAAAGGTGTTGGTGATGATCAGATCATGCTCTGCACATAGTTCCAGCACGTGGTTCCCGTTGTAATTGCAAGGTGTTCTGTGGTCACTGTGGGGTCCAAGATGTTTTGTCCACGGATTTCTTCTCTCACCAACTCTGCCATTGAAATCACCCATGACATACAGGTCCTCTTTGTCAGGGGTGCTGTTGATGAGGTCGGAGAGCTCTTGATAGAATGAGTCTTTCTCCTCTTCTGAGTACGAATCGTTACACGGTGCATATGCTTGGATATAGTAGACGATTTTGTTGGACTTTCTTACACCGATTTTAATCAGTCTTTCTGATATGTGTTCTGTACTCATGAGATTCTTTGCTATGTCTGGGTGTAGGATGAATTCCACACCATGCGTTGCTCTCTGGTCTTTCCTGACTCCACTCCAGATGAGAACAAAGTTTGAATGGATTTCTTTCGTTCCTTCTCCTTTCTTCCTGGTGTCTGAAATGCCCATGATGGAGATCTTTCATTTGGTCATGAATTCCACAATTTCTGGTTCCTTGTTTGTTAGGCCGCAGATGTTCCATGTTCCAATGTAGTCACTGTTCCTATCTCGATGTCCGTTTCCATTTCGAGGTCGTTTTCCATTGGTATCCGTCCGTTTGTATCTCTTTTCAGTTTTCTTAGCAGTTGAGAAATCCACTGTCGGCTTGCTAGGCCAGTCACAGCTTCACGAGAGCCCCGTTAGCCAGCTTGACCTGTTTCCGTTTCCCACGACGTGGACGAAGGGTTGGACTTTGGGAAACGCGTTCATTTCATACCTTAAGAGATGAAGGATGCTGTTGAAAAGTAGGGACAGATATGAGGGGATTTTGAGGCTGGATTTGAAGCGTTTATTTCCTACCTTCAAATCCAGCCTCAAAGCACACTTATTTCCTATCTGAGACTTTCCCCTCATATCTGTCCCTACTTTTCAACAGCATCCTTCATCTTTTAAGTATGTTCGCGGTGTGTGTGTGTGTGTGTGTGTGTGTGTGTGTGTTTATTTTATTTATCTATTTTATTCTTTTGTATCGAGGATAATGGAATAAGCACTTAAATGCTTTTTTTACATCCAGTCCCAGTGTGTATGCGGTTTTGTAAATTCTGTCATCTGTTTCCACCGGCACACAATGGCCTACTCTTACGAAAAGCGGAATAGGATTTAACGTGTGCGCAATATGTTCTACATGCGACAGCACACGGGGCCTGGTTTATAGTCTCATCCAAAGGATGTGGTGTGTGTGTGTGTGTGTGTGTGTGTGTGTGTGTGTGTGTGTGTGTGTGTTCGTGTGTTTGTGTGTGTGTGTGTGTGTGTGTGTGTGTGTGGTGTGTGCGTGCGCATCCACGTGCATAAATTTGAAATATGTTATTCATTGCATTTGAGGAAAGTTGCATATGTGTAAATGATTCGAGTGCAAGATCTTTATTTATTTAATTAATTAATTTATTGTATTCTTTTATATCGAGGATAATGGAATAAGCACTTATGTGCATTTTTACATCTAGTCCCCGTGTGTATGCAGTTTTGTCAAATTTGTCATCTGTTCCCACCGCACACAATGGCCTACTCTTACAAAAAGCGGAACAGGATTTAACGTGTGTGCAAGATGTTCTGCGTGCATTCACACACGGGGCCTCGGTTTATAGTCTCATCTGAAGGACTTTTGGGGAGAGTGGAGTCTGCACTGATGTTAACTCCAGGGGAAAATATCCCCTTGAACGGGAATCTAACCCGGGTCGTCAGATTGCGAGCGCAATGTTCTAACCACTAGGCTATCCCGTCCCCCTTCAAATTGTTTGTTTTACGAGATTCAGCCCTATGTTAATTTCATATATTATTATTATTATTATTATTATTATTATTATTATTATCATTATTATTATTACCATTATTACCATTATTATCTATTGTAATCTCTAATAGTGCCTGTCCATTCTTGATTGTACCTATCGACAGGCCTCTGAATGTGGCTAAGAAAAGTTTTATACCTCCAACATCCTGTTGAAGCCAAACAATGTTAAAGCCAGTTGAGCATAAAACTTCTCTTACTTTTGAAACCCAACATTCTTTACCACAGTTGTCTAATGCAAATAACATTTCATAAGCTTTTCGAGGTAAACGTTCACTGTTCATTACTAACAGTTTACACCAATATCTGTTACAGGCTACATAGGAATTCACATATATAGGATATCTGCGAAGGACTCCATATATCATTCTGTTAGGGGTCTTAATTGGAACACCATAAAACCTCTTACAAGCCATTATATAGACTTTTTCTATATGTTCCAATCTGTTTAATCCCCATATTTCAGCGGCATAAAGCAATATTGGCTGTATCTTTACATACAAAAAAAAATTGAAGAAAGTGTATGGTGTCATTTCTTTATACTTTTGAAAAACCTTGTTCAACTGTAGTACTGCCTTTTTCCCTGTAGTTGTCAGACGCAATGTACCTCTCTTAGGACTAACCATTGTTGTAAAATTATATCCTAAATAACAATAATCATTTACAACTTCCAGTCTGTTACTTTTGTAGAACCATTTTTCAAGTTTTCCTAACATCACCCCTTTTCTAAATACCATAATCTTAGTTTTGTCTATATTTACATTTAGTTTTACACTTTCACAAAATGATTCTAGGATGTTTAACTGATTCTGGAGACCACATGGTCTCGTTGAAACCAAAGCTACATCATGTGCAAAAAGTAGGATAAGTAGTTCCATGATATCCGGATATAACTGCACTCCATGTTTATCGTTGTCTTTGATAAGTTTAGCTAACTGATTTATAAACATGGAAAATAATGTTGGACTGAGTACACACCCTTGTCTTACCCTGATTTGTGTTTTAAACATCTTTGTTATTTCAAAATTTGCACGGACACCAGATATTAATTACTTATACATAGCTACTATAGTTGCCAGAAATTTACCTTTAACTCCCTGACTTTGAACGCACTGTAAAAGTTTATCATGTCTAACAGAATCAAAAGCTTTTCTAAAATCTACAAAAGCTACATACAGTTTTCTGCCTTTTTTGTTCATGCAGCACTGAATGGCTTCATATAGAGTAAATATCTGGTCAACTGTGGAGTATTTCTTTTACGAAATCCTGCCTGACATCCAGAATTTAAATGGTTATTTTCTAACCATGAATACAACCATGTATTCAGTTTGGAGGTATAGCATTTAGAGATAATACTTAACAGAAAAACTCCTCTATAGTTGGCTACATTATTAACATTTCCTATTTTATGCAATGGTACGATTATGGCTTTCGACCATTCCTGCAGATAGTTTCCCTTTTCAAAAATAGTATTGAACATTTTTGTTAGAAAGAGCGCAACATTTTTACCACCACTTTTTAACATTTCTGCTAAATATCATGAACCCCACAAGCTTTCCCATTTTAAAATCTTCTTATAACTCTACTTACTTCTTCCTCTGTTATCTGATGATTCAATACATGGTCTGTTTCATCTAAAATGTCAATATTTACATCAGTATCCCTTCCCTCTTCTTCTGAATCACCTCGAAAAACATTTTTGAAATGTTGAAACCAATCTTCTGTAGAAATGTTATTCTTGTTCTTTTCTTGTTTGCACAACCCATTGTTCTTAGTTTATTCCAAAAGCACGCTGTGTTACTGATTTCCTTTGCCAATGCTTCAGCTGTTTGTTTTCGAAAAGCCTGTCTTTTAGTCTTTAATAGATGTCTGTACTGTTTTTTTGCTGTGACATATGCTTGTCTGTTTTGATCATTTCGGGTTTTTTTAAAGTGACTTAACATCTTTCTAGTATCTTTTTTTGCTTTACTACATTCACTATCAAACGATTCTGACCTTTTCTTAAAATTTAACCTAACAGTCTTCAACATTCACTTACTGGAGTCTTTAAAACACTGTGCAAATGTTTCTATAGCAGTATCTACATCTCTGTCTAGATTTTCCATAGCCATCTTTTATCTATGTTGTATATCTTTGCCCTCCCAAGTTTTTATGAAATCGCTTTCCCGTGCTTTATTCCAGATATATTTCTTGCACACAACATTTCGATTTTGTTTTAACATGACAATCGATACAATTTACAGAAGCTTCTATCTCAACAGCAACCGGCAAGTGGTCAGATTCAACAACATGTTCAACCCTTAATGACAAGCCAGATACTGACCAAAAAAGTTCAATAGATGCAACAAAATAATCCACTGTACTTTCCGCAGAATATCCAATGTATGTACAGCTTTCATCAAAAGCTGCTTCTGTAAGACCATTCATTATGATACAAACATATTACAAAATTCAACCAGCTGTTCTCCAAAACTGTTAACAGAACTATCTTGAGAGTTTCTTGGGTACATATTACTGGCAGGCATTGTTATGTTTTCAAAATCACTACTGTCACCATTGAACGAATAATTGCTATGAGTTGTTCTAGCATTTAAGTCCCCATTTAAGAGGATAGAAAAATCATCATTGTCCTCTCCAACATTGTCCATCCTTTGCCTCTCCCTCTGATGTGCGTATGGAGAAATAAAATCTTGCTTAGATTGGTAGCCATTTGAATGTCCAGACTTCACATTCATGTAGTAGCCCTTCCTGTTGCTGGCTTGAGCTTGAGACCACATGTCCTTGTGCTGGCTACTCCTTGATGACCTGGGCTGCTCCTTGTCCCTGACATGCAGCTTTCCCTCCAAAAAGTAGGCAATCTTGTCCTGCCCCACCCCCCCCCCCCCTACCCTGTGGAAATCCAGCATTTCCCTCAATCGCGTGGTAAGGTCAGCAGCAACACATATACTGCTAGCCCTCAGGTTCTCTCTGAGGTCTTGGTCACCCAGAACTGCCATTTTGTCCAGCCAATGGCAGAACTGAACGAGGATTGGTCGTGGTTCATCACTATATGAATGGAGTCTGCCAATGTGAAAGGCCTTGGCAATGTCATCATACTACTAGTCGCGTGAAGAGGAATGGTCATTCAGCATATCCACAATAACCTGCATGGTAGCATGTTCATCCTCCTTTCCATATTCATCAACACCAATGAACCTGAGATTGGGTCCCTTTGCATTCTGTTCAGTGGATTCTAGCTTTCTCTCCAGCATATCCAACCTGTCCAGCATTGATGTTTTCTCTTCCCTCCGTTCTTGAATGTCATGTGTTCACCACAACACTTTCCTTCAGCTGGCTGAATTCTGCAAGGGAGTGGGATAAACTGCCTTCCAGACTCTGGAACTTTCCATCCATGCTGGCCTTTATCCCAGTTACATGCATTTGTAGGCTGTGCTGTATTTGGTGAAATCTCCAGTCAAAAAAATGAAAAAGGTTCTGTGGCATTGCAGACATATCTTTGACATGATTTCTGGTGCCTGTGTTTAACTGACAATGATCTTGTTTATTTCAGTTCAAACACACTCTCCAGCCAACTTTTCTTTTCTGCTTAAATAGACAACACAGTTTACTTACACATGCCTGCTCTTGGTATGGCATGGTTACCTCCTGCCTAAATCAAACTTCATAAAACACCTGCAACAAGTCCCACCTTGCCAACAGGGGAATTTGCCACACTGAGTTGCACTAATGTCCACACAGAAAATATTTGTTGTTCTTTAGTTCATATAATTATTGTAATGTTAATAATGCAGTGACCACTGACCTTTCCAGCAGTCTGTCAACACCAATAACTGCACACTTTCACTATACACCACCTAACCAAAAACTAGAAAGATGCTGTGACTCATACCATAGATATTACCCTAAAAAACAGAGCAATTTTGTACCCATCCATCACTTATTTACATCAGAAGCCAAGGGGGTGGGGGTGGGGGGGGGAGGCAGACGAGAGAGAGAGAGGAGAGAGAGAGAAGAGAAGAGAGAGAGAGAGAGAGAAGAGAGGGGAGAGAGAGAGAGGAGAGAGAGAGAGAGAGAGTTTTTTCTTTTATTTCGAGGATAATGGAAAAAACAGTCATGTGCCTTTTTTTCATCCAGTCCCAGTGTGTTTGCAGATTTGTAAATGTTGTCATCCATTCCCACCGGCACACAATGGCCTACTCTTCTGAAAAGCGAAATGGGTTTTAATGTGTGCACAAGATGTTCTGCGTGCGTTCGTACACGGGACCTCGGCTTATAGTCTCATCCAAAGGACTTTTGGGGAGAGTGGAGTTGGCACTGATGTTGTTAACTCCAGAGGAAAAATCCTCTTGAACGAGAATCTAACACGGGTCAGCAGATCACATCACTCTAATCACCAGGCTATCCCGTCACCCAGAGCTAGAGAGAGAGAAATTGAAAATTGAAATTGAAAATTGAAATTCAAAACGAAGTTTATTCAGTATAGGCCACAGCCCCTTCTGAATGGGGGTACAGATAAACAACAACACAACACAAGTAACACAAAAACATAATTGTCACAAAATAGTACATAAAAGATTTTACAAACATCACTTCCTATTCACTATAAAGAAACTATTGGTGGATCAAGTATTAGTCATTCCTAACACTCTCAGAACGTCTTCTGAAAACTTTATACAGGTATATGCACAAATTTTTGAGTAAATGTTCATTTTGACTTGACATAAGCAAAACTGCTCGAAATAGACATGGATTCGAATTAAAATTTAGATGGAATGTACCTTTGCCTGAGATCAAAAATAGCTGGACAGCAGAGCAAAATATGAACTTCATCTTCGTTTTCACTTTTACACAATGGACATATAGAATTGCTATCTTTATTCTTTTTATAACAGTTAGAATGTAGTGGCATATCTGTAATGCCAAATCTAAACATCGTTAAATAACGCTTTACATATATATCAATATCCAGTGACACATAGAGTTCACACTTTGTAGATGTTTTAAATGTTCTATATAATGAAAATCTTTCATTTTGGTGGACGTGACTATCCCAGCTTTTGCCATCTACAATCAATAAGTCTTTGAACGAAATTCACGTAAAAATTCCCTTAACATCCTGTACACCTTGATTCAACCATACAAGTCCAAACCATTCAGACACAATACTTCACGAATATTAGCCACCCAAGTGTGTTTTCCATTTTGATCAAGATTTAACAACATTTTATAGCTTGAAGTGGCAGTCTATGTTAATTCCATCAGTAGTATTTTAAGTCAATACAAAACACAAGTACTTGAGCAGTAATCCAAATGGGTATCGGACCTTTTCACCATAAACAAGATCATTGGGGAGTTTTTCCAGTTATACCCCAAACCCTTTAAGTGCATACAAATGAACACTCTAAATACAAAAAGCAGCTTTATCTAGTCCCCAGATTTCAGCACCATATAATGAAAATAGGCACAACCTGTGTGTAAAAAATTTCTTCAGATGGATTTGAAAAGAATTGTTATTTTATCACTACATTTTCCTTAAAATAAATAATAAAGCATTTTTTGCTCTGCTGGCAAGATCTTCACAAACTGCAGTAAAACTAAGCCTTTGTAGAAAAGTTTATACCAAGAACTTGTAACAGTTCACAATGGGTCTTTTCCCCTCCCCATTAAATAACCATCTTTCCTTTTGCTGTAAGATAACAACCCTCCCTAAAAGACTAAAATATTGCTCTTATTCATATTTTACCTTAAGCTGAAGCTTGGCGCTGTTCTACTAAGATTGTTGAACTGATTTGAAGACCGATTGGTGTTTCAGATACGAGTGCTATATCATCAGCTAGTAACAAGATGCACAATTCTGTAACATCAGGGAGTGTTGCGCCATGTCTTCCACCATTTATTATAATTTTTAAAGCTAGCTCATTAAGGAAAAGAGGACAGGCCCTACAAGCGTCACCCGTTTAATTCCTCTTGTACAAATAAATATAATCAGAAAAAGTTAACACCACATCTGACCTTTTCCTTTACATTACAATCCATACTTTTAATACATCTAAACATTTCCCTCTTAATTTCAGAATTTGCAAGTTTTGGCCATTGTAATTTCTTGAAACAGAGTTGAATGCTTTTTCAAAGTCTATGAAAAGCTAGATATAATTTTTGTTTTAAAATGTGAACTGTTTCTGTTTTTACTGCCATAAGTGTAAAACATGTGATCAACTGTAGAGTAACTTTTTCTTAAAGCCTGCTTGATGCTCACCAGCAATGTTTTTTTGTTCAACCCATTCTTGTATCCTACCATTAATTATCAAACTATATAACTTACTACTAACATCAAACAATGAAATGCCTCTATAATTCCCAGGGTCATTTATCGGACCTTTCTTAAACAACGACAATATAATTAAATCTGTCCATAACTGGGGAAATATTCCTTTATCAAAAAGGGCATTAACAAATTCAAGAAAGAAATCTACAACAGTATCTCATGAGTTCTTAAATACTTCCCCTATTATCCCATCTGGTCCTGCAGACTTGTTATTCTTTAATTTTCTTACTACTAACAATATTTCTTCTCTTGTGATAGGACGATCAAAGAGACTTGTTTCATCAGGAATTTCATCAACTTCACTTTCGTTAGCATAATCATCTATTTCTTTGGAGTCTGTCTCGAGCAAATATTTAAAATGTTGAAACCATTCACTAACTGAAATACTATTAGCTGCAACTGATTTCTTCCCTGATATCTTGTGCACATTTTTCCAGAATTGATGCTGATTATTTACGGAACAAACAAGAGATTTTACAAGATTTTCATTATATGCTTTCTTTTTGCTTTTAATTATGCATTTATACTCTTTTCGTGCTTTGCAGTATTTACTACAATTTTCCTCTGATAAGGTTTTTCGATATTTTCTTAATAATTTTCTAGCAGCTCTTTTAGAATTGGTACATTCTTGGTCATACCATTCATCATTTTTACATTTTTCGTTTGTTTTTAATCCTTTTTCTTCAATGGGTTTAGCTTGCTTTTAAATGGCAAGAGTTTGAACATTTTCTAAAGCAGCATCCCATATCTTTCTTCGAATGGGGACTAATAGCACGATGCAGTGTCTGTAACACAACTTCATTGTTCATCTGCTGAGAAAAAACATTAGCATACTCTTCATACCACTGAAATTTTTCTATAACTTCTATGTTTTTTTCTACATTGTTTGTGCTTCCCACAATATCTTCTTCCTTCTTATTTTGTGTCAAATACATGCTAAATTCCAGCGGCAGATGATCTGATTCCACACGCTCATTTACATAAAGACTACATGACTTATAGATAGGGGCAAACAAGTCAGAACAAGCTAAAAAGTAATCATTTACACACTTACCTGTCTCTGATATATATGTGAAATGCCCTTGCTGATCACCAGCACAAACCCCATTTAGAATACACAAGTCTAATGTAGTACACATATTCAACAGCATTTTGCCATAACTATACCAAAATTTATCTTCAGAGCACCTTCTGATACTATCTACATTATAATTTAAGTGAAAAACATCATCTTAATCACACACATCTTGAGACACATCTGATATTCTACTGTTCAAGTCCCCAGATAAAAGTAATAATAATAGTAATAATAATAATAATAATAATAATAATAACAATATATGTAATTTATATAGCGCTGAGTCTTGTAAAACAAACAAATCGAAGCGCTTGCACTCAAATCATTTACACGCATGCAACTTTCCTCAATTTTTTTTTAAATAACATAAGATATTTCAAATGTACACACACACACACACACACACACACACACACACACACACACACACACACACACACACACACACACACACACAGGTGGTGATGAGGGAGATGAAGGATGCTGTTGAAAAGTAGGAACAGATATGAGGGGAAAGTGTCAGGTAGGAAATAAGTGTGTTTTGAGGCTGGATTTGAAGGTATCAAGAGAAGGCTTTTGGCGAAGTAAAAGAGGGAGGTCATTCCAGGGGGATGGGCCAGAAAAAGAGAAAGAGCGACGGCCAACAGTGGCTTGTTTGAATCTGGGTATTTAAAAGCACAAAGTATTTGCAGCTGAGCGAAGGGAACGGGATGGAGTATACAGGTGAAGACAGTTACAGAGATAAGAGGGTACAGATTTGTGAAGTACATGAACATCATCAAGATCCATCAGTACATTTTATTTATTTTTTATTTAATTTATTCTTTTATATCGAGGATAATGGATTAAGCACTCATGTTCTTTTTTCACATCCAGTCCCCGTGTATATGCGGTTTTTTAAATTTTGTCATCTGTTCCTCCCCTCCCCTTTTTTGTCAAACTGGGAAGAAAGGGCGAGGTGGGAATCGAACCCAGAACCTCACGGTTTACTTGTTGGCAGGCAAACATCTTAACCATCCTGCCACCTTCCTTACAAAAATCAACAGTTT
>JAQIHA010001047.1:0-12375 GCA_028751875.1 Rapana venosa
TGAGTTATCAGTACTAAAGCACTCCCCCAAAAAGTCCAGAGGAGGCTAATTTTGCCAAAGTCCTGCATGGGGAACCACCCCAGAACATCTTGCACACACATAAAAAACCTTTTCCACTTTTTGGAAGATTTAGGCCTTGTGTGCCTGTAAGAACAAAAGACTTTTTTTTTAAAAACGCATGCACACGGGTATCCTGCCCAAGACATCATCCCTGAAAACGTGAAGTGTAATTTTTCCTTATAATGGGGGAAAATCAGTTGAAATACACAAAATCTCACCTTTGGGTAAATTTCTCGGACATTTAGCTCTAGCCATGGAAGAGAGAAAAAACAACAAACACAATAATACTTCTTGTGAAAAAAAAAAGCCGTTTTTTCTACAAGATGGTGACAGACGATTTTACTTAGAAATAATGTCCCCTGCAGTTCAGTTAAAACCCAGTTTTATAAAACAACAATGGATCCTCTAACAGTGAGGAATGTTTCTACCTGGTCACCGAATTAAGTGATTCATCAAGTTTTTAACTATTAAAATTTATATATATATATATATATATTATATTATATATAAAATAAAATTTATATATATAAAATATATATATAAAATACAATAACAAAATATATTTTTCCCAGATCCCCAAAGTTGGAATGCAGCTACCTTCATGGTGGGCAAAAAAGGTCGCATATGCAAGAAAGGAAAGCTCATCATCATCATCATCATCAGACCCGTGACCTTGGCGGTCGTGGGGGAGACACGAAAGACGATGCCGTGGTAAGCCTCCTCCATCCATCTCGGTCCTCGGCTCTGCGCAGTAGTGCCGAGTCATTCATCCTGGTCCATTCACTGATGTTGTCCATCCATGACTTGTTCTGTCTTCCCTTTTTCTACACCTTGAGGTTCCCTGCAGTACTGTTTTTGCAGAGTGTTGTGGCGGGTGACGTGGCCGAACCATTTCAGCTTTTTCTTCTTGACAATGGTGAGAAGGGGTTTCCTGTGGACCTGCCAGCCGTTTTATTTGACTCTTAAACAATTCATTGGTCTTTCGTTCTCTCCAGGATATGCCCAGCAGTTTTCTATGGCATTTTGTTTCAAATGACTGGATTTGCTTTGCTGTTTCAGCAGTGAATGTTCAGGTTTCACTTCGGTACAGCAGGATAGTCTGAATTAGGGCTTTGTAGAGCTTTAGTTTGATTGGGAAACTGATCTCTTTACTTTTCCACATGGTGGTGTCATGGAAGATGTTGCCATGGCTATTCTGACTTTGATTTCTGTCGTCGATCGCCTTTGTGAGTGTAGCGCCAAGGTATTTAAAAGCGTCTACCTCCTCCATTTGTTGGCCGTTCATGTAAATTTTAGCAGTGGCGTTGCTCGTGCTGTTCACAAGTACTTTACTTTTCTCCAGCTCACCTCCATCCCATATGCTCCAGCTCTGTTCTCAAGTCTGGTCGTAAGTCTTGCAGCCCTGTGTTTAACTTCCGCCATGAGGTCAATGTCATCGGAAAACCGCAAGTTGTTGAGGGGTCTGCCGACAATGGAGATGGTAGAGTGGAAGTCAGGAGGGTCTCTCTCATAATGTTTTCCAAGAACAGATTAAACAGGACTGGAGATAACAGGCATCCTTGTCGGACCCCAACTGTGGTTTTGAAGAAAGTCTCCGACCTGATTGTTCAAAAGGGACTGCACTGCTTGCTGTGTTGTATATTTGCTTGAATGGTTTGCACTAGTCTTCTTCAATGCCAAACATTCTGAGGACTGCCACAGGCCTTCGTGCAACTCTGTCGAAAGCCTTCTTGAAGTCGAATGAAGTTGTGGAACAGGTCTCACTGATGTTGAAGATGTTTTTCCATCAGTATGTGGCAGTTACAAATCTGTTCGATTGTGCTCCTGCCTGCCCTGAACCCAGCTTTTTTCCTCTGCAAGGTGTTCTTCTGCCTCCTTCTTGAGTCGATTCAAAAAAACTTTGACCCATGATCTTGCTGGCGGGGCTGTTTGAGGCTGATTGTTCTATAGTTTTGGCATTGGCGTAAATTTCCCCCTTTTTGGGGCAGGGGTATGATGAGTGATTGTGTCCATTCTGTTGGCCACTGTTTTGTCTCCCAAATCTTCTGAAGATAGCTGTAACATATGTGATGACTGTTTCGCCACCATGCTTGAGCAGCTCTCCTGGTATGTTGTCTGCTCCTGGGGATTTCCTACGGTAAGCTGCGGATGGCTTCTTCCACTTCTTCCTCAGTATAGGTAATGGCGAGGGTGCTCTTGCTGATGCTGCCTTCTTTTTCTATTATGCTCTTGTCAGGTTGTATTGGGTAGTTGTACAGTTCTTACATACTCAGACCACCTGTTCAATGCAGCTGAGCTTTCTGTGAGGAGGTTTCCGGAGCTGTCTTCAATGACTGATGATTTGGTTTGAAGTGGTTTTGTTAGTTTCTTCAGGGTGTCGTATGCCTTTTTACTGTTGCCCACTTTCATGCTTTTTTCGATCTCATTACATTGATCACTGATCCACTTCTCTCTGGCCTTTAACATTAACTTCTTCACAAGGTTGTTGGCCTCCCGGTATTCTTTAGGGTTGGAAGACCTGGTGGTTTCAGTGCTCTTCTTGTATCGCAGAGGTCCAAGATGTCATGGGTAGTCCATGGCTGGTGTTTATTCCTCTGACGACTGAGTACCTCCTCTGCTGTTTCTCGGACTGCCTCATTAAAGTTGTTGGTGAGGTCATTGATGTCATTGTCCAGGAGGGTTAATACCGCAAAACGTCCGCCAAGCTTAACTTGGATCTCCTCGACATCTGGATCTTTCAGTTTGTCCACGTCAAATTTGATACGTGGGTTTGCAGGCTGTTTGTTTTTCTTCAGCTTCATTTTGAATACCAGCAGCACAAGGTCATGGTCGCTGCCTATGTCAGCTCCAGGGGAGGTTATTGTTCTGGCTCTGTTGATGCTGGATTTGAAGCGCCGTGGTGTTAAGATAAAATCTATTTGGTTATGGATCTTGCCGTTTGGCGCATGCCAGGTTGTCCTCCTTGACTGCTTGTGGGGATAGAGGGTATTGGCAATGGTAAGTCTGTGGGTGTAGGTGGTGGATCGGTGGTCTAGAGGTAACGCGCCTGTCTAGAATGCGAAAAGTCCGGGTCGGGTGTGTGCGTGGTTCGTACCCCGTTTGGGCCCGAAATTTTTCCCCATCCATTAGACCATGAGTGGTGGTCTGGGCGCTAGTCTTTCGGATGAGACGATAAACCGAGGTCCCGTGTGTTACACAAAATTTTCAGCGCAAAGTAAAAGAAATCCAAAGGCAACAAGGGAGTTGTCCCTGGCAAAATTCTTAGAAAAAAGCCCCTCTGATAGGGAAACAAATACAGTTTGCAGACCAAAAGAAAAAGAAAAAAAAGGGTGGCGCTGCTCTTGTGGCGACGCGCTCTCCCCGGGGAGAGCAGCCCGAATTTCACGCAGAGAAATCTCGTGACTTAAAGTGGTATAAAATAAAATAAAATAAAATAAAAATAGGCAAACTCCAACAGATGTAGTCCCCTGTCGTTGGTCTCTCCAGTTCCAAACTGACCAACTGTTCCGGCCCATTGGTTGTAAGAGTCAGGACCTACTTTGGCGTTAAAATCCCCTTGGATGATGATGATGTCCTTCTTGGGTATTTTCATAATGGTCTCTTCAAGATCTTCGTAAAATTCTTCTACTTCTTTATCTGCATGGTCAGATGATGGTGCATAGATTTGTATGATGGTGATGTTCTTGGGCTTGGCCGACACCCGGATGCTGATAATCCTGCTGGAAGCCGGTGTACAGCTGATAATGCACCCCACTACTTCCTTTCTGACAATAAATGCCACTCCATGTTGGTGATGTTTCTCTTGGCCACTGTACCAGATCTTGTTGCCTTCTTCAGTCAATGTCTCACCAAATCCTGTCCATCTCACTTTTCTAGTCCAATAAGTCCCCTTTATAGGGCTAAGCTCATACTCTAGTTCTTTTATTTTCCCCACTGGTAAAGTGCACCGACGTTCCATGTACCAATGGTGATTTGTTCTCTAGGGAGCTTAAGTAATGTTTTAACTCCAGTAGCTGACTTGTCACTTCCACCCTGGTGTTGATCAATGGAAAGCGGGGTCGTTGGTAACCCGGGCCTAGACCGATCCGGTATCATAATGGCTTTGCATTTGTCTTTCATGTTTTTTCTGTGGGCTTAGGATATTCCTTGGTGGCGCCAATCTCCTCTCCAAGTCTCCACATGGTTTTTTTCTCCTATTGGGGTTTCCTCCCCCATATGCGACAGGTTGTACTGGGTTACATGGATACCAGTAGCAGTAACAGAGAGCTTCTCTGACTGACCTGACCCCTCATAGAAAAAAATTCCAATGCTGAACAAGGTTTTAAGCAAAAATCGTAGCCAGCAGATATAATAATAAATAATAATAAATGGAATTTATATAGGGCTATGTCTTGCAGAGACAAATCAAAGCACTTGCACTCAACTCATTCTTACACAGTCATACAACCAGTGACAAGCAATAGTTCCATCAAGTCCAAATGTGCACACACGCACACGCACACACACACACGCACACACACACACACACACACACACACACACACAGGTCACACACCCTTGGCAGGGCAAAGAATCTTGGTTGTTGAAGGCAGGGAAAACCTATGAGATGAGGCAGGAGAGGAAAAACTTAGGGTTTTAAATAAATACGTCTTGAGACTGGATTTAAAGTGTCATAAGAAGGGTTTTGGGGGGAGAGAGAGAGGGAGATCATTCACATCAATGGACCAGAAATAGAGAAAGAGCGACGGCCGATGGTGGATTGGTTGAATCTAGGTATTCGTAAGGACAAGGTATCTGCAGCAGAGCGGAGAGAACGAGAAGGAGTGTACAAGTGAAGACATTCACAGAGGTAGGCGGGTGCTGTTTTGTGGAGACATTTGTAACAGAGGGTACTGATCTTATAGTATACTCTCTGTGGCACAGGCAGCCAGTGGAGAGATATAAACCCTAATCTTGGCCAAATAATCATAATTTATACTAAGAAAGAGGTCTCAAGTGAATACATGAAGCATGCAAAGCTACATGAATAATACTAAAAGAGCAACCTTCTGGACTCAAAATTAGGTACATTGGATAAGTTTAAGGGAGTGGTGTGCTTTGTCAGAACTCCTGAATGACAGAAATTCATCCGAACTCCAGCTATCAATAGACTTCCAGTGACTTACTGCACATATGCCTAATTCAGTAATTGTGACATTTACCACAAAATTTGTCATCTGCTATTCCTTGTTAATTTCAATTTTCATCCACGCATTTGCACGCACCTGAAATTTTTATTTATTTTTCTGCATGATCAATCATTAAATGAATAATGTATCTTCAGTTTATCATACAAGAATACTTTTGATAGACAAGTCTTGCCTTTCAAAGGATTTTAAGGAGGTATTTGTTAACAGGTTGTCATTTTGGGATACTATCAAGTATCATGGTCTTTTTAAGGCATCATCCCTGAAGTCAGAATGTGGCTACCTTATGTTAATGGTGGGCAAAAACTGTAGCAGCAGTGTGGCAGAAGACTTTACAGTTTATATTTCCCATACAGCAGCATGAGAGGGTCAGCTTAACTTCCTTAAGTCAGTTCAGGTCAGTTCATATTGCAACAGTAGAACCTTTTAAGTTAAACAGAAAAGGATAGTCAATAAGACAATTTCTGAATTTGTCATTCTGATTCACTATTCAGTGTTGTATTTTTTCCAGAGAAGGTGTCTGCCTATGCAATATGAATCTACGATTAGTGTGGGCATATGCAATATGAATCTATGATACCTGTCGGCCTATGCAATATGAATCTAACTTCTAAGGTAAGTGTGTATAAGTCTGGTTCTTTAGTTTTTGTTTCAATCCAGTGGTGTTTCACTTGTTTCAAAACTTGAACTTTCTGTACCTGGACTGCCTTCAGTGTCATTTGATTTGTTGCTTTACAAGGTTCAGCACTATATAAATTACACGCATTATTATTATTATTATTATTATTATTCCCATTCATCTGCCTCTTTCAGTCTTTGTGTACCCATTTCCACAAAAATGTGCATTTCTTGGGCTTTGGAGGAACATGCTTTTTTTTCCCACTGGGCATAGTTATTACCCAAACATAAAACTGAATGACACGAAAACTTAACACAGCTACACACTATGAAACTTGAATGTGAAATGAAAACTAGAACCCACTCCATTTGCATTGGAAAAAAGGGAGTGCCCATTACTTTTGGTTTTTTTCAAAGGGAGCAGTCCTTATTTAGGCCAACATGTAAAGGAGACAGTTCGATCGGTTCTATTACAGTCCCAGCAAAACTACCTGATCTAAGGGCTATACCATCAAACAACCACATGTGCACTGAAAGGAGGGGACTATCATTTCGTTTTTGGCCGCCAATTTGAGCGTTGTTAGCACTAAGCCCACCCTACTTGAAGGCAACCATTAAAAAAATAAATTGCAGCACAAAAAAGCTGAATTTATGAATTTAACAAAGATATATATATATATATATAAATATTATATATATATATATATATATATAATATATATATACATATATATATATAGATAGATAGATAGATAGATAGATAGATAGATAGATAGATAGATAATCTGGGTCATACTGTCTCCTTAGTGGAGCAAAAATCTCACTACTGGAAAACCTCAAAGCTCTAGCCAAGGAACAAACAACGTCACAAGAATATAACGTATGGCCAAGTACTATATTATATCTACGGGCCCCCCCCCCAAAAAAGGAAAGATTTTGAAACATTTTGAACAATTTATGAATAGCATCATCACTTTTTGGGGGAGTCCCTTTTTCTTTTTTGAGGTCCTGTGCCTAACCTAAAATGCATAATATCCTGTTCACACGTTAAAAATGACCTATCCATCTTAGAAAAATACGCAGGCGGATAGACAGACAGTCAGAGTATATTTATACCAAACAAACCCAGACAAACATACAAACAAGCAAGACAACCCCCCCCCCCCCACCAACACCCCCCCCAAAAAAACCCAAACAAAACAACAAACCCCAACCAAACCCAACAACAACATAAAACAACAACCAACAACAACCCCAAAACCAAGAAAATAAACCACCACAACAACAACAAAACAAAGCAACTGGGAGAGGTTTTATCATCATCATCATCATCATTATTGTTGTTATTATTATTTGG
This sequence comes from Rapana venosa, assembly GCA_028751875.1. Taxonomy (NCBI): domain Eukaryota; kingdom Metazoa; phylum Mollusca; class Gastropoda; order Neogastropoda; family Muricidae; genus Rapana; species Rapana venosa. Next base: position 7,222 of record JAQIHA010001047.1, read on the forward strand.
TGTTATGTCACAAGATCTAAAGGTTTCGTTGGCTTTTTACAGAGAACTGTTGAAAAAGGGAGAACACACACACACACACACACACACACACACACACACACGTAAAGTTACTTTTATATTTCAACTATGTTATTTGACATTGTTTTAGGATATTGCTCATGTTTTCGTGTTCGGATGTTTTTTCGTCTAAAATCACTTTATGTGAATTAGACGTTGAGAGGTGGGCTCCTCCAAGTTCTGCTTGCCAACGACACACCATTAGAATTTTTTTTTAAAATGTGCGTGGTCCAATGACTGCTCTAGGGAAAATCCTGATATAATATTTTGCCCACCATGGAAATGCAGGGGTGGGGTGGGGGGCTGTCAGTATGAACAGCATCCCTACCTTCTGGAAACTTTGTGCTCGGAATTTTCTCTTTTCTTTTCTACCTTTGTTTCTGCCTTGTTTCTTTTCTGCCTATCAGCTTCTTATTGTCTATTTTCTGCCTTCTTCGTCCATTCTCATGCCTTTTCCCCCAGAAATACTTTTAAAAATCTATCCCATGCCGAAGTAGGGTGCGTTGGGCCTGACTTGTCAGGTGCTTAACGGCAGCACAGCGCATTTTGAGCGTGCTAGGCCAACGTCGACGATGAAGTTGAAGAGCATTGTAAAGGTGGAGTGTGGCCTATAAGGTGAAGATTTATCGCCCTTGAATTACTTCAGCAGCAATGGAAGCAGACGAATTGCTATCAAACGTAGCATGTGAATAACTCAACACCGTGAGTTCTGTGCGTTTGTGTATCATCTTAGGCAATCCGAACTATAGAATACCACGAGTATTTACCTTAGCTTCACATATCTGTCATGCTTTTGATGTACAAGTATGTATTTAATGATCGGATCGATGATGGTAGGCTTCAGTTTTTAATGTCTTAGATTTTAGAAGTTAGCCAACGTGCATTTCCCCCTTGAAAGTAATACTTGCAACAGTACAGCATTAGTTTTTATAAATCATCTGATAATAATAGTACTGTGGTCGTATTTAAATGCCTACAGCGCCCAAAAGAATGTAAAGAAAGGGCATAAGAGTAAGAGCAAAGACAATGTCAAGGCTCAAGAGGCAGAACAGTTGAAACGTTAAGTTCAACTGGTTTGGTTCTGACTTTGGAAGCTAAATCATGCTTTGGATGATTAATATCCTGTTAAACAATGATGTGATAGTTTTACATGTAGGTAAAGGCGCCTTATTCCGATGGAAATTATGATGTAAAATTATGTCTGTCACTGTGTGTGTGCAAGACTCCAAGAGTCTATCAAGTCATTGTGGTGTGTGTGGTTGAGAGAGAGAGAGAGAGAGGAGAGAGAAAAGAGAGAGAGAGGTAAATAAACATTGTGTTTGTGTGTGTGTGTGTGTGTGTGTAAAAGAGTTTTTACAGAGTAAAATATTTAAATAGTTGAGATGTACTACAGTACCACGCTGATGATCATTTCAAAAAGGTAAAGGTGTCCCATAACCTGTGGTCATAAAGGAATTAGGCATCAGAGACTTCAGCTTCTCAAGGGGTGAGCATATTGTCTATTGAGGGTGGTTCTCATCTACTCTCTCAGTCTTTGTCACTGCTTTACCTTCCCTGACCCTACAGAGGCAGATACCCCTTTACAGCTGGGTGAACTGGGGGTCTGTACTGAAGCCAAGGCATGCAGTCACCCATCCAAGTGGTAATCACGCTCGATGCTGCTTAACCTTAGCTGGGGAAAGTGAGTGCTCTGACCACTAAACTATCCCTTCCCGGGGGCCCATGATCATTTAGATCTTTCATTAATTACTAAGAGAGGATAGTGAGAAGACCATAGCAAGTGGTAATGTAGATCTTCTACAATTTCTTGCTGCTGTTGTTTACACTTCCGTGTGTATTCTCTTAGGTACATGTATGCAAAACTAGATAATAGATAAATGCATCTTATTCTTACTGAATCTTAGTAACTCATTCTGACTTGGTAGCTAAGCTAAAGCTGTCATTGTTATTGGTGAGGGTCAAGAAACTTAACTACTTGTATAATTTACTTGATTATAATTGACATTCATAAATGAGTCCAGTTTGCGCATTGCCTTTAGAATGGAAAACTGACATTTGGTTATTGTAACCTATGCTAATATTAATAATAACCAAACTTTCAGAATTGCTAGTAAAGTGTCCCGTAACTTGTCATCAGGGATCACTAATGTTCTGCTTTTAAACAACAGACCTGTTTAAACTGCTGCATATACTACAATAATCAAAGTTTTTGTTTTCCCCTGATTGTGATTCCCCCCCCCCCCCTCATTTCCCCGCTCGAAAAAAGTTTCCACAGAGTTTTCCAACCCTGAACGTGTTGAATTGGCATTTTCAATAATCTGTTTTGTCCTGGCAGAGCGAGAGGGACACAGGCCAGAGGGGCAGGGGTTCACACCCGCAGTCACACCTTTAATAACACCATGACACGCGAGATTCAGCAAGGACAAACCTGCACCTTATCAGTGATTTGTTGTTGCAGTATATTTTTGGGGGGTTCCATAAAGTAAGGATCTGAAGTTTAACAAGATTTGTCTGACTACACAAACTTGCTTAAACTAAAATTGTATGCATACACATCACAGAGTTTAATATTATAATAATATATATATATAAATATAAATATATAAATATAATAAATATATATTTATATATACATTTTCGGATGGTAGGTTTAGTTTTTAATTCAAATTACCAAACCAATTTTTTTCAGTAATATAACAAGATTACTGATTTCAGTCATTCCTTACTTTACTCAGTAAATGAAACATGCAAAGTTTTATCACATACAATTAATTTTGGTGCAAATACTTGGCCTAAAGCAGAGTTTAGAAGAAACAGAACTTAGGGAGCAGACGCTAAGCAAGATTAGTCAAGATTCAGAGAAGAAGGGCTTATTTAGAAAGGTTATGTCCCATACTACCAGGTGGGGTGGGGGGATGCACCAGGTTTGATTTGGATACAGGGGGGTTGGGAAGGGAAGGGGGGTAGGGATCATCCAGTCGGAATTGGATGCTTTTATTCTTCTTGCGTTTAAGCTTTGGCCCACAGGTTGTCCTGTAATCGATACTTAGCTCTTGACTGTGTCACGATTGTAAAATTTAAATTTTTAAGTTGGATTTTTAGCGCGATTCTTTAAAGAACAAATCAAAGCGCTCTTTTTTTTCAAGATAAGGAAAGCCTCTGTGCTTTTTTACATCCATCCCGCGGATGCGTTTTTAATTTGTCATCTGTCCCACGCACTCAAGGCCATCTTCGAAAGCGACAGATTAATGTGTCGCAAATGTCTGCTTCGTTCGCCACGGCTCGTTTATATTTTCTTAGCATTGTAAAGTTACATTTGTAGCAGGCCAATCAGTTCCATGCGGATATTCATTACAGTGTTCCTCCTCGACCACATTCCAGCTGTAGCACTTTGAGCATGCTAAAACTAGTTACATATGTTATAAGGCTCTGTCTTCTGATGCTTGAGTTAGTAGCAACCAAGCTGTCTTCAGTCCATTTTCAAGAAATCTGTAATGTGCATTTATTTTTATGTTCATACTTGTCGCCCATTTTTTGTCTTGTTTTGGTTATTGGATATATTTTCTATGTTAATCTCAAATTAGATTGATTGTTCGTAAATAATTCACGTAAAAATAATGTCCTTTAAAAAAAAAATTTTTTAAAAAAATAAATTTTTTAAAAAATTTTTTTTCCCCCCCCCCCCCCAAACCCACCCCCCCTTTTTTTTCCCCCCCCCCCCCCCCCCTGTTTCCCCCCCCCCCTTTTTTTTTTCCCCCCCCCCCCCCCCCCCCCCCTTTTCCCCCCCCCCCCTTCAAAAGATCGCCCATCCGAACTGAGCCTTATTCTACCATGCTTCAAACTGCCCCACCGTCCCTTGCACTTAGCTCACCTTCCAAACCACATAATATCCCCTAGATCATTTTCAGCCATCTTAACCACAATCAACCTCTTTTTCTCAAACTAAAGCACTCATGTGCTTTTACATCCCTCCCCGCATGCTTTTAAGTCCATCTCCCAACCACACAGCCTCCCCCTTCGAAACACAACTTTTGTGCCATTCCTCTCCCCCCATCGTTCTAGCACCAAAAAAACACAAGCAGGCAGAACATTGAACCCTTCACCATCGTTTCTACGGCCTCCTCACCCTTTTCTGCTTTCCTTTCACAATTTCTATTTACAGGGGCCCCTTATTCGGGAAACAAATTCTTTGCCTTCGAATCAATGTCATAATTATCCATTCCCCTTTTTGTGAGGAAACTAAAACCAATACTTTGGTTGTGGTTCTTTTTCCAAAATTTTCCCACAAATATTAATATTAAAACTCTTCACTTTCTTTCAAAAAAATTTTCACTTTCTTAGATTAGCTCAACTTCCTTCTCGCCTCTCTTCTTCCTCTTCTCTCTCTTCTTCTTTCTCCGCTTCTCCTTCCATATCAGGGAGTTCCATTTCCGCGGGGACTTTCTTCTCAAACCAACCTCATCCAGGAAAAAGCCCAACCTTCTGGCAAATCCCCCCAACACTTCTCCCTCGGGCCCCTGCCCCACAAATTCAGCGTGTGACTCCAGTCACCAGCCCATTTTCTCCACATCCGTTGCTCTACACCTGTCCCAAACCTCAAAGTCAGCCTTTCTACTGAATCTTGTAAACTGCTTTTGGGAACTAAACGGGATTTTTTTAAATTTTTTTATATTGCCTATTATGCCTTCATAAACGTATTTTGTGCTTGCTTTTGGGCTGTTTTTCGCACCTAATTAATCCCTTTCTTTTTTAAATTTTCGAAACCTTTAGGACAACTTTGCAGCCCTAAAGCCCATCGCAAACTCCCTTTCAAATCTTTTCCGATACCTTCCCCCCCCCTTTACTCCAAGAAAAAGTTCCACAAGTTTTTTTTGCCTACTGTGAATGCTGTTCATCAATCTTTTTTTTGCTTGGCAAGGGGCACCATGGACAGAAGGGGAAAGGAATTTAACTAACAGAATTTAGCCATGGCAAAGGGGGTTTAAAACCCGACCTTTTTAAGGTTTTTTTTTTGGAATTTTTTTGGGTGTTTAAAAAAGGGTTTAAATGAAAAAGATTTTTCGATTGGGGGGGGTTAAACAAAATTTTTTGGTTTAA
>JAQIHA010001048.1:0-12374 GCA_028751875.1 Rapana venosa
AACACACACACGCGCGTGCGCGTGCAGAGGCAGGAACTACAACTGCACACAAGTACTATAACACGGTGCAGTGCATACTTACCATCCTCCCCCCTCACACACATAAAAGACGTTTATCTAGTCTGTTGTAATGGAGGTGGGTGGTGGTAGTTCTGCAACCTTTATGCAGGAAAACATAGACTTCAATGGATAATTAGGAGAAAGTCCTTTCCCTGTGTTATTTCACATCTATCTTTCATGTTGTTTAGTCTTCCTCGTCTCCAGCCTCTTCCGGTATATCGTCCAAACACCTGGAAATAAACAGTCAGACTATTGTACTATTTTTCCTTTTTATGACATGTCAGCCCAAGCCAACACTGCCAAGTTATTATTTTGCGGATTGATTTTTTACTTTTCCATCATTTATGAATTTTATAAAATGGGTCCTCAGATTGTACATATTTGATGTCTTCGAACTTAACAAAGAGAGATTTGTTATCAAATGTACTCGTTTGCTCAAATTTTGTTCTTAATTTCCTCACATAAACGGTACAATGTGGAAAACCCCACCTTTATTAGCATTGTAGACCATCTGTCAAAATATGCACTGTTGCAACCAAGACTACATGATAGGATGTAAGGATGTACATGTAAGGATAGTTTTCCTAGCAATATGTGGATATGTAATGGTTAGATACATCACTGATTTTGAAAAAAAAATCTGGTTATAACAGACTCACAGCTTACACAGCCCATAACAGCACAACATAACACAGCACTACGTAACATAGTATACTTTTACTCAGCAAATAGTTTTAGGCTGAAGCACAACACACACAGCACAGCACATCTTTACATAACACAAAATTTGACACTGCAGGACAACACAACACAACGCAGCATGACACATCTTTACATAACACAAAATTTGACATTGCAGGACAACACAACACAACGCAGCACGGCACATCTTGAAACAGCACAGCAATTTACACTGAACCACAACATAACACAAAACAGCGCACTGTAACACAGTACACTTCTGTGCAGCACAGCATTTTACTTTTCAGCAGAACGTAACACAAAACAGCGCACTGTAACACAGTACACTTCTGTGCAGCACAGCATTTTACTTTTCAGCAGAACGTAACACAAAACAGCGCACTGTAACACAGTACACTTCTGTGCAGCACAGCATTTTACTTTTCAGCAGAACGTAACACAAAACAGCGCACTGTAACACAGTACACTTCTGTGCAGCACAGCATTTTACTTTTCAGCAGAACGTAACACAAAACAGCGCACTGTAACACAGTACACTTCTGTGCAGCACAGCATTTTACTTTTCAGCAGAACGTAACACAAAACAGCGCACTGTAACACAGTACACTTCTGTGCAGCACAGCATTTTACTTTTCAGCAGAACGTAACACAAAACAGCGCACTGTAACACAGTACACTTCTGTGCAGCACAGCATTTTACTTTGCACCACAATATAACAGCACAACACAACGTAGCACAGTACATCTTTAAGCAGCACATCATTTTATACTGCAGCATACCATAGCACACCACAGCGTAACCCAGTACAGCTTTACACAGCACATCATTTTACACCGAAGCAAAACACACACCACAGCGTAGTACAGTACAAATCACAGCGTTGTTGTTTTTACACTGCAGCACAACGTAGCACAGTACATTATTTTACGCTGCAGCACAGCACAACGCGTAGTACAAAACATCTTTACATAGCATAGCATTTTACGATGCAGCACAACAATACGCAGCACAATAATCTTTACGAAGCACAGCATTTTATACTGCAGCACAACCCTACAGCACAACAAAACGCAGCACAGTACATCTTTACATAGCACAGCATTTTACCATGCAGCACAACCTAAAACAGCACAACAAAGCACAATAACTTTCACACAGTAAGCATTTTCACTGGAACACAACATAACACAGCACAGTACAACATAGCACAGTAATCTTCACACAGTACATTTTACACTGCAGCACAACACATCACAGCGTAACACAGTACATTTTTACATAGCACAGTAGTTTACACTGCAGCAAAAAACAAATCCGCACAGCGTAGCACAATGCATCTTTACACCATACAGCATTTTATACGACAGCACAACAGAACAGAACAACACAGCACATCGTTACACAGCAGAGCATCACACAACATTAAACAGCAATGGACACATGCACGCAGAAACTGACAGACAGACAGACAAACAGACAGCATGCATACGCGTGTACACTGCCCTGTACTTGTGGATTTGCTCATGGCCGTGTGCACTGTGAAACGAATTTATGATCAATGTGCGCGCGTGCACACACACACACCACCACCACCACCACCACCACCACTACACACCACATACACTTACATGCTTTTGGAAGAGCTAGGGCTTGTTGACAGTGTGGGGACTTGTTTCGCTGGAGGATTATCTTTGCATCTATATATAAAACAGGAGATGGGGAATGAATGAATGAATGAATGAATGAAAAGGCGATCTTTGATATGCAAGGACAAAAATTTAAGATCAAGCCTTCTTACAGCCTGTCCTTGTAAACATAAGGTAAAAATTAAAGGTAAAGATGTCTCGTAACCTATGTGGACGTTGGGGAGCGAGGTGTCAGAGACTTCAGCTTCTCCAGCGGCCAGCATATTGAGGGCGGCGCCCATCTCCTCTCCCTCGTTGCTTTACCTCCCTTGTCCCTAAAGAGTACGGGCACCCATTTCCAGCTGTCTTTGTAAACATACATACATCAAAACAATCAATCGACTCAACTCTACTGTCTCCATCGCCGCTGTCGTTAGTAGGAGCTCCACGCAAGCCACCAGCGTTCGCAATCTTTCTCTGTCTCTGCTGAGTTCCATGATCTTTCCAGACCACTGATCTCAGTGATGTGGTCTGCATGTTTTCCTTCTGCCTTCAACCTTATCTTGGAGAATTGTTATCATCAGATTTGTTTGTGTGTTTCTCTTTATATATCTCAGTGTACACTGACCAATTTCAACCAACATTAAAATAATTTGTCTTTGCACTAAGAGTTCATCAAGAATGCCTTCATTTGTTCTTCTGTCTGACCATTTGACTCTTTAAAGTCTCCTGTAGGACCCCATTTCGGCTACGTTTATTTTTTCTTTCCAATTTTTGTAGTGTCCAGGCTTATGACTCATTCAGGAATACAGGCCACATTTGTGTTTTGACAAATCTAATTTTGATATATGTAAGTACTCCTCTGTATTTCCAAGTGTTGTATAACTGAATCATCTTTTACTTGGCCAGACCGATTCTAGCCATGCCCTCTTGTAGATAGGAGGCATTATTAACTTTTACAGAGCCCAAATATTTGAATTTTCGAACATATTTGAGATATTTTCCGTTGATTTTGATTTTCTGAGGGGTGACTGTACCATTAATGTGCATCACTTTGGTCTTTTAGGCATTAAACTTAAGGTAAGCAGTGTTGCACTCTGTAGTGACTTTGTAGATAACTCTTCTCATCCTTGGCCACAAGGGGCGTATCATCAGCATACCTGAGGTTAATGATGTTTCTGCCTCCTATATTAATGCCCAAGTAATCTATGTCCGTCTTTCTCACAATAATTTCTGTATATTTTCAAAAGATTTGGGGATAATATGCAACCCTGGCGGATTCCTTTTTCACATTAAATAACTCACAGTGCTCGCCATTCTATCGGAAGGTTGCCTTCTGATCAGAATACAAATTTGCTATGAGAGAGAACATATGCTTTGCAAAGCCCTTTTTTTATCGTTGTCTTATCTCTTTTTCAAGTTTGCTGAGTCATCTTTTCTCTATTTTCTTGTTGAGCTTTTCTCTTGCTTATATGAAAACTTCATCACCAATGAAGGGTTCTAGTCGATTCTTTTCCTTCTTTCCTAAGTTACTTTGGGCACCGTTTGTGGACACTTTCTTTATGTCAGTCCAGGTCTCCTCTGGTGGAGCATCATTTTCATTCCATTATTTCAAAAGTACTTCAAAGCGATTGCTTGTTTCAAGTTCATAACTACTTTTAGCTTACGCAGCTTGTCCAGAATGTATCTGCAGGGTCCAGGTGTTTGTTTCTGTTTGCTCGCCTGTAAACTTAGTAAGATTAAAGATTAGAGCAACAAAAAATATGGGGGAAAATACTCACAATACTAACCACAACAACCAAAGACATTATAAAGCCCACTACGCATATAAAATTATTATGTCAATTTAAATTTAAAATAACAACAAAAACACACACACACAGAGCATACAGAGAGAGAGTGAGAGAGAGAGAGAGAGAGAGAGAGAGAGAGAGGAGAGAGAGAGAAGAGAGAGAGAGAGACAAACAGACAGACAGAAAGACTGACAGACAGACAGACAGATAGAGAGCGCGAGGGAGAGAGTATCCGCTTTCCACTTTTGAGCAATAAAAAGGAATATCCAAATTTAATTGGATGCAGATATCCTGTATATATAATGCAAATCTTGCGAGTGCACACACACACACACACACACACACACACACACACACACACACACACACACACACACACAACAAACAACACACACACACACTACACACACACACACACACACACACACACAACACACACACACACACACACACACACACACACACACACGTATACGAATAGTTGTATCAGATGAATACATATGATAAATGGATCAACACAGTGAAAAATATTCTTTACACAATTGGATTTAAACATGTCTGGAAGAACCAAAGTAATCACGATGTTCATCAGTTGAGTTATGTTGTTCAAAGAAAGCTTGAGACATGTATAAAACATTTTGGATCTACCAGAAGAAAGAGTTTGCAAAACTAAAATTTTTACTATTTTGCTACCAAAGAATAGAGACTGGAACTATACTTAATAAACTATGAAAACAAACCCATAAGACGACATATTGTAAATTTCGCACAAGCTGTCACAATTTAATAACAGAGAAATTGAGGCACCAAAATATATCTAGAGAGGACAGAAAATGTAGATATTGTAACAAGATAGAAGATGAATTTCATTTACTCGATGAATGTGTCTCATATGATGAACTCAGAAACAATTTGTTATTAAAAATTACAACCAAAGACAAAAAACGTAAAATCTGTAAAGATAAATTAAGTGACATAATCACAGTTGATATATATATCAAGCAGATATCATCAAATATGTGTATGAATGTTTTAAAAAAAGAGAAAATGAGAAGTAGAATGCAACATGCTTTTAGTGTACACTATTTTGAGCCAAATAGATCATTCTTGCTCATTTCCTGTATACCTCCACTACAGGCACATGAGAAACCGCGTGCAGCCTACTGCCAGTTCGTTCCTAGCCACCTTACTGTCCAGACGTGTTATCATATGTTATCATATGTTATCATATCGCCTCTTGCTGTGTCCGCCACGCCCATCACTATCAGGAATCTGAGCATAAGCTATAATATAGTTCTAGTCCTAGCATTTCTTGGTTTCTTTTGAATTGTGTTTAAAAATGTTTGCTTTTTATCATCACCTGGTTTTGGTTTATTTTGTAGTGCTGGTGAAATACTGTGTATTGTGGATAAGTGCTCTGTGGGGGAAAAAATGGAGGTCTATCCTGCTGATCACTCTAGTGACCAGGAATTGGTGATGGATTCGTCTAATGAAGAAGAACCACAATCTGCCATTTCTACTGAAAGGGAACCATCTCTCCGAGATATTTTGACAATAATCCAAAATCTTTCTAGAAGAATGGAAAATTTGGAAAGAAGTGCACCCACTCCAGGAAGAGAAAAATGAGAGCTGGCTCAGACAAAGAACCCCTTGTGGAAAATGAAGGGAAAAGAAAGAAGGCAGGCAGCCATTCAGAAATCGTTACTGACAGTGTTTCTAATGAGAGGGCAGAGGAGCTGGAGAAAGAACTGATGGCAGAAACTACAGAGGATGAGGATAAAGATGACAATATTTTTGCGGAAATGGCGTCATCCTTTGATGATAATGAAGAAAAAGGGCCACCCATTTCTGAAAAACTGGCAAAGCTGCTTGAGTCCAGATTTGGATCTAAACTCCCAGACAGGAAACTGAGGGAAAAACTTACCAAGTACCCTATTCCGAAAACTGTTCTTACTTGGGCATTCCCCCAACGAAACCAAGAAGTTTTTTCTGTTTTCAAGCCCTTCTCAAGAAAGACAGATGTCAGGATGGTAAATACACAAAAATCCCTGTCAAAAGCTGCACTGACCGACTTCTGAAGGTAAGAGATACCATCTAAGGGCAGGATGCAGCTAAAGTACGCCATGAACTGACCAAATGCATAGCCCACCTTTCAGACGCCCTATCCCTCACAGGTCATGCCAACCATGACCTGTCCCAGAAACGGAGAGAAATGCACTGACCCTGCCTACCCCGTGAACTCTCTGGCATATGTGCACCGCATGTTGCCATGACACCAGAACTACTGTATGGCGCCGAGTTTCATAAAGCATTGAAAGAAGTACAGGAGTCCCAGAAACTCTGTCAGAACATGCGTGGCCAGCAAAAGAAAACCACATGGCAGCACAACAACACCAGCTCTTTTTTTTTTAGAAGCCATGGAGGCAGGGGCAGACAAACAAGATGTTTTGGAAGAAGGGTCAGATAAACAGCCACCGTCTAACTGATCCGCCCCTCCCTTCTGAAAACAAGGTTAGTGAATTTGAACTTTGCTTGCCCTCTCTGTGTACTTATCTTAAAGCGAAGCATGATAAATTTACAGCAGGAAGCATTAAGGAAAAGTTGTCTCGCTGGAATGTATTAACTTCTGACCCTGATGTACTTGAAACAGTTGAAGTAATTAAAATCACTTTTGATGATTGCCCAGAAGATATAAAGCAAAGTTCGCAAAGGCCATTTAACAAGCATGAAAATTATGCTATTGACTCTGAAATAGAAAACCTGTTGAACAAAGGTGTGATTAAAGAATCCTTGCCAGAATCAGGACAAATTGTCTCACCTATCTTTGTTAGGGAGAAAAAAGATGGATCATTTAGAATGATTTTGAATCTGAAAGCTCTAAATGAAAAGGTAGAATATACGAAATTTAAGATGAAAACAATACATACAGTAACAATTTTGCGTCAATTGATCTGAGAGATGCCTATTATGTCATAGCAGTAGAGGAGACTTTTCAGAAATACCTGAAATTCAGATGGAGAGGAAAACTGTACTGTTTTCAGGCAGTTGCCATGGGACTCAGTCTGATTCAGAGAAAATTCACAAAACTTATGTCCTAGCATGCTTACATGATATGGGTCACCAGATAACTTCATTCATTGATGATAGTTAAATTGTTGGAGAGTCTGAAACAGAAGTTGTACAGTGTGTAACAGACACGATAAAATTATTAGACTATCTAGGATTCTATGTACATGAAAAGAAATCTCAGTTCATACCTGTGCAAGAAATCACACACCTAGGTTTCAAAATAAACTCCATAGACATGTCCGTCATGCTGACAGATGGACTGGAACAGAAACTGTTGTGTGCATGCAAATAATTATTTAGCCAGAAAAATGTTACCATAAGAACTCTGGCATCTTGTATTGGACTAATGGTTTCTTGTTTTCTTGCTGTGCCAATGGGCCCTTTATACTACAGCACTTGAACAAGACAAATGTTTCGCACTTAAAATAAGTAAGGGAAACTGGGATAAGTCTGCAGTGTTATCAGCTGAAGGGAAAACAGAGCTAGAATGGTGGATCAACAACATATATAAACAAAAGGCTCATAATCAGAGATCAGATCCAACTATTACTTTGAAGACAGACAGCTCACCTACAGGATGGGGTGCTTGAATTGTTGAGACCAAAGCTCAAACACAAGTCTGGTGGAGTGAGAAAGACAAAGAAGGACATATAAACTCATTAGAGCTATTAGCTGTCTTTTTTAGTCTCAAATCTTTTTTGCATGACCAACTGAATGTTCACATAAAAATCATGTCTGATAACACAAACACAGTTGGTTGTATTAACAACATGGGTTCTAACAGATCAAAACAGCTGAATGACGTGTCTCAGAAACTCTGGCATTGGTGTGAAAGCAGGAACATATGGCTCAGTGCTGCCCACATCCCTGGAGTTGATAATGTTGAAGCTGACAGGCTGTCTAGACAGGGCCATATAGACACAGAATGGAAACATGATTCACTGCTTCTCTCTGAGGCTCTGAATATTCTAGATATAAAACCTGACATCAACTTGTTTGCTTCTAGATTAAATTTTCAGCTTTCCAGATATGTGTCTTTTTTGCCTGACCCAGGAGCATGTGCTATTGCCGCATTTAGCATGTATTGGGGTAATGAAACTGTGTATTGCTTTCCCCCTTTCAGCATTCTATCCCATGTCCTGGCAAAGTTGAAGAAAGACAAAGCAAGAGGGGTTATAGTAGCACCAGCCTGAAAAAATCAGCCTTTTTGGCCAGCACTAATGAAAATTCTCACAGCCAGGTCTTCTTGTCAGCCAGAAACACTCTACTGACACAACCAAGTCAAAAGGAGATGAAACACCCACTAAGGAAAAGCTTGACTCTGTTAGTCTGCAAAGTGTCAGGGATAGATTCAGAATACAAGGTTTTTCTGAGGACATTACCAGTATTCTCATGTCCTCATGGCGACCCACAACAAAACAGATGTATGATGTGTACATACGAAAGGGGAGAGGTACGCGTGTGAGCAACAAGTGGATTCAATTTCACCGCCTCTAGCCACAGCTGTAAATTTTCTGGCATCTCTGTTGAAAGAGGGATATTCATATAGCGCTGTGGGCACCGCTGGTTCTGCGCTAAGTTGTTTTCTCTGCAACTATGAAGAGGCTACGTTCGTCAACATGAACTTGTAAAATGATTTATGAAGGGTGTTTTTGAAAGAAAACCACCACTACCAAAGTATCACCAAACTTGGGATGTAAATATTTGTGCTTTTAAAAAGCAGAAAAGTGGGGTTTCCCTTTGGGTTTAAACGAAGTTCAAAAACTGACCATGAAACTTTTTGATGGTTTAAATTGGGGCTTCTGTCAGGTCCCGAGGGACAAACTATTGCTGCACTTTTACTTGGAAAAATGGGAAATAAAAGAGCAAAAAAATTTTATTTTATGTAAAATTTTTTATTAAAACAATCAAGAAGAGGGGCCCATCAATCAACAATTGAACTCATGGCTTTGTGGAAAAAGGAGCTTTGTGTGTAGTTCACACATTGAAAGAATACCTTAGATGAAGAAAAAAACTGGGGGCTCAGATTTCCACCGGACATTTGTTTATCACTCTCCAAGCACCACACAGAGGAGCTACTAGCGAAAACCATCTCTTGCTGCTGAAAGGGACGTTGGGAAGGCAGGCATAGACATTACGGGCTTCCACAGCACATACCAGGTCAGCCAGTACTTCACAGCAAAACTTGCAGATGCTCCAATAAACATCATAATGAAAGCAGCTGGATGGACGAATGTTTCCACATTTGCAAAATTTTATAATAAGAGTAAAAAAGGTAAAGGTGTCCCATAACCTATATTAAGGTTGTAGGGGAGCGAGGCGTCAGAGACCTCACTTCTCTAGGGCCAGCGTATTGAGGGCGGCGCCCATCTCCTCTCCCTCACTGCTTTACCTTCCCTGACCCTAAAGAGGGCAGGTGCCCATTTACAGCTGGGTGAACTGGGGGAACTGTACTGAAGCCAAGGCGCGAAAACGGTCACCCATCCAATTGGTAACCACGCTCGACGCTGCTTAACTTGGCTGGGGAAAAGCGAGTGCTCCGACCACTGAGCTACCCCGTCCCCGTCTTATAATAAGAATGTGGGATCAACACTGACCATGGGCCAGTCCATCATGGAGCGTTTCCTAACACAGAAGTAAGGTAGGACATGTTTCTTTTTCATGTGATGGTTGTGTTTGTCTAGAGAAAAACTGTGGCTCTCAAATCCCATGGCCTGTAGTGGAGGTATAAGGAAATGAGCAAGAATTAAATACAATAAAGCAGACTTACCTGGTAAGTTGAAGCTTTTTGTAAATTATTGCGAATTTAATTGTAGCCCGGGAACGGAGTGCACATGTCCCACACCCCCTGCAATGGTCTGCATGCATACCATGCAAGTAAAATAAATGCAACCATGCAAACGGAAACTACTACCACTTGAAAAAATGAAGAATTGCCATCAGTGTTCTTGCACACCGTGCAAAAAGTAAGACATTCCCCCCCAAAGTAAATGAAAAGGAATGATAACAATGTTTATTAATTATAATGATGATCCTGTTATAAATATAGTGTGACACAGTGTTTCTCTCGAGGCTCTAAAAACTGGCGGTAGGCTGCGCGCGGTTTCTCATGTGCACTCCGTTCCGGTCTACAATAAATTCGCAAGAATTTACAAACAGCTTCAAATTACCAGGTAAAAATCGCTTTATTTATTTAATTAAAAACTGATGTTTGTTTTGTTGTTGTGTCAATAATTCCACTTTACTTAAATGACAATAACCTATTTTGAATCTAATCGAAATCTGAATATCACACACACCCCACACACACCAACACACACACACACACAACACACACACACACACACACACACACACACACACACACACACGGGGGACGGCATAACCCAGTGGTTAGAGCGTTGCGGATTTTTGCTCGTGATCTGCTGACTCAGGTTTGAATCCAGTTTAAGGGGATTTTTCCCTCTGGAAATAGCATCGTGCCGACTTTCCCCTCCCACAAAAGTCCTTCGGATGAGACTATGAACCAAGGTTTCGTGTGCGAACGCACACAGAACATCTTGTGCACCTTGTTAAAACCTGTTTTCTACTTTGTGGAAGAGTAAACCACTGTTTTGCTGGTGAAAACGAAAAAAATAAATTTTTTCAAAACCGCATACACCATGGAGACTGGATTTTTTTAAAAGGGGATGAGTGTTAACTCCATTACTATCGAAATAAAAAAAAAATGAAAATAAAAGACCGCCCCCTCCCCACCCCACACACGGTATACCACCCACACACTCGCCAGAACAACACACACACCACACACAAAACGGGAATACCCCGTGGTTAGTAAATGTCATGTGCATTTTCGCTGGTGATCTGCTGACCCAGATTCAATTCTCGTTCAAGAGGATTTTCCTCTAAAGTTAACATCAATGCCGACTCCACTTCCCCCAAAAGTCCTTCGGTTGAGACTATAAACCGAGGTCCCGTGTGCGCATGCACGCAGAACATTTGCACAAACGTTAAAAACCGTTCCGCTTTTCGAAAGAGTAGGCCGTTGTGTACCGGTGGAACGGATGACAAAAATTTCCAAAACTGTATAACGCACGGGGACTGGATGTATAATATCACATGAGTGCTTATTCCATTATCCTCGAAATCAAAGAATAGAATGAAAATAAAATAAATAAACTCACACACACACACCACTCACGGCCCCCCCCCCCCCCCCGAAACACACATACACACACACACTCACGTACCCCCCCTCCCCTGAAACACACATACACACACACTCACGCGCCCCCCCCCCCCCCCCCCTTTCCCTGAAACACATACACACACACACTCACGCCACCCCCCTCCCCTGAAACACATACACACACACTCACCTCCCCCCCTCCGCCCGCTCCCCTGAAACACACACCACTCACACTCACGACGCCCCCCCCCCTCCCCTGAAACACACAATACACACCACACACACACCCTCCCCCCCCCCCCCCCCCTCCCCTGAAACACACATACAAACGCACACACACACTCAACGCTCCCCCCCCCCCTCCCCTGAAACACATACACACGCACACACACTCTCACGCCCCCCCCCCCCACCTCTCCCCTGAAACACACATACACACACACACACCGCCCCCCCCCCCTCCCCTGAAACACACATACACACCACAACACACCGCGCCCCCCCCCCCCCCCCTCCCCTGAAACACACATACACACACACACTCACTGCCCCCCCCCCCCCTTCCCCTGAAACGCACATACACACGCACACACACTCTCACGCCGCTCTCCCCCCCCCCCCCTTTTCCCCTGATACACACATACACACACACTCCCACGGCCTCCCCCTCCCCTGAAACACACATACACACGCACATACACTCACGCCCCCCCCCCCTCTCCCCTGAAATACACATAACACACTCACCCGCCCCCCCCCCCCCCCCCATGAAACACACATACACACGCACACACACACTCACTTCCCCCCCCCCCCCCCTACACCCTGAAACACACATACACACACTCACGCCCCCCCCCCCCTCCCCTGAAACACACATACACACTCACGCCGCCCCCCCCCCCCCCTCCCATGAAACACACATACACACGCAC
>JAQIHA010001049.1:0-12407 GCA_028751875.1 Rapana venosa
AAGTCAAGACAAGTCAAATCAAATCAAGTTAAATTTTTTTTTCCCAGACGGTACATTCAACAAGCAATGCATTTGCTTTTTTCATCAAGCCATCTATCTAGGAACAAAAACAACTTGATCAAAAATATCTAACTACATTATTACCATAACCAATAATAACAAAACTGACTCCAGGAAAGAGAGAGAGAGAGAGAGAGAGAGAGAGAGAGAGAGAGAGAGAGAGAAAAGAGAGAGAGAGAGAGAGAGAGTGTGTGTGTGTGTACAATAACAAAAACAATAATTTTAATTCAGTTTTTAGCAGGCCATATGGCCCATAGGAACAACAGTTAATCATAACTTTCATGTAAGATGAACATCCTTACTTCTGATACTAAACATTTAGTAAGAAATAATCCAACTTTAAACATCAAACTGGGTTTTAGTGTTCATACAAAGAAGCTGCACTTTCAGATTCAAAGGAAATCTGTAATAATACAAAGGAATACATTTTCTTCGCAATACAGCATATTTTGGGCATACAAGTAAAAAGTGACAAAAAACTTCAATTGTTGGCCATCACACTGAGAGCAGAATGGATCAGTAATGGGTTTGCCATAACGTAAAAATTTCCCAAATTTAAAGGTAATCTGTTTGACCCTCAGTAACATATACCTCAAACGGTATTCTAAAAGATTCTACTTCACATACATAATTGCTCTACAAATAATCGGGTGATAATCTAAGTAGTCAGGGTATGCTGATAGAGAGTCATGCCATTTTTGTTGATACACATCTTGTATTCGTATTTGGAATTTTTTTCATGAAGGATGAAAAATTTACCACAATTTTGCATTGTCCCAAACATAACCAAATCCGTGGGTGCATAAAAATCTTTTCTAACATGTGTTACCCCAATTTATTCTCCCTGCTTCATCCTGTCAAACACAACATATTGTAGCATTGTCGGGGATATCTATGATCAGGCATATCAAAAATTTTTAGCCAATATTGATTACTCTGGTAACAGTGTCAACAAAAATGGGATATCTACCACAATCGCCAAGGCAAAAAATTATTTTTAACATCTCTGCCAACCCCCAGGACCATTTTGCAAATTTTTACCTGTATTTTTTCAATATCATGATACTGCTGAAAACCCCAAATTTCAGAACCATAGAGGAGGATTGGTTTCACTTTTGTATCAAAATACTAAAAACTGTAAATGCTGGAAGATTCTTAACCTGAAGTACAATCTTTTGATACCAGCAACAGCCTTCAATGCTTTTCCAGAGAGATTTTCGATACATTTTGACCAGTTCAATGTTGAGGCCAAAAACCACACCCAGATAATTATAACTAGATTTTACTTGTATCTGCTTTCCTAAATAACACCATTTTTCAGACTTCTTAGTAAATCCACCATTTTTAAAAACGACTACTTAGTTTGGGTCCAAAATTTACAGAAAGTCCCCTTTTCTTACAATAATTTTCCAAACAATTGATCTTTTTCTGCAAGTCAAACAACTAAAATCTGAAACTAAAGCAATATCATCTGCATACATAAGTAAGAGTATGCCTAGTGGCTCAGAAAATACATCTATCCCTTGAGTATCTGATCCAGTAGACCCGATTCTATTTTCAGAAATAAAAATCGAAAATAATAGGGGACTCAACATACAACCTTGTCTGACACCAGAAATACAATCAAAATATTCATAATGTGACCCCGACTCTCACAGCTGCCTTCACACTTTTGTACATGCTTTGCAGCGTCAGGAACATTTTATCATGATTCCTTTTTGCAGCAGCAGAAATAAAAGTTTTTATTCCCTGTCAACACTGTCAAATGCTTTGGAAAAATCTACAAAAGAGTATAAAACCTACCACCTTTCTTTGTTAGATACTTTTGTGCTAGAGACTGAAGTGTAAAAATGTGATCGATGGTGCTGTAACCTTTGCGAAAACCATCTGTGCCTCAGGAATTAAGTGTGCACTTTCACAGAACTTTGTCAGTCTTTCATTCAGAATTGTACTATACAGTTTACAAATTATGTTTAACAATGAGATACCTCTATAATTATCAACATGTGCAGTGCAAACCTTTTTTATGCAGAGGGAAAAAACACAGCATGTGTCCAGCTTTCTGGTATGTTCCTGATGAAAACACTGTGTTTTAACAGAGGCAATAAAAATCTGACATGAATGTCAGGGTGTGTGATGTGGGGTGTTTTGTGTGTGTGTGTGTGTGTGGTGGTGTGTGTGTGTGTGTGTGTGTGTGTTTTTGTGTGTGTGGGGTGTGTGTGTGAAGTCAAGACAAATCCGAATGATCATTATTGAGGGTAAAAAACTAAGTGTACACAACATTTCTTCATCCTAACCTCACAAAAATAATATTGAGGAATATTACTTGTAAAAACACACAAAAGACGATATTAATCTTTGTTGAAAAGAAGTACAATTGAAAATGAGAAAAAAAAATTAAATCGTGTGTGTGTGCGTGTGCGTGCACGTGCTTGTGTGTGTATGGGGGGAAGGGGGCCGGGTTAGTTTCAAGTGTTTAATTCTAGCTACCTTAATCTGCAAAGATAGACTTACTGCCTCCTTTGAGGGGTGTGTTTGTGTGTGCGTGTGCATCGTGCGGCTGCGTGGTGTGTGTGTTTGTTTTTCTGTGTGTGTGACAGTGCACCTTTTCATGGCAGTGTGTGTGTTTGTGTTTGGGGGTTTTTGGGTGTGTGTGTGTGGTGGTGTTTTTGGTGGGGGTTTGTGGGGTTGTGTGTGTGGTGTGGTTTTGTGTTTTAGGTGGGCTTGCATGTTGTGTGCATACCTTCATGTGCGGTGTGGTTAAAAAGAACGGGCTTCCTTCTGTAACATAGACAGTCCCAAACCACTTTTTCTTTCCTTCCCCCAAATGAACTTCACTTCCCTCATGTCCTCATAGTTAAGGGAACAATTTCCTACTTTTCCCCCTCCAGTAAATTTTAGGACAAAAAAATACGGAAAATGTATTTCCCCCATTCCTTTTAGGCGAATAAAACATAAAATCAACACCAAACTTATAGTTATATGGGGAAATTTTTCGCATGACGATTTGCACATACTAATACTTTCTACTTCATTTTTAAGATTTGGGGAAAAAAGTCACTGGTTGGTCAGAACGGTGCCAGTGAAAAAAGTGTTTTGCTCATGAAACTGGGAGCATTAACAAGTTCAGTCCTTTGGGTCGCACATCTGCACAGGGTCGCTGTCTGATGGGCAACCTGTTCAGGTTAGTTGTCCCCAACCCACACACTCAGTTTGGGCCCCTGAATTCCCGCTGCCTCGTCGCAGGTCGATTCCCTTCCAAAAATTTTAACCTGACAGGGGGTAAATTAGGGGGTTCTAGCTTCCTTGGCTTTGGGGGGGGGTTTGGGAATTTGGGAAACCTACCCCGCAGCCCCCAATCAAACTCCCTTTTCGGCACTGCACTTTGGGAGTTTGCCATTTTTTTTTGCCATTTTTTCTGGCAGGGGCAGATTTTTTTGTTGCTTTTGACTTTTTTTTTTTTGACGGTGGGGGGGGGGGGGGGGGAGGTGGGCAACCCAAAATAATTCATTTAAAAAAATCGGGGGGGCTTCCTTTCGAACTTTTCCCATCCCTAACCCCTTACTTTTACCCCAGCCCTGCCACTTCTCGACTTTCCTATATTAAAGGGGTTAATTTACTTACTTTTTCCCTTGCCAGTAAAAATTTGGGCCCAAAAAATCCCAAAAAAATTTTCCCAAAACCCCCCTTTTACTTAAGGGAAAATAACCAAACCCCCTTTCCCCAAATTTAAGAATAGTTATTTTTGGGAAAAATTTTTTTTTTTAAGTTTTGTTTTTTTTTTTTTTTTTTTTTTTTTTTTTTTTTTTTTTTTTTTTTTTTTTTTTTGTTGTTTTTTTTGTTTTTTTTTTTTTTTTTTTTTTAAAAAATTTTTTATTTTTTTTTTTTGGGTTTGGGGGGGTTTTGTAATTAAAATTTTTTATTTTTTTTTTTTTATTTTTTTTTTTTGGATGAATATTTTTTATTTTTTTTTTTTTTTTTATTTAAAATTTTTTTTTTTTTATTTTTTTTTTTTTTTTTATTTTTTTTTTTTTTTTTTTTTTAAAAGGTTTTTTGGGAAAAGGGTTTGGTTTTTTTTTGGGTTTCACTTAAATTTCAAAAATTTTAAAATTTTTTTTTTTTTTTTTTTTTTTTAAAATTTATTTTTTTTTTTTTTTTTTTTTATTTTTTTTCCCTTTTTTATCCAAAGAGGAAACAAAATGATTCAACCCCCTTTTGGGGGATAGTCCTAAGAGCTTTGGAAAAAAAGGGTGATGATAAGAATAGTAGTAATAAAAAAGTAAACCAATAAAAAACAAATATTTATCACCCAAAAGGAACAGAAATTATAGGGAAAAAAAAGAAAAGGGAAAAAAGCAATAGTACAAAAAACTTGCACATAAAAAGCCCAAAATTGGTATCACAGTTTGAGGCAGACGTTTCCCGTCAAAAAAACAAAGGGGTTTTCCTTTTTTTTATAAATCAGTGACACCCAAAACCGCAAAAAGCCTGTAAACAAGCAGGGGCATGTCACACACAAACAAAACAAAAACCATTTTAGGTCTTTCCCCAGAAACATGTGAGGTATGATAATCCCTACACCACACTTTAAACCTTTTGACTGAATTTAGTTTGTAACTTGGGAAAATGCGGGTTTCCGGTTTATGTTTAATTAAAGAAAAAAATTTTTTTTTTTAAAATTTTTTTAATGAGAAACTTGTGCTTGTTTTTTTAAAAATTTTGAATTACCCTTTTACAAAATGTGCTCTTTCCCATTTTGGCGGTTTTGTGACATAAAGGTCCCAAAAGGTTACTCGATTTTTCTTCAACTCAAAAAAACTGCAAATTTAAAACAAATTTGTTTTAAAATTTAAGCCCAGATTTTTTTTCCCCAAACTCCCAAGCAGAAAAAACTTTTTTTTTTTTCATGAACTTTAAAAAGAGGGTGGTTTAAATACCCGTTTTGGTCGTGACCATTTTGGTTTTCCAAAGTCAGGCCCCTTTTTTAAAAATTCCCCTTCCAAAAAGAACTATAGGAAAACATCAACACATTAAAAACTTCCTCTGAAAAAGTAAACAGTTAACAGTATAAAAAAAAACGATGTTTTTGATAAAGAAAAGCTTCCTACCCTCGTTCAGGGCTTGAAACCCCAATTTCAAAAACGTTTCTCATTTTAACGTAAACGACCGCCCCGACGTAAATTTGGTGCAAAACTCGGCACTTTCCCTTCACTGACCGAAAAATTTTTATCGCTGGCACTTCCCCTTTGACCAAAAATATCTCGGGCACGTATTTTTTCCCCCCAAAAGGGAAACATACATGCAAATACTAGTGTGCTAGCTTTGTCTTCTTTCAAAATTTGTAAATTCACAAAACCAAACCGCCTAAAGAAAGGGCCAAGCATTTGATCAAGAGGGGTTTATTTTTCCCCCCCCCCCCCTTTTTTTCTATCGCATTTTTTACGAAGGAGGGGGGAAATATTTTTTTTTCCAAAGTTTTTTACTTTTCCCAAAACCAGGGTTTTTTAAAAAACGAAAAACCGTTTTTTAAAACAAAAAAAATTGCTTGTTTTTTGTCGGGTTCTTTTTCTTGTCAAGAGTTTTTGGCCCTTTTTAGCTGGGGGTATTTTTTACCGATCTTTTTCTTTTGATGACCGCTTTTTTTTTACTGGGAAAGAAAAAAAAAAGCCATCCCCTAATTTGGGAAAGGGTTTTTTATGTGCAAGAAAAAAATTTTTGCAAAAAAAATTTTTAAATAGATCCAGTTTTTGTTGCGCGGGGTTAGGGTTGGGACATAAAAAAAAAATATACGGTTTCTTGAACACCGAAAACATTTTTTGTTAAAAGTTTTACTTTCTCTTTTTTTTAATAGATCCCTATTCGTGTTTTATTTCGAAAATTACCCAAAAAAAAAAAACCCAGAATGTTTTTTTTCCAGTGTTTGAATGAAATTTTATGGGAATATTTTTTCGTTGATCTGTAAACTCATTATTAACCACTTTGGGTTGTGCCCCAAACCCCAAGATAGGTGGTTTCTGCCCTCTAGATCTAGAAGCATACGTAAAATTAAGCCCTCGCGTTTTCGTCCTTTCCCAGTTTTTAAAATTCTTTAAAACAAATGCCGGGTTTTATTTGTTGAAAATAAAAACCCTGCAGAAAATTTTTTTTTCGTGGTTACCCCGCACTTAAAATTTTGGCCGTAAAAACTTTTGGGGCTCGTGTTGGGTCGGACGGGAAAACGGATTGTTTAAAGGTTTTTTTTCCCAGGGCTCTGATCAACTGTAATAAATCGTCCCCTTTTCCCGGATACAATTTCTAGGGGTTAAATTTCAGGGAAGTGATTGATCTACACAATCTTTGGGAAAACGAAATGAGTAAAACCAAAATGCACGCAAAACGTCATCCTTTGACGTTAATGTTTGCTAAACTGCGGCCCATACAGAGCTCGGGGTTTCTGGTCAACGACCAAAAAACGTCACCGTTTTTCTAAAACCCCTTAAGTTCCGTAGGCTTCAAATGTAATCAAACAATGACTTTCCCGATTAAATTTTGTTCATTTTAGAATGGGTACAATGCCCGGAAGTCCTTTTAAACTTAAAAATTTTTTCAAACTCCTGAAACTTTTTCAAGTCCGTGATCCCGTTAAAGAATCATGAGAAAAACCCCATCATGGGGAAGGGCTTTTTTTTTTTTTTTTTCGTTCGTTTCTGTTTTTTCCCCTTTTCAACATTTGGGGGAAACCCAAATTTATCTTTAAAAGTGCAAGACAAGCGTTTTATAACCAAAAAAAATAACCCACCAAATGAAAACCCCATTCACAAAGGGCAAAAAAACAAAAAACACTACAGTTGAAATTTGGGTTTTGACAAAAACCTGAATGCCTTTTTTCGAAAAAAAAAAATCAAAATTTATTTTAGCAAATAAGCAATTTACAGGGTTAAAAATTTTTTAAAAGTGGTGTACAAAACCCCACACACCCACACACACACACACACAAAACACACACACACACACACCAAAACACACACACACACACAACACACACATACAAACCAAAAACAAAAAAACACAAAATTATGTGTTTTTTAAAGGAGAAGTCTAATGAGGGGGGTAAAAGTTAGAGAAAAAAGAGCATGTCTAAAAAATTAAACTTTTCCCAAATGGGAGTTTTATTTAAAAAAAAAAAATAAAAGGGGGGGAGGGGGCCCACTAAAACATAGGGTTTCAAGGAAATTTTGACCAAAAAATTTTTTTTTAAAAAAGTTTACAATATAAAGCAAATTCATGGTGTGTGTGTGGTGGGTGTGTGGTGGGGTGTTTGGGGTGTTGTGTGTGTGTGGTGTGTGTGTGTTTAGAGAGAGAGAGAGAGAGGGGGAGAGAGAGAGGGGGGGGGGGGGGGGCTAAAAAAAGTCCCCCAAAACAGTTTTAAAATTTTGTTAATCATGTTAGATGTGGGAAAAAAAAAGCAGCGCATGTTGGGAAAAAAAAAACACCGGCAAAAGCTTTAAGGGGCTTGAAGGAAATTTTATTTGCCCCCCTAAAATAAAAGAAATTTATTTGCCGTAAAACAAGAAAGAAGAAGAAATAACCCTTTAAAAATTTTTTTTTAATTTAAAGTGTTTTTAATATTAAAAAGGGAAAAACCCCAAAAACACCCCAAAGGGGATTTTTGTAATCAATTTACAATCCCAACAAAATTTTTCGACAATTAAATTTTGGTTTTACTAAAAAAAAAACCACCAAGAATAAAAGAAATTTTTTTGTTTTTTTTTGTCGTTTTTAAAAACCTGTATTTTGAAAATTGAAAAAAAGCCTATGCACACATATTTTAAACCTTAAATTTAAGAAAAGGGTGGCCCAGGTCAGATGAAGAAACTGACTTTTGTTTTTGGGTTTATTGATAATTTTAATCCCCTTTCCCGCATGAAAATCAAAAGTGATAAAAAATTTTTTTTGAAAAAAATTCATGCACCAAAAAAGGGAAAAAAAATTTAAATCAATGTAAATAAAGTTACAAGAATGCATTGTTTCTCATTGAGAAGAAAGTGTTTTTTTTAAATTTTTCCTTAAAATTTTTTTCACTTTTATGATTTGGCTTTTTAGGGTTGGGGTTTTTCCCTGGGCACAACCAAACCGGGCTCCATGTCACAACCATAAAATATCATATAAAAATTTAAAAAATCAGTAAGAAAAATGTTAAAAAGAATGCATTTTTTTTCCAATTTTAAATTGGTGTTTTTTTTTTTTAAATGTATATTTAAAAATTTCCCACACTTCCTTTATTTTTTTATTTTTTAAGGGGGTGGTTTCTAGTCACAACCAAACGGTTTCCATGTCACAACTGCAACAATTATTTTAAAAAGGATTAATTGAAAAAGCTTCCCTCTGTGTAAAAAAAATTGTTGTTTTAAATTTTTATATTCTGTGGAAAAATTAAAAGGGTAATTTGTGATGCTTTTCCCGTGGGCACTAGCAAAAAAAAAACCCCCAAAAAACTTTAAATTTTATGTACAAACGTCTTTTGAGTGTCATTAGAAATATGGGCCCAAAAAAATGCTTTTTTCAGTGATTGTCCCTACTTTCCCAAAAGTTTGAATTTTTTTTAAAAAAAGAAAAAAGCCCGCATTTTGGGGGGTTTTTTTTTTTTGATATTCTTTAGTTGAAAGAATTATTTATGCACTTTTGGGGTTTTCCCTGCACAACCGCAACACGGGTAAAAAATAGAACCCTTAAAATTTACAAAAAACTAGGAAACCAATTAAAATTTCATAATTTTTTTTAAAAGAAAAACAGATTATGATAGAGTACTCTAAAAAAATAACAAAAAAGGATAAACCCAATGACATTTATTTTTCAAGGCTAGTCACAAAAACCTCACAGTTTCTTTTAGAAAAACCCACAAAAACACCCCCACAACACTTACACACACAAAACTTAAAACCCCCCACAAAAAAAACACCACTTACACACACACCACACACACACCCAACACACACACAAACAACCCCCAAAACACAACCCCCTACACACACACACACACACCACAACCCCACACTTACCCCACACCCCACACACCTTACACACCCACACCCCAAACCCACACACACACCCACCCTTACACCCCAAAACCCCTTTCACACACACACACACACACACACACCCACTTTTCACACACACACACACCCACACTTACACACACACACCAAAACACACACAACCCCAAAAACACACCCCACCCACACAAAACACACAACCCCCACACACACACACACCAAAACACACACACACATTTACACAAAAAACCCACAACCCCCACAACACTTACTCCCCTCACTCACTCCTTTCCCCTCAAATTTTTCGGGTGGATAGCCCCAGTGGTTAGAGTGAAGTATTCCCTTATCTGCAGACCCGGGTTCAATTCTCCTTCAAGAAAGGGTTTTTTCCCCTGGAATTTAAAAACAGGGGCCGCCCCCAGTCTCCCCCAAAAATTTAATTTTGGGTGAGACAAAAAACCCCCGGTCCCTTTTGCGAAAAGCACGCAGAACATCCCTTTCTCACAAAGTTAAAAACCCTTTTCCCCTTTTCGGAAGAGTAAGGGCCAAATTTTGTGTCAGTGGGGAAGGATGATAACATTTAAAAAAAACGCAAAACACACGGGGACTAGTAAAAAACCCCATGAGTGAAAAAGGGGAAAGGGTGGCGCAGGCGCTAAGTGCGAAAAGCCCTTCTCCCCCGCTCTCCCCGGGGAGAGCACCCGAATTTCACGGAGAAAATCTGCCATGAATTTTAAAATGGTAGAAATAAAAACTGAGCGCTTTTTTTTGTTGCCTTTACAAGATTCAGCCTTTTATAAATTCCCTACATTTTTTTATTATTATTATTCCATTATCATTGAAATAAACGCATAATTAAAATACTAATAAAATAAATCTGTTTGTACTTCTGTCTCTGTGTGTCTCTCTCTCTTTGGTCTATTTGTCTCTGTCTCTGTCACTGTTTCTCGTCTGTCTGTCCCTCTCTCTCGCTATTGAACTCCCCCCCCCCCCTCCCTCTCTCCTCACTCTCCCCACTCACTATCCCCCACTTCCCTCCCCACTCCCCCCCCTTACCCCTCCCCCCCTTACCTCTCTCCCCCACTCCTCTCCCTTCTTTTCCTTCACCCTCCCCCCCCTCTTCACCTTACTGTCTCTCTCTCTCTCTCTCTCTCTCTCTCTCTCTCTCTCTCTCTCTCCTCTCTCTCTCTCTCCTCTCTCTCTCTCTCTCTCTCTGTCTCTGACTGATGTAGTGTGGTCGGGTTGTTGTTATTGTTATGTCTTTGATCAGAAATAGAATTAAATTGGTAAAAGCTGTTTTTACTTCCAAGACATTTTAATTTTGCAAGAAGGAGCTCAAAATACTTAGCCAGCACATGCCATTATTAACAATTTATTTTGCTTTATCTCTTGCACAACAATAATAATAATAATAATAATGATAATGATAATAATAATAATAATAATAATAAAAGATATGATGATGATGATGATGATGATGATGAGATGATGATGATGACATGATGATGATGATGATGATGATGATGAGATGATAGAACTAGAGACGAGACTACAAACGGAGAGATAATGATGATGTACAAATAAAGCATCTTAGTCCTAAAATCGGAAATATCCGCTGGACATAACTATAATCACACAGCAGCCAAGCATCACCCATGTTTCAGATGATAAAGTCACTGTATAAACGTGTCATAATGACAGAAATATACTGAATTCTGCAACATTTCTTGTAATTAAAAAAATGTGCTATAATATTGCACTGAATGGTGTGTGTATGTGTGTGTGTGTGTGTGTGTGTGTTGTGTGTGTGTGTGTGTGTGTGTGTGTGTGTGTGTGTGTGTGTTTTGTGTGTGTGTGTGTGTGTGTGTGTGTGTGTGTGTGTGTGTGTGTGTGTGTGTGTGTGTGTGTGAAGTCAAAACAAGTCAAAACAAATCAAGTCAAATTTTTATTTCCAGTCGGTACATTCAACAAGCAATGCATTTGCTTTTTTCATCAAGCCATCTATCTATGAACAAAAACAACTTGATCAATAATATCTAACAACATTATTACCATAACCAATAATAACAAAACTGACTCCAGGAGAGAGAGAGACAGAGTGTGTGTGTGTGTGTGTGTGTGTGTGTGTGTGTGTGTGTGTGTGTGTGTGTGTGTGTGTGTGTGTGTGTGTGTGTGGTGTGTGTGTGTGTGTGTGTATGTGTGTGAGTGAGAAGTCAAGACAACTCCGAATGATCATTATTGAGGGTAAAAAACTAAGTGTACACAACATTTCTTCATCCTGACCTCACAAAAATAATCGAGAAATATTACTTGTGAAAACACACAAAAGACGATATTAACCTTTGTTGAAGGGAAGTACAATTGAAAATGAGAAAAAAAGTCAAATCGCGTGTGTGTGCGTGTGCGTGCACGTGCTTGTTTGTGTAAGGGGGAGGGGGGGGGGTTAGTTTCAAGTGTTTAATTCTAGCTACCTAAATCGGCAAAGATAGACTTACTGCCTCCTTTGTAGAGGTGTGTCTGTGTGTGCGTGTGCATGCGCGCGTGCGTGCATGTGTGTGTGTTTGTGTTACTGTGTGTGTGACAGTGCACCTTTTCATGTGCAGGGTGTGTGTGTTAGGTGGGTGGGTGGGCGTGCATGTGTGTGTGCATACCTGGTGTGGGTGTAAGTATGAACTGGTCTTCCTTCTGTAACTTGGACAGTCCCTAACCACTCTTGTGTTCCTTCCCTCACACAAGTGAACTTTACTTCCTCACTGTGCCTCATAGTTAAGGGAAGCAATTTCACTACTTTTGCCCCTGTCAGTACAATTTAGGACAAAGAAAATACTGGCAATTTTATGTTCCACCATTCCTTCTTAAGCGAATAAAACATAAAATCATACACCAATACTTGATAGTTATAGTAGGTGAAATTTTACGTCATGACTGATTTGCACATACTAATACATTCTACTTTCACTTTTAAGACTGTGTGTGAAAGTCACTGGTTTAGTCAGGAATTGGTGTCCAGTGATAAAAGTGATTTGTATGGCATGCAACATCGGAGCATTAACAAGTGTCTAGTGTCCTTGGTCGACACATCTGCACATGGTCGCTGTCTGATCGCAGACCTGTTCAGGTTAGTTGTTCCCATACACACGACTCATTTGGCCACTGAATTCCCGCTGCCTCTCGCACGGTCGAGTTCCCTCCAAATTACCTACATGGTTAAATTAGGTTGGTTCCAGTAAAAGTTGGAATGGCATTCAACATGGAATTAACAATGTCTATTCCTTGCGACACATCTGCCATGGTCGCTGACTTCGGCAGACCTGT